>JAQHUG010000605.1:407378-496227 GCA_028555095.1 Dicrostonyx torquatus
GAAGGAAGGAAGGAGAAGGGATGGAGGGAGGAAGGAGAAGAAAGGAAGGAAGGAAGGAAGGAAGGAAGGGAGGAAGGGAGGAAGGAGAAAGAAAAGCGAAAAGCAAAGAGAATGTTGATTTCCTCCCAGGGTGCCATCACAAGCTCAGCAGCTCAGAGTGTGTTCACTCACTGTTTTGGAGTGTCAGGTCAGGAACATAGGCAGAGCCTGGCAGGGGTTTCTGTTGGCATTTCCCAGACTTCAGTGAGCTGTGGTCTCATCTAGGACAGTGCATATTTTTTTTTTTGACTCTAGGACAGTTGCTGACTTGCTGCTGGCTGGATGCTGCTGGATTGGTTGAGTGAAGTGTGGGGAGAGCCAAGGAGGCAGGACAGCCTCCGACATGAGCAGAGGGAAGAGTAAGCCCTAAATGCTGGGGAGGTAGCCTGGACTGGAACTGCTTGGCAGAATGGCCAGGGAAGTTGGTTCAAGGTCAGACCTCTAGGGGATGTTGAGGAGCCTGGGAGACTACTTGTGGCCCAGGGATTCCTTAAGTAGTATTCCGAGTAGAGGGGAACTGGACTGTGAAAATGATGGGGAGGTTAGGGTGTCCATGATGTCCCCAACAACCAGTACCACTCACCTTCTGAGCCCATCCAAGGCTGCTGCTTGCTATTGGGCTCAGTGTACTGGATACGCAGCTCAGCAGCTCCAATGACTACTGGATAGCCTCAGCTGGGGTATGGTCACAGCACAGGGCAGTAGTCACAGGCAAGGCTGATCTAACTTCCATGGTAGGCGGAATCTCTAAATATCACCCATCAGAAAGCACTCTGCGGTGTGCAAGTGGGACCTGTCGTTTGTTGCTTTTCATTCATGGGAACCGTGGCTACTGAGCGAGACAGTGAGTGCCACATTACACAGAGCTGAAACTACACCCCCTGCCCTTGTTAGAAAGGGTTTCTTTATGTAGCACAATCTGGCCTTAAACTAAAGGTCATTCTTCCTCTGCCCACTGGGTACTGGGGTTATGGGTGTGTGCCAGAAGAGCAGCACCTACAGCCTATGCCAGTACCAGTTGAGCACAGGTGCCTATTGGCCTAGTCAGGAGTCCTGCCTGCAGTGATGCTCACTGAGGGAGTGAGTACAAAACATGAGGGTATGTTTGCCTAGAACCTACCTATGAAGTTAGAGTGCTCAAGGACCCCAGCTGTGCCCCTTTGTCAGCCATGGGTGGGGGACAAGGAACAGGAGGGAGTGCTGCAGCCTGACATCCTGCAGTGGGAGCCAGATCCTCCTACCTAGGGAGAGGAGAGAGACACATCTGTTTGCCAGAGACTTTCTTTTCATAGTGTCTCAGAGGTGGGTGCCCCAGAAGAATGAAGAGGATACAGATGGCCCTGTAAGCCCTGTAGCACTTCATATTCTAGGCAAGCACTATACCTCTGGTCCAGCAAAGTGTGCCTCCTCTATCCCTCACCCCCATCTCCTCTGCTGGTGCTCATATGGGAACCCTGGCTAAACAAGGGAAGGCAAACTGAGGGGCAATTAAGTAATAGCTTGTCCACTGAAGGCCAAGGTTATAGATGGCACAGGGAAACCCCCAATAAGGCATGTAAGAGCCACAGTGCATGCCAGGCAAGAACACCTGGCTGGGTGGGACTTGGCAACATGAGGAAACCCACCCTGGTCCTCCTATAGGTCCTGTCCATCAAGCTCCGGGGTCCGGTATCAGGGAACTCCAATCTGTTCACTGATGGATGAGTCTCAGGTTTTGTTTTGGAAAACAAAGATTTAGAGTCTAGCTTTCTACTGAACTCTCCACAGTAGAGCCTTGATAACAGTAACGGAGAGATGGGGAGGGGTGCCTGGCTACATGCCTAGACCTGCCTATGCTGGACAGTTTCTGTGGATAAGTGTGTTTTCTCATTGAGGCCTAGGTAAGGAAACTCACTTCCTTGGCAGGGGCTGTGGTAGAGTATGAAGTAGCACACCTATACCTCCTATAGCCTTGAGGTAGGGGTCTTTACCACCTGTGTGTGGGTTGGGCCTCAGGATCTTGAGGGACTTGGGGTACTGAATCACAAGGGGGAGTAAAGGCCCAGGCTACGTGGTAGTGGTCTCACATACTACACTATAGCATGGGCAGTAGCTGACCCATACAAACATTTAGTATAAACACCAGGAAGTTGCTGGCCTGCATCCCTATGAGCCTGTGAGCAAATCCTTTGATGATCCATGCCTCATCCTTGGAAGAGGCACTTGAATGACCCTGTGCCCAGTTTTCCCTATCCAGTGTCTATGTGGAGCGAACCAGAATTTCAACCCAGTGTGCTGGAGACACCTGCAGAGAGTAGGCTTCTCCAAGCCATGCCCCTCCCAGAGTAGCCAGACCTTCTCTTCCTCTGCCTTGGTTCCAGCCTGTCCCACATAACATCAGATTATGCCCCATAACCCAGCAAACCCCGTTTGTGTTGACTTGGCCAAGGGGAAACACTGCTTCTAGCCTCTAAGTCACACCAGAGTTGGTTAGGGTAGGCCTTCCTCCTGCAAAAGGTATAGAGGACTCTGTTTCCCAAGAGACTTCCTCCTTCATATATCCAGAGCCCTGTGGTTGTGTGGTAGTCAAGACAGGCCAACTAGACACAGGATAAAACCTTTATTGCTGAACATAAAATACCCACCAGAGAAACCTGGCCAATGGCCTCTTCCCTGGGCAGGAGTCCTGGATGGGGAGGGCTGGGGCACAAGTCCTATAGCTATTACCACACCCACCACAGGAGAGAGTCTGGGGTGAACCTCACATGGTGCTCTGATGGGTAGGAGTCAGGGACAAGTCCTAGTGTGAGGCTGAGTGCCTTGACGGGTAGGGGAGAACAAGGATTGGATGGGGCCTTGGCTTGGTTGAGGGAGGAGAACAAGGTCTGGGCACACAAAGTCTCCAAAGGCTATAAGCCAAATGGGAGGAGCTATGTGTCCCTGCTTATAGCCCTGGTTGGGCTCAGTGGCAGGCTGATTCTCCTCAGGAGCAGTGGTGGGTAGAGCCTCCAGCCTCTCCAGGGGTGAGGGTCTGAGGTAGGTGCGGGCTGGTTCCCCAAGAAGCCTCACAGGCGTGGTTTGATGTGTAGCGGCTTCCCTACATAGAGAGCAAAGGTCAAGCATCAAGCCACTCCAGCCCAGAAAGAACTTCCCCACTCCAAGTAAGTAAGTAAGCCTCAGGACATAGGAAACTACCTGCCCAGGCCTGCCAGCAAGGGTCTGCAAGGAGCCAGTTGTCCTCCAGCCCCTGCTACCAGTCTGGCCCTAAGGAGTAGAGAGGGAAGGGGACCTGGGGACTCTGCCAGTTCAAGGGCTTCCTGGGCTGAGTAGCAGCTTAGGAGGGCCAGGTAGCCCCTGTAGAGTGAGCGGGCCCACAGGTGGGAGCCACAACATTCTGTGGCTGAGCTATAAATACTGAATGCGTGTAGACACGCAGGCACATGGCACACTCACACCTGGGAGCAAGGCTGCCAGACACAGACAAGGCAGGTGTGCTTTCCACATGGAAAACTGCAGTGTGTGCAAGCAAGTGGCCCCAAAGGGGTGGGGTAAAAAGACCAATAGAAGCTGACAGGGTCTGGAGGCAGGAGGGGCAGGAAAAAGAGGGTCCCTGGAGTAGCATGTCCTAATGGCTCCTGCCTGGTGAGTGCTTTCTTTTCATAAATGTTCCATATCACTCTCTCAGGTGAAAGTATCCGCTGGTCACAGCTATTTCAATGTTGCTATGTGGCATGACCCACGTGCCCCTGTAAGACCTCTCTCATGACAGGGTTCCTTTCTCCAGGGCTGTTAATTCCACTCGCTGTCCAGCCAGCCAAAAACAGGAGTGAGGCCCAGCAGCTGGGCCCAGGCCTGCAGATTCAAATGCCTCGGCCAGGTTAGCCTCCATTTGTCCTCTGGGCTGCTTCAACAGGCACAGCTAGGCTTCCTGCCAGAGACTGTCCCAGGCTCAGCTGCACCTGTCCCTCCAGCTCCTTTCCTGGCTGAACAAGCCTCAAGAGTTTTCTGGAGCCCTCTTCTAGTCTGCCCAAACTACATGCAGGTTTAAGTCCCCTGTGGCTCCTTTGGTCCTCAGATTAACTTTTGGGTTCATGATCTTTAAAGCCACATGCTGCCTCAGGATCCCCAGCTCCTCACCAGTCAGGGGCCACCTACATGAAAGAAACTGTTGCCCCATTTAGGTTCCAGTTGGGCAAGGGCCTGATATCATCCGCTCTGCACCCAAGAAGAACGTTGTAACCAGGAGGCAGTCCCTACAGCAGGCGCTTCAGTGTGCTCAGTGGGGCTGTTAGAGAAACCTGCAGCAAGCATCTTCCATTAACGTTACGGCCGTGAAATATGACAATAAAATGATAGCCGTATGGTCGCAAATTTGCAGCCCGCCGAGCTGCGTGGGGTTTATCGTCACTCAAACGCGCAGAGAGCTGTAAAATGTTTACAGAAAGGGTTGTTTGCAGCCATAAAATCCTCTTTTCTCTCCTAAACAAGGCTGAGTGGAGCCATTTACCAAGCCCCAAACGCTCATTGGGGAGAGGGAACATCTGTTCTCTCCAGGAGTGTGTGGTGATCTTCCAGAACAAATGAACAGAAATGGGTGCTTTCTAATTAAATCAGCCCTCGCTGGGGTGGTCTTCAAGGCGGCCACTGCTGTGCTTGCTCCTCACTGGCCTGCCCTGGGCACCTGGTACACTGACTCCCAGGCCCCACCCAGGATGCCATTCTGAAGTGAACATTTAAAAAAGACCCAGGAAGGGCTAGACTGCTCACCTGAATCCTTGATGCGGGGGCTCCTGGGGGTCTGGGGCCCAGTCTGGCCTCCTGGGCTCGGGGAGGAATGCAGGGAGATGAAGGATGGCAGCCTGCAGAGGCTGCTGGAGCCTGTTCCTGAGCCTGTCCCACCTGTCCCAGAGGCAGCTTCTTCCTGGTCCAGGGATGGGGTGGGGGAGCTAGCAGAGGGGGAGGAGGAAGGGGAGGAGGCAGCGGTGGCCTTTGAAGACAGGGTAGAGGTGGAGACTAATACCCTTGGGGAGGGGGGTTGGGAGACTGGGGCCTCAGTTCTGGAGGTCAGACTACTGGACATCTGTCTGGCGGGGCGCTGAGCAGTAGAGGGCTTCCTGCATGAAAGGGGGAACAAAGTAAGAGTGGGTGGCTTCTCCCATAGACACTGGAGAGAGAGAGTGCTTGTCAATTATTTGCATGGCACTCATTCCTATAACAGGGCTTCTAACCCCTCGCCTCCATACCCAACCCTAGAGGCTACTGAGCATGTCTATACAGATCTCAGCCTAGAGTACATACAGTTCAGGACAGGCTGGTTCCAAAGCCTCTGACCAGAGAGAGATAGGGTAAAGCTGTGAGATTCTAGCTCCATTCCTCGCCTTCTGAGGCCTAGGGTTCATCTGCAGGGAGTCTCCACAAACCACAGGAGATGGGCACAACTGTGGTAACCCCACCTTTCAGGGGCTTCCTCCCCCCTAGTAGGCCTCCATGCATGGGGTGTTTATGATTCTGTCTACATTCAGAGATCTAGAATATAGGCATCTTAGGAGCTCTTGCCTCCAACTGAGATTCCCTTTTGGATCTAGCCCACAGTATTGGGGTGAGACTTTACCCCAGAGGGTCCTAAATGTCCTTAGAGCAGGGATGGGCCACCTCCAGTCACATAAGATCAAATATGCAGCACCCATATGATCTGTCACCTGAGTACATGGCCAGCTGAGGCCCTGCTTCTGGGGGCTCCATCACTGGGCCCTGGGGTAGGAGGTGCAGCTGTCCGCCGGCCATGTCGCTTCTGGTTACGATGAAGCAGCTGGCACTGGGCACCACGGGGACAAATACCCCTGCGGGCAAAGTCAGGACACAGCAGCGTGTGCTTCTTCTTGCACTAGGGGAAGAATAATCATTGATAGAACTAAGCAGATGCTATGGCTACACACAGAAAGGAGGGCCAAATACAGTGAAAGCCCACTGACTGGAAGCTACCTACCAGGTCTCAGGGTCAAAGGCTGTTTGCTAGAATGATGAGGCCATCAAGCTAGAGTTGTTCCACCTGGACATGCACTGTGGGCAGGGCCAGGGCCAGGGCCAGCACTTGCCTGGGGATTCCCAGAACCTGAGGCCAGGCTACTGCTGGGGCTCTGCCTGTCTGCTCTGTCTATGTTCCAGTGGGTGTGTTTGGAGCAGAGGAAGGTGGGTGGGGCTTGAGGCCTCAGGGGACCTCATGGACTAGGGTTTGGGCTAGGGGCCCAGGCTAGCAGGCAAGGCAGGTCGGCTGAGGCCGGGCATCACTGGGTTAGGGCTGGGCCAGGCACTCGATCCATGGCACCTGTCATGGGGCTAATTATACCAGTGTAGAGAGGGTAGGAGGAGGGCATGCCAGGCAGCAGGTGTCCCAGGCCAAGGCTTAGACTCAGTTCTGCCCACCAGACCACATCAGGGACTCCAGAAGCCTCTGCCCAGTGTACACTGGCTAGGCCTATCCAGGGAGAGACAACGCAGAGAGGTTGACTGGTGTTCAGGGCTCCCAAACTCTACTCTGTAACCCAGTTGCTACAAAACTCAAAACTTCTCCAAGGGAGGGGCTACTACTCCCCCATAGTTTGACAGAACGAGCCAGAATCTAGTCAATCCTGGGCACCCAAACTGTACTTCCCACTGGACCAGGAAACAAGAAGCCCCAGGTCAAAATGAGACATTCCACGGGATTCACAGGGTTTGTCAAAATCAGTCATGGTACCAGAGCAGCCCAGGCTAAGTCATGGGTATAGAATGGTAGGCCAGCAGGAAATAGTTCTCACGGTCTTACAGCCACATCCTCTCAGGCCTTACAACCTCCCTATTGGAATGTATCCTCTAAGGGAGGAGGGCATCCCCTGCCCTGCTACCAACAACTAGGACAAAGCCTGGCAGAGTGCCTCACAGAGTGGGGGAAACCCTTCTCAGCAGGTGTCCAACTGCAGTGAGAGGAGCTGGACAGAGTAAGCACCCTACTGTGATTTGCTCCTGTGTTGTGGGTGCCCCACCTGCTCTGCAAGCAGGTACAGGCACGGTTCCTCCCTTAACAGACTCACTTATTTACTCCTACCAGGAATGTGAGCTGTGCACTGGGCCCAGCCAGCAACCTGGGGTTTAAAGCTCAGGGCAGCCTGACAGAGAGAATAAAAGCTGGAATGGCCAGAGAACAAAAGACTCACTGCCAGCATGCATGTGGGCACGTAGCCATGTGAGCCAGTGTAGTGTGTACAGTGTGAACAGTAACGCTCAAGTAGCATCAAGTGCCCCACAAACATGTTTATTAAAGCTGTAATAGACCATCAGAACTTGGACCAGAGGCAGCCTGGACCCTACTACTCTATACTGTGGCCTACAAGCACCTAAAATGAGATGGAATTAAGCAGAGGTACACTGCAGTGGTCAAACATGATGGACTTTAAACTCAGCAGGAAAAAAAGAATGTAAAATATTCTATTTTCCATTGACTACATACTAAAATTTTTGATTGAATGAAAAACAACTTCCACTTGTCCGCCCCCATCCCCAACACAGGTACATTCTTCCCAAAAAGTGCTAAGCTGGTCTAATGATCCTGTGAAACACCAAAAACTCTAGGAAGAAAGGTAAAGAGCTTCCTTAGATCATCCAAGAGCTATGAGAAAGCAAACGATTAAAGAAAATTCCTAGGTAGCAGAGACAGGGCCCGCCTCACTCTTAGACCTGGATATGGGCACTTAGGAAACAAATCAGGGATTGCCTCACTCCCAGACCTGGACACAGGCTAACTCACTGATGCAAAGGCCTGACCAGCAATATAGCCAAGGATCTGGAGTTAGGCAGTGCACCACCATCTGTGCAGGGTAATGCCGCTCCTAGAATCTTAGAGACTTAAATGTTTGTGGAGAAAAGAGAACCCATCTCTCCAGAGATAAGAGAAAGCAGAAAAATGAGCCAAAAAATGTGAAGGAAAGAGGTAAAACAGCAGGAATTAACGCCAAGAAACTCAAAGGTACCCCTTCTCATAATCAATAATCTGGAAGCAAGGGACAAACAACACAGGCAATGCTAGTACAGGAGTAAAATCAGATGCTAAGGACACACAGAGACATGAGGCAGGGTGCAGCTCGGTGGGACAGTGTAAGCATGGGTGTGTGAAGTCTTTGCCCCAATCATCTGCACTTAAAAAAGACCTTTTTCACATCAAGAAAAAGCTTTATACCAACCAATCTGAATACACAGGTGACACTGACAAGTTCCAGAAAGATTAACAAAAAATAAAAAAAAAACCTTTGATTTTCTTATTGCCATCAAGAAATTTCAATCGGTATTTAAGAGAGTTCTAACTCAAAGAGTTTTCATTATAATCGTCCAAGAACTTTCAAGACACAGTTCTACTTCATAAACAAATCAAATCCGCAGAGGGTAAAGCAGAAAACCACAGTCTATAAAGCCAGAATTATCTTGGGGGGGAAAAAAAGCTTGTCATGAGAACATCTAGGCCAACATTGGGCCTAAAGAAGCTGCATGATGAAGAGGCACTAAGCAACCAGGACCATGAGGAAATCAACAAACAAAAGGTAAAAGTTGTCAGGCGGTGGTGGGGCACACCTTTAATCCCAGCTCTTGGGAGGCAGAGGCAGGAAGACCTCTGTGAATTCGAGACCAGCCTGGCCTGCAGAGCTAGTTCCAGGACAGGTTCCAAAAGCTACACAGAGAAACCCTGTCTCAAACAAAATGAAACAAAACAAAAACAAAACAAAGGTAAAGTTAATTAGAGAAAGATTGAGGGCTGGCAAGATGGCCCTGTGGTGTAAAAGTGCTTGCCCTGAAAGCATGAGGAATTGAGGACAATTTCTGGAGCCCACATAAAGTCTCGGAATGAGAGACTTAAACCTACAATTGTCATCTGACTTTCACATATTTGCCATGACAAATGGGCCCCCTCATACGCATAGCAATAATAACTAAAAATTAAAATAAAGATCACCAAGCATGGTGGCTTAAGACTTTAATCCCAATACTCTGGAGGTAGAAGCTGGCGGAGTTCCGTGAGTTTGAGGCTGGTCTGATCATGAGTTCCAGGGTAGCTAGGGTGGGAAATATGCTTGCTGGCTAACACTGAGTACTGCTCTTAGAGAGGAACCTGCTTCAGTTTCCCAGAACTCAAGTCAATCAAGTCACAACTACCTCTAACTAGGTTCTAGGGTATCTAATGCCCTCTTCTGGCCTCGGAAGGCACCTGCATGCACAAGATACACTGATCCACACATTCAAAAATACACAAATAAATGGTTTATAAAAATTAAAAAAGATTGATAAACAGAAATTATTATATTACAAGGTTAACTAAGAAGACAAAGTCTTAGATTCATCTCCATAGAAATGAATTATTTAATAAAATCCAACCTTAATTCAAAGTTGAATTAAGCAAATTAGTGAAGGAAAGGAACATATTCTTACTATAAGAACCTCCCACACCTGGCATGGTGGCCTACACTTTAATCCCAGAACTCTGAAGGCAGAGACAACTGGATCTCGGCAAGTTTGAGGCTAGCACGGTCTATTTGTTAGGTTTCAGGACAACCAAGGCTACACAGTAAGAATGTCTCAAAAAAATAAAAATAAGCATGAGCCAGAGAAATGACTCTCCAGTTCAGGCAGTTTTCACCAACTCTGATGGCCGTAGTTCAATCTCCAAGACACACATGGTGGAAGGAAAGAGAACCAACTCCAACAAGTTGTATCCTTACTCCAGCTGCATGCAAGCACATCTGTGTGCGCACATATACAGATGCTCTAAATAAATAATGTAAAGAAATTTAGACTAAAGCAGTAAAAGCAAACATGTTGTTCCAGAGGACGGCCACCACAGGTTTCCTTCCCTGCAGCGCTCACTAAGCTCTGGTTCAGCACTGTGGCTCATTATGCCCAAGACTTCTTCTCCTTCTCTTTCCGGCTTCATTTGAGATGGCTCAGAGGTTAGAGGCACTGGCTGCTTTTGCAGAGGACCTGGGTTTCGTTCATAGTACCCACATGGAGGATCATAACCATCTAACTTCAGTTCCAGGAGTCAAACACCCTCTTCTGGTCTCAGCAGTCACCAGGCACACATATGGTCCACAGAATACATGCAAGCAAAACACTCACGCGTAAAATAAAAATAAATAAATATTTTTTTTTCTCAAGACAGGGTTTCTCTGTGCAACAAGCCTGGCTGTCCTGGGACTCACTCTGTAGACCAGGCTGGTCTCAAACACACAGAGCTCCTCCTGCCTCTGCTTCCTGAGTACTAGATCTAAAGGTGTGCACCACCACTACCTGGCTTCAAATAAATCCTTAAACAAGCAAAAAAACAAAACCCAAAAAACCAAACTTCCAGAAAATGTTTCCAATGGAGAGGCAAGGCTGGGGACTCCCACTGCTATAATTTACATATACTACTTCTAAGATGGGTAAGAAGAAAGAAAAGGGGAATGTACTTGGACTAAAAACAAACAAAAACCCTCACCAATTAAAACACCAGTGCCTAATTAGAAATCATTACAATTATTATCACAGATACCATCTAGCAAGATAGCAGGAAACAAAACCAACATAAAGACTATCAATGGCCGGGCGGTGGTGGCGCATGCCTTTAATCCCAGCACTCGGGAGGCAGAGGCAGGTGGATCTCTGTGAGTTCGAGACCAGCCTGGTCTACAAGAGCTAGTTCCAGGACTGACTCCAAAGCTGCAGAGAAACCCTGTCTCAAAAAAGCAAAAAAAAAAAAAAATAAAAAAAAATCAATGAATAGTGAGAAAATAAAACTGTGTGGATCTGGGACTGAACCAGGGCTTCATGTATGCTAAGCAAGAGCTCTAAGCCTCCAGTCCACTATATTCTATTTATAATAGTGTCACTTTAATGGTGGAAAATTCACCATGATAAAGTGATAAAAGCCCATGTCCGCTCTCACTGACCTGACCCACAGATTCAACAATCCCAATTAGAACTCCAAGTGTGCCAGGTGTAGTAAGCCCACCTGTGACCCCACCACTCAGCAGGCAAGACAGGAGAATCCCGACTTTGAGGCTAGCCTGAGCTATACAGCAAGACTCTGCTTTAAAGAAAAAACAAAACATGAGGTTAGAGAGGAAGCGTGGCAGTTAAGAGCACTTGATGAACAATCAGGAATACAGAGTTTGGATCCTAGCACCCATGTAAGTCAGGCATTCCACAAATGCCTGTAACTCCCGCTCCAAGGAGTCTCTTTTGCCCTCCATGCACATGGACATGCTTATCACTTGTACATGTACCCACACGTGCATACCACTCACACAGGCATAGTCATAAATAAATGAAATTAAAAATACTAAAACAGCAAAAGAAAAAAAAGGAAATCAATAAGCAAACAAAACAACCCAAGTATCTTTTTAACTTGACAAAGTGAATCTCAACTGTATTTCCAGACTCAGCATGTGCAAAATGAATGAATGAATGGAGTAAAATATACTTTTGGAAGACTGAGGGTAAATATAGTGAAAACTAGCTGGGTGTGGTGGCACACAATTTTAATCTCAGCACTCAGGAGGCAGAGACAGGCAGATCTCTGTGGATTCAAGGTTAGTTTGGTCTACATTGTGAGTTTGAGGTTATCCAGGACTACATAGTAAGATCCTGTCTCAAACAGCAACAACAAGCTTAGCTGGGCGAGGTGGCGCATGCCTTTAATGCCAGCACTCGGGAGGCAGAGGCAGGAGGATCTCTGTGAGTTCAATGCCAGCCTGGTCTACAGAGTGAGTTCCAAGACAGCCAAAGATACACAGAGAAACTCTGTCTTGAGAAACCACCAAACAAACAACAAACAAATAAAACAGTAACAACAACAAAAGAAGCAAATCTACATATACTAAAAGAATAAAGGAGAAGAAAAATTGTGGATACCATCAAAATTAATAAAGGTTCAGTTTGAAGAGGAGAAACCTCTTGGAGAGGAGAAATGACAACTCATCCACAATGATGATAATCATACAGGTGGTAAGACAAACATATAGGATGGGGGCAGGGTTCTGTTCTTGTCCTTGCAGGAAAACACTCATCTTCGAAAGATTCAAGGGACCCTGGATGTTTGAATATCAAGAAAACCAAATAGGTTTGGTAAGTATGAAAGTGTGGAATGAGTGAGTGTGTTTGTGTGTTTACATGTGTGTACTTAATGTTTCTAAATTTATAGAGCTGGTTTTGGAGTTGGACTATGGCTCAGTCCCTCTCTAATTTCAAGCCTGTTATTAAGAGAAAAACCCAGAGTTTCTGTCTCATATCACGAGCCATGATAGGGGACAGAAAGAAAAATGAATTTAAAAAACACATATTTGTCTTTCTTCATGTCTATTTTTGTCTTTATCATGCCTTTCATTGAATATATACAACTGTCTATGTCTATGTAAATAATGTTTAAGTTTTCCACAATGAACAATGAATTTTCCTGCAGTAATCTTTGAAGTTTCCAGGAAGAAGATGGAACTCCACCTGGTTGATATGACGTCATGATACTGAAAGCGCTACTACAAGACCTCTTTTCAGTGCCAGCTGCACAAGACGATTCCAACTTGGCTAGCTGAAACAGTGCACATCTTTTACAACATTCTGGCCAGACCTCCACAAAATGCCCAGAAAATGCTCAGAGACTATTTGCAATCTTACTAGATATTAATCTTGAAATTTAACCATCATTTTACTTTCACAGGATCCCCCAGAAAGAACGTCGCCCCCATGACAGCTGGAAGTAATTCTAGAGGACAACATCCCCTCTCCCAATAAAGTTAGTCCTCGGGTTTAGGGACATCATTTAAGGGTTGATTATAATTAGTATACAGTTGAGGGTTGGGGAGGAATTTTATAAGCTCAGGGATCTTTTTGAAAAAAAAAAAAAAGAGGGAAAATTGGATGATGGGATTAATAGATTGGTATTTGTGAGTTATTGTTTGTAGATAATTACATTGGCATAGATTTTTGTATATGGATACAAAGTTAAATTATATTGAATATTGTATGCATGCATATGCTTCTACCTCTGTTTAAAACATTTTTGATGTATTGATATATATTGATATATATTTACCATTTTACAGTGTACATTTCTACCTCTGATTAAGATACTTATATATTGTTTATGTATTGATACCATATTGCAATGTATACTTGTAAATTGTTTACATTTGGAGGGTCATTGTCCTCATTTATTACACAGTTGTTTAATCTCTTAGTCTTTAAGTTAGATAGGTATTAAGAATTGTAGATCAATAGCCATCTATGTTTGTCATATTTATAGTTAGATTAATCAGGTTCTTTAGATACATAGAGATTATATTCTGCATAAATAGTCTTCAATCTCTTCAAAGAGCTGTAGAAAATGGCATTTAATCTAACCTAGAGTTCTGTGGTAAAGAGACACAAACGCTCCTGGCTACACCGATCTATTTCTGGGAGACTGTTGAGCACCAAAGACACTCCAATTGGAGCTTGTCTTCTTCTTGGCAAAACCGGCCTCTGGGCAAGGAACTGCCCATACCTCAACTACTGACAAAATATATAGTATCCGGAAACGGATAAGCAGAACTGTCAAATCCTGCCAAGACAGGGTAAGATGGTTTTGAAAATTTTCTTGCCTTTAAAAATAATCTGTCAGTTATTCTAGACTTTAACCAAAATTGATTGCTTCAACGCCGCAAACGTGACTTTGGGTGATTGCCCAGGTAGCCAGTTGTCTCTGTGATTTGTTACATATTTTGGAAGCTGTTTGATTGCACTTCCTATTACTCAGGTAATGTTATTTCCCTTCTCAGATCTTGGATTGGGTTGAAGATTAGATAAATGTAGTTAGTTACTTTCCTCTCATGACTTGACCAAGTTATTTATTATGACACTTAAGCTAATTAAGAATAGGATATTCTATTTTTATTGTATATAATTTTGTAGTAGGTTTAGAACTTTCTTACTTAGACAAAAGGGGGAGGTGCTTCGGGAGCTCTCTTGTCTTCAGCCAATGGCTTTTAAGATACCAGCCCACTGGGGCGTGGTTTTCATTTTAAAAAAGCTCTGACTGCTAGACTCAGTTTCCTGTTTGCGACCAGAGGAATGTGGTTTGGGACATTGATCTGTAAGTTTTATCCCCTCCAATAAAATACCCCTTTTTAATCAAACTGGTGTAAGATTGTCTTGCGTCTTTACAGAAGACACCACAGAAATAGAAAATGAAAAGAAATAAATATTTAGAAAAAGAAGAATTTATTCCACTAAGGAAATGACACATGATGACTCATGCCACAGTTGTATGACCTTGGACATTTTAGAGAAACTTTGAATTGCCAGAGAGATTCTGGGTACTTTGAGAGAGAACTGAGTATTTTAGAGAGGCTTTGGACTTTGAAAAAGACTTCGGATATTTTAAAGAGATTGAACCTTTAAAGTATTGAAAATTTAACGACTATGGAACTTCTAAGTTATACTGTATTTATATTGTGACATTAATATGATATCTTAGAGACGAAGAATAAGAAATAAGAAATACTCTTGTTCAATAGTGTTGTGTTGGTGTGTCAAATTGACAGGGAGCTACTATCCTGGTTAGTTTATGTCCATTTTACACAGGCTAGAGTCTTTTAGGAGAGGGACTCTCAACTGAGGAGATGCCTCCATTAAGGTTTGTCTGTAGGAGCTGGGGAGATGGCTCAGCAGTTAAGTGCACTGGCTGTTCTTCCAGAGAACCTGGACTCAATTCCCAGCACTTATATGGTAGCTCACAACTGACTAACTCCAGTTCCAGGGCTTCTGACACCATCATGCAATATACATGCAGGCAATGAACACAAAATAAAAATAAATTTGAAAAGAGACTTGCCTGTAGGCAAGCCTGTAACACATTTTCTTGATTAGTAATTGATGGGGGAGGGCCCAGGCCACTGTGGGTGTTCTATAACAAAGCAGTTTGAGCAAGTCAATAAAAAGTGTTCCTCCATAGTCTCTGCTACAGTTCCTACTTCTAGGTTCCTGCCCTGGTCTCCGTAGATGATGGACTACAAGCTGCAAGTTGGAATAAACCTGCCTTAGTTAGGGTTTCAATTGCTCAGAAGAGACAGCATAACCACACAAACTTTTATAAAGGAAAACATTTAGTTGGGGTGGCTTACAGTTTCAGCAGTTTAGTCCACCATTATCATGGCAGGCAGCATGCAAACAGACAGGGTGCTGAAAAAGGAGCTGAGAGTTCTACAGCTTGATCCACAGGCAACAGGAAGTAAACTATAATACTGGGTGTAGCTTGAGCACAAGATACCTCAAAGCCCACCCCTACAGTAACACACTTCCTCCAACAAGGCCACACCTCCTAATAGTGCTACTTCCTTTGGGGGGTCATTTTCTTTCAAATCACCACAAAATCCTTTCCTCCCCAAGTGACTTCTGGTCATGGTGTTTCATCACAGCTATAGAAACCTAAGACATGCAGGAGGAGACAGCTATTAGAACCACTGACAAGGGTTTAAAGCAGCATCATAAACATGCTCCAAACTAATGAGACAGAGAATGTCAGAATAGGAGGGTGTAGTCAAACCAATAAATTTTAAGAGCTGAAAAGTACGACTGAAACAAACTCAGCAGTGGGCAAAGGGACAGAACTGGAGTAGAAACTAACATGAACCATAGAGACAAAGTCAGGCCAGGAGACCTGAAACTGTAAGCCAAGACCTAACTGTACTGCACTAGAAGACACTGAAGGAAAGGAAAAACAACTCAAATTCAAGAAGTAGCATGAACCCCAAACTGGACAGACCAAGAAATCCTCCTAGAATACATGATGATCAGATGCATAAAAGTTGAAGACAAAGAAATAACCCTGAAGCAACCAAAAGAGAAATAATTATTTTCCCACAGGGGAATGAAATGACCATGAAGAGAGAAATAGCGTAACCTTCTTCAAGATAAAAATATAAAAAAAATACTGCTAAGATAGAATCTTTTTGCTTATTTGTTTTCAGAGTCAGGTTCTCATCATGCAGCCCTGTTTATCTTGCAACTTGTTATGTAGCTTAGATTGGCCTAGAACTCATGGAGATCAGCCTGCTTCTGTGTATTGTGATTAAAGGTATGCTCCACTATCCCCAGCTTTCTGTTTTTTCTTGAGCTTCCTACACTACACTTGAAAGTTATAGCAATTAGTGTGCTTTTAATTTTTATTTATTTTGTTTTAAGCAGAGCTTTATTATGTAGTCAAGGCTTTCCTCAAGCTAAGGGTGAGCCTCCTTGAGTACTTCAGCCTCTTGAGTGTTAAGATTTTAGGTTTGACCCTACACACTAAATATAAATGGCATAGATTCACCAACTAAAAGACAGATATTACTGGGCAGTAGTGGCACATGCCTTTAATCCCAGCACTCAGGAGACAGAGGCAGGCAGATCTCTGTCCACAGAGCTAGTTTCAGGACAGCTAGGGCTGCTACACAGAGAAAACTTGTCTCAAAAAAATCAAAACCAACCAACCAACCAAAAAAAAAATCTTAAAAGATATTGGCAGAATGCACTTTTTAAAAAAGTGACTTAGTTATATGCTATCTACAAAAAGTCACTTCAAATACAATGAATAGGTAAATTGAAAATAAAAATATGGAAGCTAGGTGTGGTGGTATGTATCTATAATCCTAGCATTCAGGAAGCAAAAACAAGTAGATCTCTGTGAGTTCAAGGCCAGCCTGCTCCAAGTCAGCCAGGATTGCACAGTGAGACTATGTCTCAAGAAAAAAAAATGTATATATGTGTATATATGGAGAAATTGGAGAGATGGCTCAGTAATTTGGAGTCTGTGCTGCTCTTCCAGAGGACCAGAGTACTGTTCCTGGTGCCAATGTTAAGTGGCTCACAACTGCTTCCAAGTCTAGCTCCAGATAGATCTGTGCCTTTGGCCTCCATGAACACCTACCTGCATTCATGTCCACATAACCAACACCCCCAACACACACACAAGTTTACATGATTAAAAATAAAATGAAAATGAATACATACATAGGGGAGGGAGTCTGGAGAGATGACTCAGAGGTTAAGAGCACTGGCTATACCCATATGGTAGCTTACAACTATCTGTAATTACAATTCCAGGGGATCCAATGCCCTCTTCTGGCCTCCAAGAATATTACATGATACAAGAGATGCACAGACATACATACAGGCAAAGTACTCAAGACACATACAACAAAAACAAATAGAATTTCAATACACACATAAACACACACATAAAAAAGGGCTAGATCATACAGAGTTGATCCACTGAAGAAAGGAATGGCATAACCCAGTCTGAAAAAGAGGCTGCAGAGCAAAGAAAGCAGAGCCAGAGGAGTGACAGACTGTGACTCTGTCAAGAGGATGAAGCAATTATAAAATGCACATGCCCCACCTGGCATGCTTGCACTTCCTGTAATCACAGCACTGGGAAGCAGGAGCAGAACTGCTGTAAGCAGGACACTAGCCTCCTCTAAGAGTGAGTTCTAGACTAACAAAGACATCCTGTCTCAACAAGCCCAACCTAATAAATTAAACCTAAAATGCATATGTACCAAACAAAATAACTTTTTCTTTAAAAAATTTTTTATTTTATTTTTTATGTATTAGTATATCAGTATGTATGTGTAACATGTGTGTGCCTAGTACCTGCGGAGGTCAAAAAATAGCATCAGATTCCCTGAAACTGGAGTTACAAATGATCACGGGCCAACATGTGACTGCTGGGAAACAAGTCCAAGTCCTCTGAAGGAGCAGCAAGTGCTCTTAGCGGCTGAGCCATCACTCCAGCCCTACGAAAGAGCTCTGTGGGAGCTATAGAGATGGCCTCATCTGGTAAAGTGCTTGCTATTCAAGCACGAAGACCCTGAGATGGTCCCCAGAAGTTATGTAAAACGATGGGCACAGCAGCATGTTTGTAATCTCAGTGCTAGGAAGGCAAGACAGCAGGATCCTCAGGGTTTACCAATGTGGCCAATTGGTGAGCTCCAGTTTCAAAGACCCTGTCTCAAAAATTAAGGTGACAAGCAAGTAAGGAAGACACCTGTTATCAACCTCTGACCTTTACACACACGTGCACACATAAGCACATATGTCAGAACACACATACACAACAACCACAAAAAAATCTTACTGACATGAAAAAGATAAATAGACTCAGGAAAACTCGATGCCTATGAGCTAAGGATGTAGCTCAACTGGCAGAGTGCTTGCCTATAATGCATGAAACCCAGGGTTTTGGTGCTCCTGCCATGTAACTCAAGGCAGGGTGGCACACACCTGCAATTCCAACTCTCTGCATACAAAGGCAGGAAGATAAAATGTTCAAGATCATTCTTAGCTACATAATGAGTTAGACATCAGGTTGGGCTACATGAAACCGTGTCTCAGAAAAGAGAAAACTAGACAAAAAGTTAGAAAGGATGTAATACAGTGGTGCCTGCAGGTTGCTTGCTGGCAGGGACCTTGAAACGCCATAGAGTAGTGGTAATAAACATGGCTACAGCCGGTACCTCCGCCATGAGGCTGGAATCTCATAAAGCTAAGGAATGGGCTGGATCCAGCCGTCAAAGCCATGGCTTTGATTGGTAAATTAAAGACTCATGTACTCAAAAAAAAGGGGGGTTTTCCGGTAAAAAAAAAAAAAGATTCAAAGTCAAAGAAAACCTCAAAATGGTTTACAGTGTGTTAAAAATATATGCAGGCTAAAGGTTAAAGTCGTTAAAGAAAGAGAGTAGTTGGGTGTGGTGGTACACACCTTTAATTCCAACACTTGGCAGACAGAGGCAGGCAGACCTCTGTGAGTTCAAAGCGTGGTAGCACACGCCTTTAATCCCAATGCCTGGGAGGCAGAGGCAGACAGATCTCTGTGAATTCAAGGTGTGGTAGCACACACCTTTAATCCTAGCACTTGGGAGGCAGAGACAAGTGGATCTCTGTGAGTTCAAGGACAGCCTGGTCTGCAGAGAGTTCCAGGACAAAGATACACAGAGAACCTGTCTCAAAAAGCCAAAAGTTAAAAGTAAAAATAAAAGAAATAGAGGTTAAAATAAAGTCGCATAAAGATAAAAAATACACAGAGAATCTTGATACTATATGTTATTATGCTCTCTTTGAATTGTTTAAATGCTGAGGAAGGAACAACAGCTAGTAAAAGATATTTGCTTATAAATGCTGCTAAACTAATCCAAGATAGGTATTTTAAAAATGCCTTGACTTCAAAATTGAAAAGGTATGTTACTTTGGAGAAGAGATTTTCCTTTTGTTTCCACAGGAAATGAGAGGCTGTGGATTCATTCTGACTTAAGAAAACTCAGGTTTCATCAAGGAAGACCACCTGAGAAATCTCCAGTAGGAACAGATGGCCCAGATGTCTGAGTTCTACATCCAGAACAGATTCAAGATGCTGCCTGAGATGATCAAGCCTCACAGGATACTCCAGTCAGGACTTGATCCTAACTCTAAATATTCTTTAGGTCCCCATAAGATTATCAGTGCCCCCAACCGGCCGGAAGTAGCCTGAAATACTACGCCCACATTCCCAAAAGTGGACAATGGGTATTTTCCTTTGTTTAAAAAAAAAAGAGCACCGTACTGGCTTACCAACCAGAACAACTAGGTGAGGAAAAGAAACAAAAAGCCTTCAGACTGAAACAGGACCAGTAACATTTTGTCTGTCTTCAGAAGACAGATCTTATATTTCAAAAATCTCAAGGAATCTATAGAAATTACCAGTGTTAACAAATGAGTTCACAACATGCAGTGAGGAGGATTGCCTGTTTATGGAGATGTGAAGTCGTCCAATCGCCATGGAACACAGTCTGGCAGGCTTACCAACAGACAAATATAGGACTGACATACGACCCAGCAAGGAAGTAAAAGCAGATGCATGCATGCCAGTGTTCAATTCATGTTCAATCATTCATAGCAGCCAAAAGGTGGCACTAACCAATGCACCCATGTCTATTTACACACATACAGAGATGAACAAAATGCCTGCGTGCATGTGATGGAATATTATGTGGCCATAAGAAGAAAAGATGTTCTTAAGTGTTGCAACATGAACCCTGAAAGCACTATGATGAGAAAAAGAACCCAGATGCCAGACACAGAGAAACAAACACTGCCTGATTTTATCAAGTGAAATGCTTAGACAGGGCTGCCAGCAGTTGGGGACAGGGAGGAGGACAGTTCCTGTTTAATATATTTAAAAGTTTTGAAAATATTTCACAGTGGTGGTGATTGCAGATTACTGTGATTTTTTTTTTCTTTTTACTATGAATATTTATTTAGTTTTGAGACAGTGCGTGACCCTGGCTGGCCTAGTACTCAGTATGGAGAGCAGACTGAGCATAAACTGGCATTGTGCCATGTGCTGGCATTACAGATGTATGCCCTGGCTTAATATTGTAAATCTAATTAAAGGCAGAGTTGCTGCCTTAAGAATGAATAAGATAAGGGGTGCTGCTGTATGTGTCACACCACAGACTTGTTCCGTAGCTCTGGGACTCATACTCAGGGCCTTGCTAACACTAGGCTGGTGGTGCCTCACCATGGAGTCATATCCCAGCTTCATATCACAATTTTTCTTTTACATTTCATGCCATAATTAAAAACCAAACCCAAAGTAAAACAAAGAAACAAAACGTGAGCAATGAGGGATTATTTCTACAGTGGGTGTTTGCCTGTGTGCATGAGTTCCAGGCTCAATCCCAAGCACTAAACAGAAACAAAAATAATAGACCAAAAGCTGTGCCACCGAAACCGCGCGCTGTGTGATTCTCAATGAATCTGTTGTTTCCTCTAAAACCTCCACATTCAGAGGGAAAGACAGATTAGGATGTCATTTGAGAAATATGCTCACTACATAAAGACACACCACATGATAAATCAACAATAGCAATTCCAGGGAGTACATGGCAGCCTGCACAAGAGACAGTTATCACATGGCTCTTTTACCTTCACAGCCTCATGTGGCAGGCAGAGCCCTCATCTCTAGGAAAGGAAGCATCCTTAGTGGTTAAGAGCTGTGCAGGTGGTGACTACAAGTGGAAGGGCGGGCTGGACTTGAGTCTGACCCCTCACCAACAACCACCTCAGCACAACTAGTGCAGTCAGCAGTACCAAATATGGGAGCTCTCTGTGGTCATGGATGAAGATGCGCCCTCAACAGACTCAGCATATAAATTATGGAGAAAGTGGAAGGGCTGTATACAGAAATAAAGATCTGGGCTGACTGAAGGATGCCCCCTCATAAGGCACAGATAGTGTGGGGCGATGGGCAGGAAAACCAAGGGTGCTAAGGGAGGATTCAGGGTGTTTCAGTAGCCAAGAGGGTTAAAAGATGGATTAGTCCAGAGCTGAAACTGAATAGTCAGGGGTCTGGATGGGCCTAAGCACATGCAGGGGATGGCAGAGCAGGAGGCACTAAGTAGAATGGGGAGCTGTTTAGCAGGTTCAGCAGAGAGGTGGAAGCTGGGATACATGCGCATACACAATCTCCACATACATGCACATATGCATGAATGAATGGTTCCCATAACCACACACACATGCACACACATACCCAAAATGCATAGGTATACATATACAGAGACTAGTTTTGCCAGCTCTGTGCCCTGGGGCAGAATACTCATGACCTAAGGAGATACTTGCTGAGGCAAAGCTAGCGGTGTCACATCCATCAAGTCATCAAAGTGTGCCCTAGGTCACAATCAGGAACGGGAGGAAGCGACACAGTGCCACACTTGCCACTTTCTACTACAGTGTGAAGATACACCAGACCCAGACAGTAAGAGGCATTCTACAAAACAGTCACCAGCCTGCTGTCACCAATCTCTCCTCAAGTCCAGTAGAGGTGTCCTGCCAGTTGGCAGAGGCTACCCCCTGAGTGGGATGAACTGGAGCAGCCCCATGTCCCCAGAAAGGGAAGGAGCAGAGACTTACTCCCAGCCTAAATTATTCAAAAGGAAAGGGAACGTGCCTCTTTAACAAGCCCTGGCTTTATGAAGCAAGGTTAACAGTTTCACTTGATTCAGTGGAATATTATAAACTCTCTAGGGCCCATTTGAGGACTTCTACTTCAGGCGCAAGGTGACGACTCAGCACTTTTTATATTATTTAGAGAATAAAATTAACCCTCACAGGCCCAGACTGCTACCTCCCCTCCCGCTGGATCTGGCCTGCTCAGCGCTTTCCCCCATATATAATTACAAGCTGCTATCCATCATGCGGCAGGGACGCAGCGCTGACACGCAGAAAGGGACGCAGTAAGCACTTCCACTAATAGAAGCAGGACTTAAATATCGCTCTGATATCTTCATTTAAATTGGAATATTTTACAATAATCAGCTGCAACCTCCATGGGGTCCTGCCCCTCACCTGGGCCAGCGCCTAGAAGTGCCCCTGCCAGGTCCTGCCAGTCCCCACCTCCCTGGAAGGGCTTCCTTGCCAGGGATCAGAGCCCTTCAAGGTGACCCAACAGCTCCTGTCAAGCTCATGTTGTCAGTAGAAGTCCAGAAACATCAGTAGGCTCAAGGAAGTCACTGCTGTACCTTCCTTGGAAGGTAGTTTTGAGCCATTTTGGTGGGTGGCTAGGATAAAAGACAGAAAGCATCAAAAAGCTCAAGCAACTTCAGAGGGCTATGCCCAGGTAGGGTGGGGCAATACACTGATCTTCTGCTGTCCCCTATGATGTGAAGCTTGTAGGGCTGGCCTGCCACATGGGCCTCAAGGGTTCTTGGGATAGGGGCTAGCCTTGCACTGACATAGCCCACACTGCTTGCTGGCCTTGATTTCACTTCACTGGCAAGGTTGGGAGTGAGGGTGGGGATCTACAGACAGGAAAGAAGCAAAGGGGCTTTCCAATGGACACCTAAGTTGTGTGTCATGGTTTTTCTTTAGTTTAGGATATCAGGACTTAAAGGGCCCTTTCCAAGAGTTCATAAGCCATGCTCAGGACCACCTCAGGTAGAGCCCCAGTATGAAGAACTCAGGTATGGGAGGCTTGGAGAAGAGACCTAGATCCCCAGAGCTCTCCTGTAGCTGTGCAGTTGGTAAGATCATGCTGGCTCAGCTATAGGGAGTTTCCCCATAAGCGCCAACAGGTAGGTCTGAGCTGTCTGGGCAGCCAGATAGGTAGTCCTGGACATCTAGGAAGAAGCGACATGCTAGTTACCCAGGGATATGGTGCTAGCCCTCCTAACCCATTTCCAAACCCCAACTCCATAATGGGTACCTCCAATGGGATACAGGATCCAGCACTAGGTCACCTTAATCATCAGCCCTCTATCATAGATGAGACGGAAGTGAGCTATATACATGTAGCGCGCACACACACACACTCACAAACCCAGCATCCATGGAAGGAGGCAGCCATACAGCTATTTCAGTCCTGTAGAGCTTCAAACCTCTGACATCTCTCTCAGTCACTACCAGCCTTCTCCCCGGGTTTTGCTGTCTCAGTCACTATATCCCTCCCATATTTTGGGCAGGTTCTACCCAAATCCCTTGCTGCCCCTGCATGAGGACCTGGAATGCTACCTGGCCCTGTGGGATCCTGGGAAAGTAACTGCACCTCTGAGTCATTTGCGAGATGGACAGGGCTGTACAGGACAACAGAAGTCAGTGCAGAAAGCACTGAAGACTGCTTAACAACCTGCCCCATGCCCGCCTGCAGCCCCTCACCTTTGCACCCAGTGGGCAATAGCCTTTGAGGAAGTCACCACACACTTCAGCCTTGCGGGACACATACACGTGGCTGTAGGGACAGTTGCTGTTGCTGCAGATTCCCTTCAGAAAGTAGGAGCACACAGGCATCTGTGGGGAGGGAAGAATGGTGAGGGCCCAACAGTCTAGAGCTTTGCACTACACCCACTTCACAAGTACAAATACCAGGACTTGCAGGCCCCTGAGAGGGTCCCACAGCTGGACAACAGCCACTCAGATCCTTCCTGAAGGCCCTCACCATGGTTCTCCTGAGAGAAATGGACACAAAGCTGGGTGTAACAGCGCACACCTTTAATCCCAACACTTGGGAGGCAGAGAAGGGAGTATTTGTGAGTTCCAGTCCAGCCTGGTCTACATATTAAGCTCAAGACTAGCCAGGACTATACAGTGAGATTCCAGGGGGGAAAAAACCAAACAAAAACAAAACAAACAAACAAAAAAACCCCACGGGAATGAATACACAATGCCAGCCAGCAGCAGCTGGGGTCTAGGGAGCCACGTTCTTATATCTGCTCTAACTCTGCCAAAATGAAGATATGGAGCTAAGCTACTGCAGCAGTGGCTTTTCCTAGGTGTGCTATTCCCTACATGTGAACACAGTAAACAGGGCTCCTAACCACCAACCCATGGCCTGGTGTATCTTGGGAGTCCTGGGACATAGTTCTATTATCTAGATGTGGCAGACTTGGAGATGGACATCCAGTATACCAGGTCAGACACTGGTCACATGGTAGCACTAAGGCCTAGCCTATCAGTACATTGGGTCCTGGAGCAGGAAGTCTGGACCCACCCTGGCAGCTGTGGGTGGACTGGCATGGGCAACTGACTGAGCCCAGGAGCTAGATATATATCCTGTTCCTTTCTCAACAGAGAGCTGCAAAACAGCCCTGATGACTGCTGGCACCAACTGCTTGCTACTTGTTACCACCATGTGGACCTGGAGGGGAACATGGGCAACCCAAGCCCAAGATGAGCAAAACCTGGGTTGAGACTACCCAGGGAAGAGGTGGTCTCTGAATTTTCCAGGCTCCTTCTCCTTCCATGGGCCAACCACCAGCCCTTCCGGGACTGTTTGGAGAATGGACATTGTCAGTGTCCTTGCCCAGCACATCCTCCTTGGCCCCAGGAAGTCACAATGCACATCTCAGCCTGATGACAGATGTTCACACTTAGACCAGCAGTGGGTTTGAGGAGTACTTCCCTGACCCATGGGCTTTAAAAAGTCACTTTTCTGGGCAATGTGGGAAAGGGGAAGGCAGGAACCTATCTGAGAGAGGCCAAAGAGGAAGAGGCTGGGCAGCAGCCCTGGAGTAAAGGGGGGGGGGGAGTCAAAGAAACAAAGGGTGATTTACTGAGCAAGAGTTTATTTTTAATTGTCTTTTAACTGCAGCCACAGAGGGAAGAGGGGCTGGGGGCCCCGTTTGGGCTGGCGGTGGTGAAGCTGTAGACAATTCCCTTAATGTGGTTTTTGATATAGAGCCCAAATTAGCTCTAATAAAAAGGGATATTAAAGCCAACTCTTGCACCAAACAGAGCTCCTCCTGGCTGTCAGAGCGGGGCCGTTACCAAGAGGAAACTGCGTTCTCATTTCAATTAACCTTGTTTGCACCCCGCCACGTCCACACAAATAACAATAACATTAATTCAGGGCGCTGGTGCGGCCCACACATTAGACAGCTTGGAGTGCGCACGGGCTCTGGAGCTGGCGCTTAATGAACCTGAAACTCGACGTGAATTTCCAAATTGCTCACGACAGAGTTTCGAAGCTCGATTAGGGAGAAAAATGCTGATTCTCTCCAAGCTTCTCAAGGGGAAAAGCTGTCGGAGCAGCAGCGGGCCTCACCCACCCGCCTCCTCTGCACTGCGGCCTTGGCCCCAGGCCCTTCCTCACACTCATGGCCATCTTCTCAGAGGACAGAGAGTACAGCTAACACCAAGAGGTCTGTGGCCCTGACTGCAGTGCTCTCTCTCAGTCCTTCCAGGCTGGGGCACACCTAGGCATTACAGTCTTGACCTTACTTCCATGGTTCTTCTGATCACTACTCCACCTATGACAGTCTTGGAACAGAAGCAGAAAAGACCTTGGCCTATGACACTTCCCTCTCCTGTTCCTGTAGTGGAGGTGGCAAGTAGCCTGGTGTTGTTATAGGACCTGGGGCGATGGAGACAGGAGGAGACTCTTGTCTGTGGTATGCTGGGACCCCAGGTTTGGTGCTGCTTCCAGCAGGAGGAAGAGGCAGCACAACACAGCGGGCCATGGGAGTGAAGGGATGAGCTGGAGGAATACATGAGTGTGAGGATACTGGAGGTGGGAGCTGCTAACTTAAGACCAAGGAAAACGCCGGGTGGTGGTGGCACACGCCTTTAATCCCAGCACTCGGGAGGCAGAGGCAGGCGGATCTTTGTGAGTTCGAGGCCAGCCTGGTCTACAAGAGCTAGTTCCAGGACAGGCTCCAAAGCTACAGAGAAACCCTGTCTCGAAAAACCAAAAAAAAAAAAAAAAAAAAAAAAAAGACCAAGGAAAACTATGTGGTCCAATATGTCTGAAGGCTGGATGGCACCCAGGAACATCTGGAAGAGCAGACCTGCTGATCATACAGCACTCACCTTCTCCTTGGACACATGGTGAGAGAAAGGGCAGGACCCATCTGTCTTCTTGCATGTGCCTCGGACAAATCTGCAGCATGGGACAGGAAGGTTTAAGGAGGGTTGGTGTCAGGTTTTGCCACTAACCCCCCCAAGTAGTCAGTGAGGATGGGCAGAGCACCTGGTGCACACGGCCACCTTCTCAGGGTCATGGATATAGGGGCAGCGATCGCCACGGTTACACCTGCCAAAGCGGTTGTAATACATGCAGTACTCTCTCTTCTTCTCTTTCTTCTGCTTCGCCTGTCGGATGATGGCCAGGCTTCGCTGGACGGCCCGGCTGTACATAGGGAGAGGTTTGTGAGCCCAAGAGTGAGCAGGGAGCCCCTACCTTCCCAGCCTCAAGGGACACACCTGGCCAAGGAACGACTGCAGCTGGTGGCAGGGTCCAGTCGTCCTACAGGGGAAGAAACAGGTCACATCAGGCCACAGCCCAACTACAACCTTTACCTACCCTTCCCTGGCTGACTCACACCTTCTTCCTGCCAAATCATCTGGGCAAAGTACCCTCGAGCCCCTAGCACTTAGCTCAGGCATAGCCCTTCCCTCTGGGGACACAGCATCAAGAGTGGGGCAATGCTGGGCCCTGGGTCTGGCTTATCTTGAGGGTGGGCAGCCTTGGATCCAGCATGCCAGGGTCAAGGACTGGAACAGACTGCCAGTCCCTGATGTCTCCAACCAGCTAGGTGACCTAAGATCAACTTGGTGTTTGCTGGTTCCCTGTTGGCTTCCCATTTTCCTGTTCCCCCTTAGTGCCCAGGTGGCTCAAGGGGCAGGTCTTTGCACTGAAGTAGTGATTAGCCCATGGACATGTCTCTAGACTGTACTTGGCCTTGCTACCAAGGAGGCCATCATACAAATGACAAAGAGTGATGGCACCGATTTTGTAGAGCCTGAGAAGGGAACAGAGAGGCTACTTATACCAAGGTGGAAAATATGGGCCTGGCTGTATAGGAGAGAAATTGGTTTTTTAGACTTAAAGGATTGTTTAAAAAAAAATGGGGGAGGAAGGAGAAAGGAAAGTGGAGGAGAGGAGGGGGAAGAAGATGAGAGTGAGAAGGGAGTGAGGGAAGGGCAGTAGAAGGAGGGGAAGAAAGAGGGGGAGGGTGAGAAGAGGGAGAGGGAAGAAGGGGGAAGGAGGAGGAGGAAGAAGGAGAAAGAAGATTGTGTTGGCACAGCTGAAAATGTGACCTGCAGCTCTGCACAGTAGCTGCAGATAAGGGTGTCTGGGTCCATTTGGATCTTGTTATTAAAAGTTGGAAGGCTCCCTCTCATAGTCCTCAAACTCACAAACACAAAAATCCAATTAGCCTTTCTGAGGTGATCAATGTGACATGAAGACAATGGAATAGGAAAGGGGTTCCCTGAAAACCTCAAGGCATTTGGGTGAGGAGATGCCCAGGCTCACCACACAGCTTTGCCGGCCTTTTAAAGACACAGGCAGGGCAGGGATTGCTCAGGGTGGCTTTCCCTGGTTCCTCAAATACACACATGACCCTTCCCAGACCAGATCCAATTTCCTACAGAGCAGCTGCTGAAATGAATATGGCATTAAGAGGCACAAGTGACATCACTCAGAAATTCTGAGGACCTGAGGTGATGACAAAGCCATCTAGGTTTTAAAAGGGGATGTTCTAAAGTGCCTGAGAGCACCCGGGAACTGCTCCAGAGCAGCACCCCTTAGTCCCCACTCTAGACCCGCAGCCCTCAGGTCTCACTGGTTGGGAACTCATACCATCATCCCTGGGCACCCTGCAAGCACACTTGGCCCTGAGAGCTCCCCATGCCCTTTTAGTCTCCCCTAGACAGGGGTGAATGATGTGCTGAACCTTGGTATCTTAGGGACTCTGGGCCCAAGACAAGACCAGGCCTGCTAGGGAAATCCTGTCTGCTGCTAGGAAGTACCTGAGGTATCTGAGGTTATGAGCTGCGAAGCTGGACGTTACTCTGTGGGACTCTGGTTAGAGGCTGCCCCACACTTAACTTCAGTACCCTTGAGTTTAAAAAGGATATCCATGGGGTCCCAGTGGGGAGCAGGGACTCCACTGCATAACTATGCAAGCTCAGGCAGTTGGGGCATGAACAAGGACCTCAAGGTAGGGATAGGGAACTGAGGGCACAGGAAGGACTGCAGGGTCTGAGGAGGAAGCGATAAGGGGAAAGGAAGGGTGTGGAGAAGCAAGGAAGAATTTAGGATGGTCTCTATTTCTAGCTGAGAACACCTGTCCTTAGGGTGGTAGTGGAGTAATGTCCAGGTGGCACAGACACATACTCACACCTGCCAGTCTTCGTAACTAGTGACGTGCAATGTGATAGTCTGTCAATGAGCACTGGTTCCTGGGCTGTCACCCAGCCTGCTGGTGACACTGGCACCATCTGCTCCCAGGCAGGAACACGTGGGCATCACGTGCCACCTGTCAGGACCTGGTAGGGAGCAGCTTTCTCATCTTTCCACTTTCTGCTTTTAAAAACACATCAGTGTGGGGCTCATGGTGGGAGTTTTGACAAGGATGGGAGGCACCTTTCCAAATGCTTTGCAGTGTTAAAAATGCACATAAACTAGCTGGCTTGAAAAGAAGCAACCAGAGGTGCAAAAAGCTCATCGGCACAGCCCTGACCTGGGAGCATAAGGTGCTGCTTCTGCTGTGCACTCTGGAGCACTTCCACTTCCTGGAGTGTCCCAAAATAAATACTGGCTCCCTCCAGCTCCACCCTTGCTTTGTGCCCTGTCTGTTCCCTGGTCCTCAAAGGGAGCTCATCTTTCGGAGACGTCAAAGCCTCCTCTGCACTCAGGCTATCACTCTGGCAGAGCCCACCAGGCAAACAAGGGGCCAAGCTCAGTTATCTGTCCTCAGTTTTACTGCTTAGTTGTCTAGCTGCTCCCAGGATGTTGGAGAAAGTGCTTCCTAAAGACCAGGTCTACTCAGCTGAGAGTCTGCCAGGTCCAGGCAGGACACAGTCAATAAAGGCACCTAGAACTGCAATATTAGGGTAGAGAAGTCACAGTGAGGAACAGCAATGAGTAGGGTCTCTATGACCTGACAGCTCTGCACCCTTTGAGTACAGCTGACAAAGCTTCCCTGCATGGCTCTCTAATGTGACCTCCTGGTACCCAAGGAGGGGAAGGCAGGGCACAAATAATTAGTTACAGAGGGCCAGGTGTGGTAATGCATGCCTTTAATCCCAGCACTCAGGAGACAGAGGCAGGTGGATTTCTGTGAGTTTGAGGACAGCATGGTCTACAGAGTGAGTTCCAGGACAGCCAGATCTACATAATAGAAGGACCTTGTCTCAAAAACAAACAAAAGAAAGCTACAGAACCCTTACTTGCCCAGGAGCATATAGGTGGCTAGTCAGCAGCAGAAAGCTACAGAGCATACCTGCTTCACTTTGGCCTGGAGGCCCTCAAGAAGCCAGGGCTAGCTCTGCAGTCTGAGACTTCTGTCCCTTACTGAAGGGACTGACAGGCTCTTTGTGTTCTCAACAAGTCTAGCCAACCAAGGATAAAGTTCCCAGGCAAAATCAGGGCAAGGGTTTAGGAACGGGGACATCTGAATAGCAGGTAGACTTGGGAGGGTAGGCTGAACTTCAGAAAGGCAAGAAAGCCATGGCTAATGCTGACTCCATCCTTGAGGGCCTGGAGGAGTGACCAGGAGAGGAGTTGGTGCCCCATCCCTCCTGTGAAGGGTTGTACTTTCTTGCTGAAGTCAAAGATTTGCTGACACTAGAGAAGGAAATTTATTTCTTTAATTATGACTAGTGTAAGTGGGCTAGTCAGCGGTAGTGTACTGTTAGGAGCAATCTACCTCCCTCACTGTGGGGTGGGGGGTCATGGGGGGGGCTGTCCAGGCAGCAGATGCTACCCAGCTCACTGGTCATCTCCCTTGTGGTCTTGCCAGCCTGTGTCTTGTCCCAGGGAGAGAAAAGGCAAGAGCCAGAAGGGTTCTAGAATGGTTGCCAAGGCTTAGGTAAGGTAGGTCGGGGATAATGACGTTCTGACTGGCAGCAGATTGAGGCCTTGGCAATAGCAAGGACAGGGGTAGAGGTAGAGGGGCCGCCGGGACTCCCACCCAGTTCTCATCACATGTTCCCTTAGACGGCGCTGGCTGAATGGGGAGAGGCTCTAAGTGCCTGCTAGAGCACTGAGAAACAAGGCTGCAAAGGCTTATGGGAGCAGAAATTCCTTCTTAGTTGGGTCTACAGCAACGAAAGGGGGCAAAAGGTCAGGCCCAGAGTAACGGGGATAGACTGTTCACAGCATGGTGATGTGGAAGCTCTGTGTGTGGGAGACAGGAAGGCAGAGTCTACAGCACTCGGGACTCGGTCTTGGGATCACAGGAACAAACACAGCTTCCCAGTGAGAAGGGACAGGGAAGCAGTCAGCCCGCTGTGTAGCTTAGAGTCCATCATCTCCCAGTGAAGGACATGTGACTATCAGAGGCCAAGTCCAACACTGCTGCTGCCCTGACAGAATTTACATTCTACATAATAGAAGGACCCTGTTTCCAAAAACAAACAAAATAAAGTTACAGAGACCTCTGTAACAGGTTATTTACACCTCTCATCTCTACCTTCCCCAGATATGAGCGATGCGAGAAGCTCAGATGGCTGGTGCAGCTCCATGCCCTAAGCCCAGCCAGCCAGAAACAAAGCAAATCAGGACTCAGCACAAGATGGCTAGTCCTAGTATCTGAGGACAGGACCATGGGGTAGTCATTAGGTGATGGTCACTATAGGGAGATGAGAGGATTTATTTCCCAACCCAATATTTATCCTAATCCCAAGCTTTGGTGCTTAGGAAGCCTGGAGTATGAGACAGATCAAAGCCACAGGAAGAGGGAAACTACTGATGGGGAAGCGAAGACTCAAGGGCATATAACAGGGCAGGAGCCCAGGCTACTCCCACAGTTCTCAAATTAGTTCACCAGGCTCTTCCACCCTAAAGGGATAAATGCCAGGAGCATCTTGCCCAGAGAACAGCACTTGGAAGCTCTGGACCTGAAGAACAGCTCTCGAGCACAGCCTAGCAGGGACACAGAGGAGCTGGCTGTCCCAAATGGGATATTCCCTGTATCTTCATGATCCTAGGAGTGCCCTTGGCAGTGCCTTCTCCCTGGTTGATTTCTTCTCCTTTCAACCCCTCTGGTGAGTGAACAGGGCTGCTGGGCACAGCTGGGCCTCTGCAATTCCACAGCAACCCATAATCTTGCTGTATTTTTTGATGGGCACAGAAGAGGGTAAAATTGGACTGAAACCAAAATACTTTTCTAGTTAATTTGTACAATAAGCACATCCAAAGCATTTCCTTTCTCCTCAGCCTGTCCCCAGGCTGCAGGGGCTTGCAGCAGTGATGGTGCCTGCCTCCAGATATATTTGGTGAGGCATCACCAATGTGATTAGGGGTGCCGTGGCCCCAGGTGTTCGCTCACCCAGGCATGTTTACCATACCTGGCTCATCCTTTGTCCGAGAGCAAAACACAGGTGCTCCTGAATAGTCTCCCACAGAAAATCTGGGCTGCTCAGCCAAGCTAGAGGCAAGCACCACTCAGACTCCCAGGGGACACTAGGTTGCAGGGCCTCCCAACACAGCCCCCATTCTGGCTACCCTTTCAGTTTTACAAGGGATAGCTCCTAATGCCCTGTGCCATCCAGTTCTCTCTGGGTGCATCTACTCTCAGCTCTCTAAGATCCAGGACCCTGGCCTTGTTCCCTTCCATGGCTATGCCCACAGCTGAGAGCCCAGAGACAGGGAGACACACTGACATTCAGTGCTCATCCACATACTCTGCAGTATCCCATCTCACCTGTGCGGAGGAGGGCTCTGCTGCCATCACTGGGCCGACTGGAGGTCTTGGAGAGCTTGTTGGCAGACACTTTGTAGAGAACCCCTCCTATGCAGCGGTAGCCTTTGTTGCGCCACCGAGGGGAACCAGATGGGGCTTTCCCACTCCCAGTGATGGCTGGACGCAGGCGGTTCAGCACCAGGGACCTACAGAGACAACAAACTGTCTATCAGACATGGCCCAGAATAAGCTATAGATCTGGTGGTGGCCAGTGCTACATCCAGCCTGAAGCACTTGCTGTATGGGGTACATTATAGTTTGGGGTTGCTGGGTATCTCTGGCCCAGCTGCCAGAACTCTGTCCCCTTACCTCTCATAGAGACGTTTCTGTAGCAGTAGCTCCAAGGACTTCTGACAAGGAGACCCAAGGCACAGTATTACACAAACTGGTTAGAAATTCATGAGCCCCCAAAGGGTCACAGAGAGGACTGGCCTCCTCCAAAACACACCTGTCCTTGATTGATGTCTCCTAGCCTGGCCACTGGTGAGTATCTCCATGCTGGGCATGTTCCTGGGGCACACAGGAAGGCAGCTGTCTGGGCACCTGTATTTTGAAAAGCAGTGCAGGCCCTGGCCCCTTGGCTCCAGTATATGACACCCACTTGGGTTTCTGCCAAGGTTGGTACAGGCTTTGCCCCAGGACAAGAGATGTCATGGGATCAACGGGAACTGCTGCTCATTGTACCTCTCTCCTTGTCCACTGCTCAGAGAGCCCTGCACTGTGAAGGCATAAGGGCAATCTCACAACCTCATCAGGTCCAGCGTGGGATAGAAATTACTGATCAAGAGGAAAGGGGCAGCTGTAGGACTGGTGGCTTGGAGAACAGACCTCAGAGACCACCCTACTGCTCCCCGCCCTTTCAAGCTTTCAGGTCTACATACACCCCAGGACCCCTGGAGGCTCAAGCACTAAACAAGCTGAGGAAGGGCCTTAATGTGACAGCCCTTGCCTAGCTATGATTTGAGTAGACTGCCCTCAGGGAGGGAACCTGGTGCCCAGGGGGCTCAGCATGCAGCCAATCTTCAAGATACATTCTGGTGATGTGTAATGTTTATGTAAATCAGATACTACTTATTACATGATCACAGCCTGCGTGCACTGCCCTCTAGTGGCAAATGTGAGCAATGGGCACCAGCTATATACCAGAAGAGTACACAGAGGCCTTTCATAATAGCAGTCCCCACTCCCCAGGAGACAGCTAAAATGGGCAACATATCCAGCCTAGTACAGGGCTGTGACCCCTCTCTTCCAGACCCCACAGGGTACTCCCACTAGCTCCCATGGCCCTGTGATCTATCTAGACCTAGTTTCTGGTGGAAGTATGGTCTGAAGTTTCTCAGAACCCACAGCTATAACAGACCCTTCTCCAGCCAACTAGGGGCCAAGAAGGAATCCCCAGAACTAGACTATAGAATAAACAGCCAGAGGGAGTTTGCTTGTTTGCCTTACCAAGACACCTGCAGCACTGCCCACCATAGCTTGCCCTGTCACCCAAGGGAAGCCACCCAGAAAGAAAAGCACCAGGGGAAGGGCAGCCATGCACTTGGGCTCAGCTACCATTCTAACATTCAGTACCACAGCCCCTTTGAGCCTTGGTCTCTCCACTTGCAAGCTGGCCTAACTCCTGCCAGCCAGTGGCCTCAGAGGGCTCATTAGTGAGATAATGTGAGCAAAGCGAGCCAGACGTCAGGGGACCAAAGCTGCGGTGTAAGTACAAACACAGTAGTGGGGAGGCCACAGAAGGCACTTAACCCAGTTTCTCTTAATTAAAATTCAAGCTCACAAACACCAATCTTGGAGGGAAAGAGTCCTGCCAGACTGCAGTGATTGGTCTGCTTGGCCACTTTCTGCCCTACCCATCACACATTTCATCAGCCCTCTACTGGGTACCATCTGAGTTAGAGACAGGAGTCCTATGAGACTGTGACCTCTAAGATCTAGTATATCAGACTTTGTACCCTTGGCTTTCACTGGGTATGAGAAAAGGTCCAATCAAGAGAGATCTACTGTCAATCCTGTCAGTCCTAGAGGCTCAGTGGTATGTCCTGATCTTTAATCAGAGCTATGGTCACTTCACAAAGGATGTTCAGCTTAATTCCAAATCCTTAGTTAAAATAAACTGGTACTAGAGCAGTAGCTGCTAGAGTTTGTTCAATGTGAGACTTGAAAACATCCCTGCATCCACCAGCCTGGGGCTAGAGTAGCATTCTGAGGAAGAGGGGCCTAAAGAGTACAATTCTGCAGCAGTGACCTCTTAGCTAGCTTCAGGCCACCCTACAGCTGAAGCTAGAAGCCAGCTCTGGTCCTTACCAGAAGACCTGATGAGCTCCTGACTGGGGTCCATGCAGACTCTCTTTCCATAATATTTCTCCCAAGCACTCCACACTCCATCTCTACAATGTGAGCAAATACACAGCCACCAGAAATATGTTAGTCAGAAGACAAGCACACTCATGCTCAACTACAATCTGGGGCCCAGTCCTGCAAGAACACAGCCGATGCAGAGGCATCTTAGGGAGCTGGGAAATGCATATGATTCCCATCTACTCCTCCCTAGAGTTAACCACAGAAAAGGAGCTACAGACTAAAACAGTGTGAGGCAGCCAGAGACCTCACCCAGGCCCAACCAGAACTGTAGAGTTCCTTTACTTCTTCAAGCACTTGCCCAGAGGACTTCAGCCCCTCTCTTATACACGAGGAAGTCTCAAGTTGGGGATGTCAATGGCCTGCCTCAAGAAATCAGGAATCATGAGAAAGCATGGGGCTCAGGCTGGGCTAGGATGCCTCAGACCAGACCTGGTTCTCAGCCCTTGACCCTCAGATGAACAAACCAGTTTTTCATGATTGGTCTTCAGAGCTGAAAGACTCATCTGTGGTTATAATTCTTCCCAAGACAGTCTTAGTTATTCCACATGTTTATTTTGTTTTGTTTTGCTTTTTTTTTTTTTGAGACAAGGTCTTACTATGTAGGCCAAGATAACTTCAAACAAGAGACATTCCTGCCTCGACCTCGAGTGCTGGGATTATACAACCTGACTTGACATGTTTAAATTCTTAGGGATGATCAGGAAATACCCATTTGTCCCTTTCTCTTTCTTCCTTCAAAAACTGCTCATTAGATGGTAATAACAACTGTGGGCCATCTGTGGATGCAGGACAGCAGCCCCTCTGGTCTTATCCTAGACTGTGTGCAAAGGCCTGTGGATCCAAGGGCCTGCAGGGAATAGGTACAGGTGCTACCTGCTGCTTTGCTCAACCAAGAGCCTGAGCCTTGCACGGGGCTACACTTGGGTGTCACTATGGATGAGAACTCAAGAAGATCTGGTTGGACCCTGTAGCTTAACCAGGTCAAAGCAAAGGCCTTTCCCTCACCCATCAACCCACACCCACCCTTGCCAATTCACTGGCTTTGGAAGCCGCAGCAGAGGGCGCCAGGTGGGGCCTTGTAGCTTTTACTGCCATGGGTGTCACAGCACTCCAGTAAATTGTTACCCTAATGGAGAGGACAGCCTTTGGAAACGAACTGTACAGAGAAGAGGGGATAAAATTAATGAGATAATAGCAGGGCCAAGGACCCTGCAAGCGCCTGCCCTCACGGCATGGCTCTGTAATTCCTTTTCTGCAATGGGAGCCGCAGATCTAAAGGCTTCTCCCATCCGTCCGGCAGGCCCATGCCGCCAGGAAATTTCATTAACGCTGGAAAATAGGAAAGGTATTAAGCGTGGATAATGAAGGCCAGGGAGGGAACAGTGCCTTAAGATAGTCTTCTTTCTCGCCTTTGTAATGGGAGGCATGAACTTTCCCTTCAAATCCATTTCTAATCCATTTGAAATACTACAGCAAATTATCTTTCCTTCAGCCCGAAAGCGGCCAGCCAATTTACTCCGAATAGAAGTGACAATGCCCCAGGATTTATCACCATAACCTTGACTACACCAGGGTGAGGCTAGGCCTCCCCTCTTCCCCTTGGGGGTGGGGCACAAAGGATGGGGCAGGGGGAGATAACATTTTAAATGAAAAGCAGTGATAATGGGGAGAAAGACACACACCTCAAAAGTAGCTTTTTTATTATTTTTTTTAAGAAAGAAAGAAAAAAAGAAGTGCTGTGTGACCACTTCCTTATGAGCACTGGAAACTTTCAAGTCAGAAGTGGTCTGGGATGGCAGAGAGACAGTGATGGGGTTGAAGTTACTTGGATAACTAAGCCTGTCCTCCCCTAGCTTTACAGGGTTCAGATACAATAGAATGTTCCAACACTTATATCACCAGCAGCAGACTGCAGCTTAGTGGACAAGCATCTGGTAGACAGCTCTTCCTAACAATTGCCTACCTGCCCCTCTGTGGGCACAGTCCTCCAGGCAGCCTGAGCTCTGCAATCCAGACTCTGGGTGCCATTCTCTTGGCTCTGTAATGTCCTCATGCATGGGACCCTGACATGCAAAACACACCCTTCTCTTAGAAACCAGTGTGATCAGTACAGACCCAGTATAGATGGTAAAGGAGCAGGGACCCTGGAAGAGACTCTGGCCAGGTCACAGTCAGGTGGCATGCAGGGGCCCAGGTCACAGCCAGTGAATTCTAAACTTGGAAGTCCACATATACCAGGTCCGATGGCATTTTGAATCACAGAGACTGAGATCAGAGCTGGGTCTCTACAAAGGCTGCTGATGAGGGAAGAGAGTTCCCTGGGCAGCTGGGGTAAGGAGCTGGGACCTGAGTTCATTTCCTTTCAGTATACCAGACAGCACATATAGTTTATGGGTAAACTTTAAGTGAAGATAGTAAGAGTACCACCCAGAACCCTCCTGTGCCTTCCAGCTCAGCTCTGGCTCTTGCTGCTATCCATCACACTACAACCTTGCCTGTGAGAAAGAAACAGGTGGCTGGGGAGATGCCTCTATCTGCAAAGCGCTTTACATGCAAATAGAGGACACATGCAAAAAGCCAAGTGCAGAGGTGTATACTTACAATAGGGAGGCAGGGAGAAGAGAGTCCAGGGGCTCACTGGCAAGCCAGCTTAGCTGACTTGACCAACGAGAGACCTTGTCTCAAAAACAAGGTGGGCCAGATGGTGGTAGCACATGCCTTTAACCTCAGCACTTGGGAGACACAGGCAGGCGGATCTCTGTGACTGAGTTTGAGGCCAGCCTGGTCTAAAGAGTGAGTTCCAGGACAGCAGGGGCTACACAGAGAAACTCTGTCTAGAAAAAAAAAAAAAAAAAGCAAAGTAGATGGATCCTGAGGAATGACACCTAAGGGGTTGATCTCTGGTTTCCATGTATATGTGCAATGTATACACACACACATTCACATAAACATACCTCTCCCCAACAAGAAACAAACAAAAGCCCATGTGTGCCCCCTCCCCTCACTGCCAAAGTCCACTTGTTTATATTACTTTCTACACTTATCTCCCACCCTTTTCCTCTAATCTGTCCACCTCTATTCCCAGAACCTTCAGCCACCCAGACTTCTTGGAAACGAAGGCCTTGTTACCTGCCTTCCAACCCACTTGTCCTCTGCTAATACCTAGAGCCCAGCCTTGCTTCTACTGGTTCAGATTAAGGATTCCTTCACCTACTCTTTCCTGTCCATTTGTTTGAAACTAGTCAACTGATAAAGTTTCCCTAATTTCCTCTTCTGTGTATTTCACTAGAGGTCCATGGGGCTGAGCTCAAGTCCTTGCTGGTAACTGCTCCCATGTTGAAACTCTCCCTCTCTCTAGTCTAGAATTCCAGTTACCCTAGAAAGCTGCAGAGCTTTCGAAGTATTGTGCCCTGGTATTGGGCGTTTGCACATGTTGTCCCTCTGTCTGAAGACATGACTGGATCTGGGTCCAAGCTCAGGCATTATATCCAAGGAAAGACATGGATTCTACCTAGCCATTGCCTGTCATCCAGGACTCACGGAGGATAAGGCCCATGCTGTGTGGAATGTGGGCAGCTCTGGAAATCTGTACTAACGGGCAAGTGCCAAATATGGAGCAGAGGTGTGGGTTCCCAGGACCTCTCAGGAAGGGCAGGATCAGGATGTGTCGAAAGCTCTGGTCAGTTACAGGCAGGGATAGTGGGAAACAGAACAAGGAAATCTCGCAAACAAGGTACCCATCTGCAAATCAATCATTGCAGGAAGCAATGGGCTATAAAGAAGAGGTGGGTCTTGAGGACAGAGTAGTGACCCCCAACAACTGCTACCCAGAGAATGTTAGCATGTGGAGCCAGGGTGCCCAAACTGGTGGTGTTGGAACAGGGGTTGGGCAGGCTGGCTGGGGAGCAGAGAAAACAACCAAGGAAGCATTTTTCATGAAATGGAGCACGGTTTTTGAAGCTTGGAGCTGAGCGATCGAGAGTGCGCAGTCAGCAGAAGAGGCAGCTTGCACGGCGAATCCCCAAGTAGGTCAGGCGGAGCCGCCGTGACAGGCACTAAACTGCTTAGCAGGGCTTTCCACCAGAAACCGGCCACCCCACGCCAGCCATTCAGCTCAGAGGAGTGAGCTAGTATGTGTGCCTGTGTGTGTGCAAGTACACGAGCATGTGTGTGGGTACCAAGCAGTACAAACACTTCTTTCCCCCAGTGCTAGTCCTACCAAATGGTTTCAGTATCTGCGTATCTTGGGCAGGGCAGGGCAGGGCAGGGCAGGGCAGGGCAGGGCAGGGCAGGGCAGCCCGGGAAATGCTCTGGAAGAGAGAAGCCTCAACAGGCTTTATCTCAATGACCTGGACAACCCAGCATCTCAGGTTCCGAGATGGAGACAGTCCTGGGGAGAAGACTACCAGGGCCACAGGGACAAGCAGAACACAGGCATGAAGTCGGAGGTAACTAAGAAGACTCATTATCCCTGGGATACAGGCACTATGGACAAAGGAAAAGGGCAGTCTTGCCCTGGAGGGCCAGAGAAGGTAAGGATATGCATGGAGAAGGCTGACTGTGTAAACTGTACCACAGGAAAGAGGTCAGCCTGGGATGCAAGTGAGTGGCTATTGGTGAAGGAGGTGGGACAAAGCTAGCTAATTAGGGCCCAAGGCTGACCCATGAACAGGGCTCCAAGGAAGAGTTCTGCTATGTTACCCAAGGACTCTTCAGGGCATCACTCCTTGAGGATCGTGCTCCACCCTCTCTCTCTCACATTAATGAGCAACAGTGATTCAGGGCCACACCTTGCCAGCCCAGTCCAGCAGTGGTGGGTAAAGCTAATTGCACTGCCTCCATTACAAATGACGCTGCCCTCTTACGAGGGGCTGGGCGATTTTATGTACTTTATGTGCTCACGTCTATTCAATTGGTATTTCGATCAATGGATACATTACAAGCTTTCCCTTTAAGAGCCTAATAAACAACAAGATGGAAAGTAAAATTCTCCATAAAATGACACTTTTAAAAATCCATTTCAGCTGAAGCTATTGGTGTTTTGTATGTTAGCTGCAAAAAACAGGTATTGCTAGGCCTTAATGGCTCTACTCAGAGTGCAGAGTTCAGCAACATGGGTAAAGAGGCTGGGGCTCAGTGGCCAACACAATTATCCTTCGTGGTAATGGCTGGTATATACCACAGGCAGTGCCCTCAGTCCTCTGCAACTGGGCACGTTTTCCCACATTGTCAACTCAGGACCCACTTAATACCAGTGCATCAGCTGCTGAGAGGCATGGGTAGGCCCTCAGGTATCCAAGGGTCATACTACTTAAGTAGAGCAACGTTCTTCCACCAAGCCATGGGAAAAAAATCTCTTCAAGACTGCATAGGGAATTCAGTTAGCTGCTTGTATGAGGGGAGCCTCGCTAAGAAGTGACCTCTATACCAACACCAGGGAAAGACCATAAAGCTCAACAATAAAAACTCATTAGAGTTGGAGGGATGAACAGATAAATGTATATGAGAACCAATAGCCCTCCAAGATGGGAGCAAAAAACCAGGTGGAATAATACGTATGGAAGAAAAAGTAGCAAGAACGTCACAGCAGGTTTATCTGGCCCACATGTGGAGGTAAATGGCACTCACTTAACACTGAGAACAGGATACACACACAGCAAGGCAGGGCCATCTGGGCTGTGTAAGAAACAAGGTAGCAAGAAGAAAGTGCAATCTTGTTGGAGGATGGTTGTTGGGGGAGGATACAAAAGTACACCTAAAGTTCTCCTGGAAGAACAAGTCATAAGGAACAATTCCAATGAACAGCCCGTCCATTGGTTAAAAACAGAGGGGTCAGAAACAGTTCTAGTGTTAAGAGTCTGAGTGAGGGTTGATACCATGTACTTGGGCAAGTTAAGGGAGGTCCTTTCTTATCTCCTTTGAGGGACAAATGAGTGTTGATCCACCCCATAAAATAAAACTCAACCCAAGAAGGATCATAGACTCAGAGGTGACTTCCAAGTTGCTGGAAGAAAATATGACCTTGGGTAGGCAAATATTTCTTAAACAAAGAATCTATATAAAAGAAAAGAATAATAGCTGGGTAGTGGTGGCCCATGCCTTTAATCCCAGCACTCAAGAGGCAAGCAAATCTCTGAGTTCGAGGCCAGCCTGTTCTACAGAGAGAGTTCCAGGACAGTCAGGGCTACACAGAGAAACCCTGTCTTGAAAAACTAAAAATAAAAAAAAAAGAAAGAAAATAAAGAAAAGAGGCTGGGCGGTGGTGGCACATGCCTTTAATCCCAGTACTCAGGAGGCAGAGGTAGGTAAATCCCTGAGAGTTTGAGGCCAACCTGGTTTACAAGAGCTAGTTCCAGTGCAGGCTCCAAAGCCACAGGGAAACCCTGTCTCGAAAAACAAAAAACAAAAACAAAAAAAAAGGGAAAGAAAGGAAAAAGGAAAAAAATGATAAATCAGAGCATTAAAAAGCATGTCATCAGACTGCTGGTGTAGTAAAGACCTTTTTTAGCATGTACAAGACCCCAGCTGGCTTCATCGGCAGCAATATAAAAACCCTATAGTGCAAGAAGACATCTAGGAGAAGGACATATCCATAATATATACAGTACTTCAGCAAACAGTAAAAAGGCAAACACAGGTAAAAGACATGAAGAAGAACTCCATGAAAAAGTACAGCTCAGAATGCTAAGTATGGAGGACACTCAACATCATTTACTTGTAAAGAAAAAGTGAAAGGGCTGGCAAGATGACTTAGCAAGTCATCTTAACAACCCGAGTTCAATCCCTGGAAACCACACAATAGAAGGAGAAAAGAGAACACCACAAATTGTCGTCTGATCCATTTGTGTGTGTGTGTATATGTATACACACACACACACACACACACACACACACACACACACACCCCACACCAGCATCATGGCTCCTTGTCTCTTCCTTTTCTTATATGGCACCAATCAGACTGGATTAAAGCTGAACATATATGAGCCCCGTTAACTTTACAATAAGAAAACACAGGGACTGCAACATTGATGCTGTAACTGACTGCAGTGTAGGGCAAGAGCACGGGAACCTAGTTGTTTTTTATCTACTTATCCTTTCAACCATCCCAAGGCCAAACTCCATGAACATCAAAGTTCTCTATCACCTCCAGACATGTCCAGCAAGACTGAGAGCGGCTTTGTGAACAGATGCCGAGACAAAAAGCAACCGAGACACTTGTCGACAGCAAAATGGACAAGTCATGAGAGAAAGCTACTGCCACACACAGCACCCTGTACAGTCTGAGGACCTGTGGTAAGGTGACCAACTCAGGATGCCCCACAAAAAGCAGGAGTGCTTCAACAACAGAAAATGATTCCTCATGAGGATGAAAGTCCCAGACCCAGCTGCCACTGACTGGTCGGTCTCAGGGGAGGCTTCCCTTCTTGGCTCCAGACAGTGCCTTCCTGATGTTCTCACCTAGCTTTTCTCCAGGTGTGCACCCATGTCTCCTCCTTTTATTATTTTTTTTAAAGAAAACGAACTATCTTTTTTCATTTTACATACCAATACATACAATTCCCACTCCCTCCCCTCCTCCCATACCCTCTACCTACTCCCCCAACCCACCCCCCATCCACTCCTCAAGGAGGGTAAGGCACATTGCTTTGGGAAAGGTCCAAGGCCCTCCCTACTATATCTAGGCTGAGTAAAGTATCCATCCGAAGAGAATAGCTTCCAAAAAAGCCATCCTTAGCGAGATAACCCAGACCCAGAAAGATGAACATGATATGTACTCACTCATAAGTGGATACTAGCTGTAAAGCAAACGATATTGAGCCTATAGTTCATGACCCTAGAGAAGCTAAGTAACAAAGTAAACCCTAAGAAAAACATAAATCCACCTAGAAAGGAGAAATATACTAAACTGCCTGACAAAATTGGAAGCATGGGGGAGGGGAGAGTAGGGAGGGTGGAAGGGAAAGATGAGGGGAGAAGAGGAGCAGAAAGGAGAACTTGAGGGACTAGGATAGTCGAGATGGAGGAAGGGCAGAAATGAGAGCAAGGAAAGAGGTATTTTGATTGAGGGAGCCATTATGGGGCTAGCAAGAAATCTGGCACTAGAGAAATTCCCAGGAACCCACAAGGATGACCTCAGTTAAGACCCTAAGAATAGAGAGGGGGCCTGAACTTGCCTTGTCCTATAGACAGACTGATGAATATCTTGAATATCACCATAGAACCTTCATCCAGTAACTGATGGAAACAGAGGCAGAGACCTGCATTGGAGCACTGGACTGAGCTCCCAGTCTCTTCCTTTTCTTATATGGCGTCAGTCAGAGTGGATGAAAGCTGAACATGTCTGACCCCAGTTAACTTTACTCACTCCCAGAGACATGAGGGTTAGAGCTTTCCCTTATGTATTCCAACAGGACACAATCCAATCCACAGCAAAAGGTAAACAGAAATAACTCTAGAGTCTGCTGCATGTTTCTATTACCAGGGAAAGCTCAGGACAGAGCCTTGGAGGTCAGACTGCGGGTCTCAGGGAAGGCTTTTCTACAGAAACTGATGCATGGAGTCTTAAGACGGAGAGAAACTTCAGAGCATGGAAAAATAGGACCTTCTAGCAATGACCCTAAATAGAAAAGCAAAACTGAAAATGGGTAAATGACAAAGGTGATACCCTGAACACTTCAAAGGTCCTATGAGTCCTCAAGAAACAGGCAAGTCAGAAGATAAGAAACAATGTTCAATTAAGGAACTAAACCAAAACTCAGGAGTCCATGTTTTTAATGACAGTGGCCAACAAAAACAGAACAGAGCAGCATACAAATTCATCTGCAGGACATGGCCACTCTGGGTCTCTCAAAACTAGGAACAGCCCCACAACAGTTGAGCCAATGGTACTTGCCCTAGCCAGAGCCACCGTTATCATATTAGAATGCCCCTGGGAAGACCACAGGAACAATAATGAAGAATGGTGACCAGAAGGCCAGCCCTGGGGTAGAGCTCAGCTGCCCAATCAGCAATGGAATGAGGTGCCTCCTTAAGAAGGTTTCTTAGGCCAGGTGGTGGTGGTGGCGCTCGCCTTTAATCCCAGCACTCGGGGGCAGTGGCAGGCGGATCTCTGTGAGTTCGAGGCCAGCCTGGTCTACAAGAGCTAGTTCCAGGACAGGCTCCAAAGCTACAGAGAAACCCTGGGGGAGGGGGGGGAAGGTTTCTTAGATGTAAATATCAGAGGACAGCATGGGGTCTGGAATCATGCTCTAGCAGAGCTCAGAGCTACTCTGTTACTCCTAATGATGACACACAGGGGCTATTCTAGCACCATATCCACTGCTGGACCACTCTGCCAGGATTACCCAGACCTGGACAAACAAGAGCCAGGAAGGAAGGGCTAAGACACTCTCCCTACAGCTGAGACCATTGACACCCACAGGTCTGGACATGTCAGGGCTGTCCCTCCAGCTTCTGCTTAGGCTCCTGTTCAGGCTCTGTGGATAAGTCCTTGCCCCTCCCAGGCCCAACCTCCCTGACCCAAACATGGATGGGAGGAGGGACCATAATTTATGCTCCTCACCTATGCTTTATGGCTTTCTTAATTCAGCTCCTGCTACTATTAATGTAGTTAATGCTGAGATTATATCTATTTTCTGGCGTCAGGCAGAGATTTATTCAAGCCATTTTTCCGGTGGAGGCTCCCACGCTGTTAAATCAAGCGCCTTGCCAATTAAGTGCTGACTTGGGAAGTGGACGCAATCTTAACAGACATCCCACTGCAAATTACACAAGGGACCACAGCTCTGTGGAGGGGCAAGAAGCCACAGGCATCCCGCTGACTTGGGGAAAGCCCTCAAGAGCCTGGCCTCGTTGTTGGCAGTGGCTCAACAGCCTACCCACCTGCAGATTGACCAGGGTACCCGGGCCTGCTCCTGATACAAGGAAGTCTCTCAAACTTCAACTCCAATCTATACACCAGGTCAACTGTCACCAGCAAAACACACCTCTGGCCTCCATGAGCCTCAACTGCCCAGCCATAGCAAATGCATGGCAGAGAAGGGTGGGGTGGAGGACAGAAACCAAATACCTAGGAGGAGGCAGCTCCCTCAGGGGGCCTGCTCCCTAGGCTCAGGGTAGGGTGTCAGCCACTCCTACTCTGAGAACAGAACATTATGTAGATGAGAGGCCATGAGGCAGGTGAAAGAGGACAAAGGAAGGGCCTCACCTTCACCTAAGAGACCATGCCCCTGGTGGCACTCTTACACCCTATGGAAGCATCATTTTTTTCCTGAAAGTACTGTAATGGCAGAGATGCCAGCCCTGGTCACCCTCCTCCCCAGCATGATACAGTGGGGTCCTGCGGTGAGCCCTCCTAGATCCTAAGTGAGCACCTGGCAGGGAGTCCAAGAGATAGCATAATCCCTTCAGAAAGCAGCTATCATGGGAGAGAACTTATCGCTAAAAAGGCCAAGTGTCTCAAGTTCTAAGGCAAGGCCATCACTACCCACCATCACAACACCAACCTAGGAGGTGAAGCATGTTTTGAGGTTAGACCAGCTAGAGGACTGATATAGAGGAAGTCAGATATGGTATTGATTATTTGAATGACACTTTACTACCACCTCTAAAACCAGGCTAAAAGAGGTATTTAAAACAGCATTTAATGATGTAAGGCACCCAGGTAGCACTGAGTGACAAAGATACTTAGTTTCTCCCTGTCAGAGTAGCATCTCTATTTTCTTCTGTTGTGTATGTCAGGGACTACCCATGCCTGGCCTTCACCCATGGGGCTCAGGCACCAACTGCAGCTGCACATGGGCCAGCTTAGGGATAAGCTGAAGGAAAAGCCTACAGGCTTTCTGAATGTTCCTTCTTACCAGCTCTATTATTAAACACTTCAGAGTATGGTCTGGAGTTATGTTGTGGCAGAGTCTCACTGAGGCTCTCCTGGGTCCTGTCCCTCAGGATTTACCCCCAATAGGAAGAGGGACAACCATCCACAAACCATTATGTGTCTGACTATCTGACTGTGATGTTCTTTACTATAGGCCTATTACCCTAGACAGAACTTCAGCCACACAGGGGCTCAACACAGGGCCATTCCAAGTCCAAAACTCAAGGCCTCTATGTCCAGAAACCTCTTGGTCCTAGCCTGTACTCTTCCCTATCTCCCCTCAGACAGTTTCCTCACTGATACTCTAGACGTCTCTTCTTAGCTTCGTGCCCACAGCCCTGAAAGCCTGGTAAAAACAGCTGAGGCAGTGTTGGAAGAGGCTGTCAGAGGGGTGCGGAACCCTGTGGGAAGACGATCCTGTAGACTACAGCCCTGTCCTACTCTTCCAGAATTTGGGAGGCAGTTGAGGGACAACTCAGGCTCTGCTGGAAGCACAGAGGCACTGAAGTCTCTGAAGGAACGAACTCTCAGTCCAGAAAATACATAGCCTGGTCACAGGGCCATTCTGAAGCTATCAACTTAGATGTGGGGTAACCAAGCAAGGGAACAGACTTGGGTGCAGAAGCTCCAGCTGGCTTCCTGCTCTGAGGCCAGAGTCTAAGAAGGGTACCTGGAGCAAAGCACGATGTTCATACACTTTCTGTCAGAACAAGTAGTAACCAACTCAGCCATCAACACTCTCTTGGCCCGGGCACCCAAGAGTTTCCTCCTGGGGGCTCAAGTCTCAGTCTTGGCTCTGTCCTATCAGTTAGCAAGGACTGGGTTTAAAGATCTCTAAGAAGGGGTTGGAGAGATGGCTCAGAAGTTAAGAGACCTTATTGCTCTAGTAGAGGACTGGAGTTCAGTGTCCAGCACCTACAAAGTGGCTCACAATAGTTATAACTCCAGTTCCAGGGGATCTGATGCAACTGATACACAGATATACATGCAGCAAAGCACCTTATACTTAAAGAAAGTAACAATAAATAAAAAAGATCTCTGAGAAAGTCCCTCCTCCCTTCCTGAGAATTCTGTATCCCTCAGGGTATATCCCAGCCTCAGTTTTTGTCAGGGGCTAGCTGCTGCCCTTACAAGATGGCTCCCCTGCCCATCCCTCCCTAAGGCTTTGAAAGAGCGTGAGCCGGGTGGTGGTGGCGCATGCCTTTAATCTCAGCACTCGGGAGGCAGAGACAGGCGGATCTCTGTGAGTTCGAGTCCAGCCTGGTCTACAAGAGCTAGTTCCAGAGACAGTCTCCAAAGCCACAGAGAAACCCTGTCTCGAAAAACCAAAAATAATAATAATAATAAATAATAATAATAATAATAATAATAAAATAAAATAAAAAGTGGAAGCAGCAGGTGTCCAGCTCAGGAGGATGCCACTCAGCCTTGCAGCCCAGCACCACAGAGGAACCAAGCTCAAAGGCCTGACTGCCTCAAACAGAAATAAATAACCAAGGCATGCTTTGAAATGACTTCCAAATTAAGAGTTGCATCCGTGCTGTCAAGCCCCTGCTAGCAACTTCTGTGGCACCTTCCGTGCAAAAACGTATCTCAGCCCATTTATTAGAATGATGAAGGCAAAGGGATCTAAAAATTGCCCTCCTTCCTTAATGAGCAGCCGAAGGGATCGGTAAGCATAATTTCAGAAGCCAGTAATATTTTATATAATCGCCGAGTGGTTTAAATTGAAAACCCCCAACTGAATCAATATTTACTGCATTGAAACGAAATGAATAGTAATAAGTCACTAAGCTCCCTGTCCTGTTTCATAAAATAAAAAATTATAAAAATGAGCACAGGCGCAGGGAGGCCATCACATTAACTTTTACAGCACTTGGGGAGCTGTAACCGCCTGTTCTCATAAAATAAAATTCTCAAAAACCTGCCGGAAGAGGCCTCCTTCAACACCACGTGGGTAAGCTTGGGGGGGGCACAAAGCAGGGGGAGATGAAGGCTCTAGGACTCATCCTCAAGCGCCCTCCCCTGGACCAGAGAGACCCCGAGATCTCCTGTGACAGGCTGATGACACCTGCTGCTTGCTTAGCTCCTTCTGCACAAAGGACAGAGCTACCTTGAGTGCAACTGTTCCCCACAGGCAATACTCTACTTTGGTTTTCTTTACCCACTCCTCAAATTTCAGACTATCAGATGGAATATGAGTGAGCAGCTTGACAGTGGGTACAGACAGGCTAGGGAAGGACATGAGTGAGCTGACAGAGAACGGGACCCAGGGAATGTCCCCTGAGATATAAGCAGGGGACCAGGTCTTGAAGCACAATGGTGTCAGCAGACAGACTGCCTGAGAGCAAAGTGTGTGCAGGGTATGCAGTATGTATGTGGGCACGGGACAGGAGATGGAGGGGGGCAGGTGAGATACACAGAGGAGACAAGCACCAGAGCACCAGAATGAGGCCCCTGAAGCCACAACCTTCTGGTTTCCTGAGAAGCAGCCAATCCATGACTGATCATGAAGAAAAGGGCAGGGGAAAGGGGAAACATGGGACTGAAAAAAAAACAAAAAAACTAAACACACCTCCACAGTTCAAGAATGAAAAGACAAACCACCATGTAGAATAAAACACTTGACTGGATCTTTCACAAAGGAAGAGAACAAAAGGCCTTGACCAAGCTGTGAGGAAGTGCTCAACGCCATGGTCACCAGGGGAGCAGTGAGGCTCTGCCACACACTGAGAGCAGAAATTAAAACAACAAAAACCCCTCAACAACATCAGGTAAAAGGGGAACAGAAAGAATCCTACCCTTGGCAAGGAAGACTAGGCAACTTCTCCGCATTCCAGCGACCCCCACTAAAGGAAAAGGGAAGCTCAAGTGTGCAAAGGTGCTTGGCAGCCTTTACTCTCCCCTCTCAAATAAGAATCAGCTAAATGCTTACCCAAGGAGAATTCGCATTGATATGGAATAAGTGAAAGAGAAGCCACAAGGATAAGTGTAAATTAGGGCCTGTGCAGGGCAATAAATAGATCTTTGTGAGTTTGAGGACAATCTAGTCTACAGAGCGAGTTCTAGGACAGGCAAGGCTTACAGAGAAACCAAAAAAAAAAAAAAAAAGAAAGAAAGAAAAAGAAGAAGAAAAGAAAAGAAAGAGAAGAGTGTAAAACAGAAGCACTGTACTGTGCAAACAAGGTGAGGGAGAGTACATATGTGCCAAACAGATGAACCTAAGGGAGGAAAGTTGGACAGGGGCTACACTGGGGCTGGAGGCACTGGAAGAAACATTAGTCGGGCAGGGCAGGGCAGGGGACTGTGTCTCTGTACAGGCAGATGCTGTACATATAAGCATTCACTAAGACTCAGAGACTCCCACGGTTAGATTTCTACATTTCACAACGTGCCAAGAACAACATGTTACTCTACTTTAGTAAGCTCACTGTTCTCTGTGCTTAGTTGGAAATAAGGAAACCTGCATGCCAGGCCTGAACAAATGAACACAGACTGATGCTGATAGAATGAGGATTCTCTGAGTTGGAAAAGTGCCACAGACTGGTGGTGGCGGAAGCAATGTGTACACGAACACACATCCAAGCATAAGCAGATACAGAGGAAATTCAAAAGCAACATGCCAGGCTGTGTTCACCCAGGACTAAATTTCAGCACTACTAATACTTGACCACAAGAGACTATTAATATTCTACACTGCAAAGACTAAGTGTTGACACACCAAAAGGAGCAGGACCTTTATAAAGAAGTGACTGATTCTGGGACCATGGAAAGGAAAATCCAGGGTGGACCTGGAGCACCCTCTCCCACAAAAAGTGTGTGTCCAGGGAATGATGAGGCCTTGCTGAAAGAACCAAACCCAGTCTGAAGGACAGGACTGACTGAAGACCAAAATAAATGATAAAAACAGATTACAGCCTACTTCACAATGTAAGTTCAGGACCACACCATTATACACCATCAAGGAGTCACTACTTACAGGCAGAGTTCCATCATCCACCAGAAGGAAAAAGGGATTGGAAAGTCACTAACAGTCTAAATGACTGGGTAACAACTCAGCAGGGAACATGAGTCTGTAAGTTCTCACAATCAGCTGGGCAGTGGTGGCACACGCCTTTAATCCCAGCACTCGGGAGGCAGAGGCAGGCGGATCTCTGTTAGTTCAAGGCCAGTCTGGTCTACAAGAGCTAGTTCCAGGACAGGCACCAAAGCTACAGAGAAACCCTGTCTCGAAAAAAGAAAAAAAAAATTCTCACAATCTCCTACCAATGGATCAGAGTAACCTGTAAAACACAGCCTGGCCAAAGGCTTCTGGATCACATGGTTCCACTGGGCAAGCCAAGAACACATCAAAACCTCTACAGCATTCCAGCTCAACAACAAGTCTACACCTAATTCCAGAAAGACATGGAAAAGTCCAGTAAAGAGACATTCCACAACCCCTGCAGCCTTTACCGCCAAATAAATAACCACAAAGACAGGTTCGCAAGAACCAATTCAGAAGGCACAAAGGCAATGCAGTAGTAAATGGGCAAAATGAAAATAATTGGTAGGCTTAGATAAACAGTATACTAGAGTTCTATATTATTTCTGCACCTTTTTTCTAAGTACAAAATATTACCAAAATAAGAAGTTATTTAAAGAAACTAAAAGTAAGAAACTAGTTAGGAAAGGGAACATGTGAGCCAGGAGCCAATAGCAACTCCTCCCTTCCTTTGTTGGGCACTTCAGACACAGAACAAGGAGGCAGTCTGTGAACCAGAGCCAAGGAATAGATTCAGGAAAGCTCCAGCCCTAGACCTGTGCCACCTCCAACCCAAGCCCAGCAGCTATGGCTTTTGGATCTGCTGGCAGGCCATCTACAGGCCACCTCACCAGGCCCTAGTGGGCAGTGCAAAGACGTCAACAAGGGCCCTGCATGGGAGAGTAGCTGCATAACCCCATCCGCAGATATTATATTCACCACTGTCACTCTGCAGCAAGAGCTGGGACAGGGCAGCTGACTTGTTTTGTTCAGGTTTGCTTTGGCCACTCCAGGGTCCCATATTCATCCTCTAAGGCCAGAATCATCTGCTACAGACCCAGCTGAGCACCTGCATTGTTATTTTCCCAGCTTCCTATAAGGGTTCCCTAGGATCTCCCAATCTAGGCCATTTCCCCTACCAAGAAGCCTCTGCTATGCCTATAACCTTCCACTCACCAATCCAGAGCAGTCCTGAGAACTGTATCTAGGTCCATCTGTTGCCCTCAGCCTAGGAACAATGACATGTTCAGGCTGGCCTCTGCTGGGCTGTAGCTTCCAGGTAGGCAGGGGCCTTCATATTGTTGAGTGTGGGAACACACAAGAGATGATACAAAAGAGCAAGAAAGAAACCACTTGGGCTGTAGGTCAGGTTGGCAGGCACTTCAGGTCTAGACCCCTAAGAAGGAAGGAAGGCCTCACCCACCTGTGGCTTGCCTGTGACACCCACTTGAGGAAGCTTGGAAGAAATATCAGGAACCTAGATTCTTACCTGAGTTACAACCTCTACAGTCAACAAGTGAAATATGGGTGCCAATCAGGTGAATAACCCCAACCCACATGACCACCATTCTATGCTACCTACCAGAGACCCCCATTCCCCCAGAACCACAGTACTGAACACTCCTTTTCTGTCATCCTGGCTTGAATGAATCAGGAAACTCCTATGCTTAGGGATGCTTGTACCCAGGATCTCCTGACTCAGGGTAATAGCCTTTAGATACATGCAACCCTGAGGGAAGAGAGTCTTGTCTCACATTCCCAATACTGACACTAGGCTGAGGAAAGGGAGTCACAGAAGGCTGTAGTGGCTCACAGGTGGACAACAAGGCTTCTAACCACTGTATCCACTATATGTGGTACCACCCTAGGGATCCCCTGTCTTCTTTCCTGTAATCCCTATTAACCTCCAAGTTATAGAGACTGGGTACTCATGCAAGAGTATCAGGCACAGAGAGAGGCTCAGAGCTATGACTTAAATGTAAGCCACTCATCCTACTGACAACATGCAAGCCACCGGGATGAGGGCCTCACAGTAAGGTGCACCCTGAAATCCAAAGCTGCAAATGCTGCCTAGTCTTAGGGAAGGAAGTCTGACAATAGAACTGGTTGTCCTGAGACAGGGGGACAAGGAAGTCTGACAGTCAGTAGCACTGTGTAGCCTCAAGCCCTAAGGCCAAAGCATCGCATAGGCTGAGGTAACAAGTCTAAGAGGCCCAGTTTTGCCCTTGGGGGAGGTGAACTATCTTGAGTGAGCCTAACTCCTACCCCACCACAGCCAGAACTAGAGATATTGTTTACCTGCAGAGCCAGGGGTGCAATCACCAAGGAGGGCTTTTAACAGTGCTGCCTCATTAGCAAATTGCTCCTCACCTGGAGGCAATAATACTTATCCTAATCACCCATGATTCCCCATACTGGACTGGCCCAGGAGCAGACCCATGGGCCCTGTCTTGGAAACCAGCTTCTTTCCTCTTAGCAGATATTCTAAACTCCTCTCCAGACCACAGAAAGGCCCTACTGCTATGGCCTGTGCTGCCCTTGCCCTAACCCCTGAAAGCCTTGCTTCCAGAAGGGTCTTCCCTCAGACCAAACCCCAACCTGATGATTTGGAGCTGATTTCAGCATCTCAGTGTGTCCTACCAGTGGCTACTCACAAAACCACATGCCTCATTTGTCCATGTGTTTCCAGATTGCCATCCCTACCAGGACCTAGATCCCAACAGGCCTCTTAGCCTCTTAGCCCCTTGGCATCTAAGGCCATCCATGTGAACAGAACCCCATACTGAGCTGAGCTAGGGCCTTTGTAAACTGCCAGAGGATTGAACAAGACCAGGGAGGAGACCAGGATGGAAGTAATCCTAGAGAGAAGGATCACTAGCCTCATAAGGAGTCCCTAAATACCTCTCACTACCACACACTCTTGCAATGTCTGGAAGCTATGGGAACTCCAGCTCTAGCTGATAGTGAACCATACATCCCCTGTCATGGATGGAGTGCTGCAGCCCTAGCTCTAAGAAATGTCATTTGGAGGTAGGGCCTTTGGGAGCCTATTAAGAGTCAGATTAGGTCCTGAGGATCGGGTTCTCAGGATGGAATAAGTATCTTTTAAGTAAAAAGACCAAATGTTCATGAGCTCTCTTCTCCCCTTATATAAAGACGTATCCCCAATAAACCAAAAGCAAGTCCTTCCCAGCCCCCACCTTCTGTCTTCACCCTGATCTCAGTCTTTGACCTCCAGAAGTGAGAGGCAAATTCCCACTTCTGAGCCATACACATGATGACATTTTGTTGTGGCAGCCCTGGCAGTCACTAGACAATCCCATGCACAGAGAGCAGGCAGGAGGCGGAGCAGGGCAGTTGCTGGCAGCCAGGCTGGTGGGTGCACCTGCTCATTAAGGAAACGCATGGAGACAGAGCACAGGAACCGGCCATGCAGTAGAGCTGCCTCCCATCCTTGGCTGAATCCTCTTTAATGAGACGTCACTTTGGGAGAAGCGTTTCAGAGCCTTTCAGAATCTTGGCCTAAACCTCGTCAAACTGCACAGAGATTACTTAAGATTTACTACATGGGCGCAAAATAAAATAAAATAAGGCAACCCAGCAAGCAGCAGCTGTGTGACAGGACCATTTGTAGTTGGGCTGGAAAAGCCTTTCGATTCATCTGCTTAAGCACAGTGGCTTCTGTTTATTTCGCACTTTCATGTCAAATGAATTTGGAGAAAGAAAAAAAGTGACAGGCAGTTTAGGGATATAAGTCACATTTCAGCTTCAGTTCAGATTAATGAACTTGCTGAAAGCCACAAGGACACAAGCAAATCCACAAATCTTAGGGAGAAAAAAAAAAAAAAAAGGCCCGCCATGCTGACGTGTGCCTCTGCTCTAGGATGGCTCCTCTCTGAGGCTCCATTCAATTTCTGCCCCCGTATCTCAGACCCTGGACTTGCACAGCATTCTTTGAGTCACTAGGGCTGGTTCTGGGCCTGAAGCCCCTGGGACAAGCCCTGTGTCAAGACAACAGTGGTGTGCAATGCTCAAGGATTACTCTGATAAGCTGAGGTGGGGCCAAGTTAGGCACAGTGTGGCTCCCAGGGCCCTGGTCTGAGCTAGCTAAACAATGGTTCCATCCTGCTAGCTCCCCTGGGCATGAGCCGAACACCACTTACAACAGAGCAACATCAGAACTGAGCAGTACCCAAGAGCCATTGCCAAGCATCTAAGGAAGACAGAGATTGGCACCACAGATACTACCCTCAAAGTCAGAGTCCTGTTTCAGAACAAACTTCGACCCTTTCACCTTCTGTCACGGGTCTCTATGCATTTACTTGGCCAGGGCAACAGATGAGCTTGCCAATCACAGCTTCAGGGGGCATACCCATCCTCAGAGATCCAGAATGGGAGTACCTCAAAGTCCTAAGGGTACCTCAGTAGCCTCCAGTCTTCTGACTAGACAAAGAGAAGCACTGACCAACCAAATGAATCTGAGGCCACTAGCTGACTTACAGCATGTCCAGCCCGGAGACTGCCAACAATAGAAGGACAATCCACTTCCCCTCCTGTGAGTATTCTGTCGGCATATTCCTGCCAGTTTCTCGTGACCTTAAAGTAAGATCACCTCATGGCGTAGTGTGCTCAGAGATAATAGACAGGCTATAAGGAAGGAACGTATACAACTTCCCAGAAGGGAACAAAATGGTCACCCCTGCTTTTTTCCCAGAACAGTAGCAGTGCTAACAGCCCACGGTATCAGAGACTTTCTGCCTCCCCAGCAAAGCAGGGAGGGAGAACACAGGCACCAAGCCCTAGGATGTAGCAGGCAGGCCTCACACAAGTTATGGTTTTGTCCAGTCACTGACAAGCTCTGCTGAGGATGAGGTAAACAGGCTGGGCTCTGGGCCTTTGAGGATTTCCACTTAAACCTTAGAGCCTCCCTGCCACTCACTATCCATGTCTTCTATACTCACTACCTGCTTTTCCGGTTCTGACACTTCAGAATGAATAACACTAATTCAAGGGCAAATTAAGAAACTAAGGCTTCAAGCAAGAAGTGGCTTACCCAGCCAAGGTCATTTAGCAAGCCACCCTCTCTAGAGTGACCAAATCTCTAGCCACAGTATCTGCAAAAGTGAGAAGAGGCCGTCTCATACCCATGTTGAGCCACCCCACATGTTCACCAGTCTCCAATCCTGTCCATCAAAACTTCCAAGACTTCTAGGGCTACCACCCCCAGACCCTCCAGGGATGTCCTCCCTTCCCAGGGAGGAGGCAGCTATGGGCCCAAGGTGAGTCCCAGTAAATAGCGCTACTTTCTCTTCACTGCAGCAGTCCCTGGTCTGTGGTAGCCTGAATCCAACACCATCCCAATCCTTCCTATTGCACAAGGAGACCTGAAAAGCCTTCAGAGTTAGCTGCACTGAAGCATGCCTCCCAAATAATCACTGTGGCCCCTGGCTCTGACAGGGCACAGGCAGCAGAAAAGCAGTACCAGTTTCACCACTGGCCCTAGAGACAGGCTCTTTCTGCTGCTTCAATAAACCAAGCGCAAGTGTATGCAACCAGATGATAACAGGTCAAACAACTATCTGGCAGCCACTCTGCTGAGGAGGAAGCCAAAACGGGATGGGTAAGGGAGGCCCAATCTGCTGGCAGTCACTCTTTTCAGGGTCTCAAGAGAACTGTATCCCTAAGCTTAGTTCCTTCCCCAGCCCTAGGTCCAAAAGTTATAACCTGCAAGAGTTCCAAATATTTGGCAAGGGCTTAGAAATGACCAGGGTGAGTGGTCGAGAAAGAGTGGAAGGGCCCCTCTACATACCCTCAACAACTGCATCCATCTTGGTAAGCTGAACTGTACCTCTGAGTATAGGGAGAGCACTGAAGCCTGGGAGTCCACACTGCTACCTAACACATAAATTCAATTCAGACACCTATGGCTGTGGAACTTGAGCCATCAAAAGGCAATATCCACCTCACTTCCTGCACACCAATACAGCTGAACCACACCAGGTACCACATTTGCAGGACAGGAAGTGTAGAGAGAAGAGCTCAGGTGACTGGGCTGCTCTTTACCTCCTAGTCTCCACAAGTATCTGTGTGACATGCCTGTTGACTGTGCATCCGTAGGCCAGAAACAAACAGCTACCTTTTACAGGACTCTCCCAGCCCACTGGAGCCTGGGCACAAGTTTCTACATAGTGACTCCCTCCTAGGAAGCCCTGATGAACTGAAACTTGGAGCCTGCTTAGCTCTCCAAGGTTGGAGGGAGAAGATGGCCGGGTCCCCAAGGAGCATTACCTTGTGCCCCTATCCATGCCCCCCGAAAGGAGAGATACAGGTCTAATACTGGCTGCAGGAGGGGGAGGTTCTCACTAGCTGAGAATCAATAAATCTGAACCTCATTCATGATGATCTGGGGCTCTTATTAAGTAAATTAATTTAAGTTAATTTAGCTCGATCATGACTCCCGATCACAGTGATTTAGTGAGGGGGAAATTGCATTAGGAAAGGCCATGCTCACCAGATAGGGGAACGGAAGAAAATTAGATCCACTTAGCAATGTGAATTAATATGGAAATAGCAGGTGTAAATTTAACCTTATCGAGAGAGTAAAAATTATCTTCATAAATTTGTAGAAATAGCCCCCAAGATGCATATAAATCTATTTAAAACAAAAATATTACAAAAAGTGCAGTAAAATTAATTTAAAATATACTTCCAGCTATTGCCTCCAGAAAAGTCAGCAACAGGGCCAAGCCTGGTGTGGCTAATAGTAAGGGAGGAGGCCAGGAGGCTTTGGACATACATGCTAAGTAGGCTTGCCCACCACAGGTCCTAGAGCCAGGCAGGGCTGTCCACATGGCATGATGTACCTCTGTTAATAGCCTCAACTCTGCAATCCTCTGGGTAGCAGCAGGGACAATGAAAAAGTTGCACTACGGAGGTGGCAGATCCTGCAATGCACTGTTCTGCAAGCAGGCCTGCCCATAGTCTCCAGACTCACATTCATCTCCCCCAGCGCAAGGCGATGCCACTCCTTGCTCCCTACCTATGCACTGGATTGCCACCTCTCACTGTGTCTGGAGGTAGAACACTTTCACCTAAAAAAAGAGAGGTGGGAGCAATGTCCCAAAAGACCCAGCCTCCTCCTGGGACCCAGAGGGAGACCCAAAAATGCCATATGCAGGTTGTTCCTGTAAAGTGCTGTCTCCACCCTGCTGCTGTGTCACACAGTAGCCACAGCAAAGCCAGTGCATTCTATGAGATGGCCTAGATAGGGCAATGAGGAACCCTGCGTCACCATTCTTGACAGTTAGCATGTTGGTAGTTTTCAGACAGGTTTCTTAGGGCCTCGCTTATCTCACAAGAAATTTCTCAGCAAGGACACCTATGGGCAGCTCATTGTAGAGGACCCAAATAAGTTAGGACAGCTGTTACCTTGGTGCATGAGGTCCCACAAATTAGTAGGTTTGCTGACATCAGCAGTAGAAATATCTTTGTGAGCATGCAATATAAGCAAGCTGGCCATGTATATAGTATACAGATTGCTAAACAAATGAAAAAAACTTAGGCTGTTTTCAAATCAAGATGTTGCACACCATGCAGCTCCTTGAGGAAGCTGCGATCCCAGAGATCTTAGGCCTCAATCTTCAGCCCTCTATGTGTAGACAGTGAGTCAGTACCTAGGTTTGCAGAAACCTATGTAAGGCCCTCCTACCTGGATAAGGAGATTCGCCGGGCCCGCCAGGATGGTAGAGATGAGGGGAAAGATGGAGCACTGAGGGGAGAAGTTGGGGTCTTCTTGACAATGCGGTAGCGGGTCTTAATCACCTTATTGGAGGGTGGAGTCCGCAGGTGCACACTGGAAGCTGCAAAGAAAACTCAGGCATTAGCATGGATCAGCAGAAAGTCAACAGGGGTAGGTCTAGGAAGCCCTAAGGGACCAAGGCTATTTTCTGGATTAAAGGAATCTCTATCACCCGCTGCCTCCAGCCTCACTCCTTGTACACACATATGTTCCCAAAGAGCCTGGCAGCTAAGGCTTCCAGAGGTGGCCGGGGTGGCCTCCTGGAGAACCTAATCCTCACAGCCATCATAACAGAATGGGAACACTGCATGACTGTTCCCAGTAAGAGCAGAAGCCCAGCAAGCTGATCCCCAGGCAACAAGGAGGCCTCACAAGTGAAAGTCCACACCAAGAATGCCCAGACTCCAAACTCCAGGGTTGGTCCCAGAGGCCAGAGCAGACAGTCCTGCCCCATGCATAGGAGGGCACGAGAAAACTCACTTCCTCTCCAATACCTCCCAACACCATGCCAAAACAGATTTATGTACTTAATCACTGTTTTCATAACATTCTGTGGAGTGATATCCACGATGGCTTTTTTTTGCTGAACGTTTCTTGCAATTAGCAGGGATCTGTTTTGCCCGAGTTCCCTTTCACTTGATAGCCAGCAATTTCTCCATAGCTTCAAGAAACGCGCCTAATTGCCCGACTTTCATAATGTACAGCTCTAACTGCCCAGATAATTAAAGCTAACACGGCTGCCTCTCATGGCTGCTCCCCTCTGGTATGAGACACAGGGCCCTAAACAGAGTCGAGCCAAACATACCCAGGTGGTCTAACTCCCTTCATCTGTGCCTCGCTTCCTCCTGCTCCAGGAACACTCAAAGACACTTGTCTGTCCCTGCTCTGTGCTCAGGCTGTGAGTAGCTCTGAGTGACCCAGCAGCTGTGACAGTTGAGAATAATCTGCTGGAGACCAGCAGAGCTCCCACATTCCAGCAGGACCTTAGTCAAACAGACGCTGGAAAGGCCAGGGGAAAGATGATCTCACATGCCCACAGTGCCCACATCGCAACTGTCCTTCCCCATTTATGTCAGCAAAACGCCCTCCCTCAGGCGCTGACTCAGAACTACAGCTTTAACCAGAGCTTCAGTCGGCATACACATTGAACGTCTCAGGGTCACCTGGTCAAAGCCCTCCTGGGTTTTGTTGGAGTTGAGGGGCCCTCAGAGTGACAAGAGCTATCTGTTCTTAGATACAGAGGCACATACAAGCCAAAACGATGTCATAGCAGCATCCAGATGACCCATCCCAGTCACTCCCTTCACAGGCCATCATACCTATTCAACAGGTTCTTGCCTTGTGTTTTTTTTTTCTATTAAAAAATCAGTAAGAACACATTATACCAACTTATTTACTTATATGTAGGTGAAAACAGCTTATGGGGCCTTACACCATGTAAGGAGTCAAACTCAGGTCCTCAGACGTGGAAGCAATTACCTTTATCCACTGAGCCATCTCACCAACCTTTCTGATCCTCCCCGGCTCTCGTGCAGCTTTGAAAGTTTTATATTTATTTATTTGGTTTTCTCTCTTTTTTTTCTCCCCCCTTCTGGTTCTCTCTGTTCCCATCTTTGTCTCAGTTTCTCTCTCTCCTTCATGTCTACTCTATTTCCTATCTCCTAGTGTGTCCCTCTCTAAGTTTCTATGTACAGCAGGTTCTGACCAAGGAGAAAACAGGAGTTCAGAAACCAAAGCAAGAAGCTACATTAGAGCTGGAAAGATTGTTCAGCAGTTAACAACACACACTGCTCTTGCAAAGGATCTAAGTTTGGTCCCTAGCACCCGTATCAGGGAGCTTACAACCACCTATAACTTCAGCTCCAGAGGATCTGAAGCCCTTTCCTGGCCTTCATAGGCACCTACACTTATATGCCCACGCCCAAACACATACACACACATACACACATAGAGATACATATAAAATAAATGCTTTTAATCCCAGCACTCAGGAGGCAAAGGCAAGTAGATCTGTAAATCAAGGCCACTCTGGTCTACATAGTGAGTTCTAAACCAGCCAGAGCTACATAAATGAGACCATGTCTCAAAAAAATCTAAATAAATAATACACCTAGTAGGGCAGTGGTGTTCCACACCTTTAATCCCAGCACTCAGAAGGCAGAGACAGGTGGACCTCTGTGAGTTCAAGGCCAGCCTGGTCTACAGAGAGAGTTCCAGGACAGCTACACAGAGAAACTCTGTCTCAATAATAACAACAACAACAACAACAACAACACATCTAAGAGAAGTTGCATTACCTGGAATTCTGTGATCCTCACTGAGTTACAAAGTTAATCTGCAACTCTGAGCACTGCCCCTACAACCCAACATGTTTAGGGCACAGGGAAGGGCCTGGTACACAGTGGGCATCAATAAATGAATGTTCGTTGAACTGGATTTTCAAGGTCTTAGAAGCAAGGAGAGGCCAACGATCAATACAAGCTTGTTCCAACTAAGAGCTCAAGAACACAGGCAAGGCATCCTCGTTGTCAATAACCCAGAGATGACCTCACTACCTGCAGGCTCAGCCCAGACCCAGGCTCCTTGCTCCGTGAGATGAGAATGTGGCCTACTAGAACCATTCCTTCCCTACATGAGAAGTCTACAGTTGGGCTATCTGAGGACAGCATTCCAAGTAGACAGGGGCATGTCAACCAGAGCACTGCTCAGGGATCAACCTGCTTGTTCCCCATGCTAAGATCAGTACACAGAAGGCTCCAGGGCTCCCAATAACTAACCAACAACCTCTTCTGCTCATGTCCTGCTCATGGTTTAAGTCTGCATATTGCTACTGAGATACAAATCCTAAAACTCACTCACAGTTCAGAGTCACAAAGCTTAGTTCTACACAGCTGAGCATACTCCATTGGCAGAAGCTGGGACTGGGCTATGCTGGAACCATGTTCCCTCTGACAGCTTGCACCAGATCAAAACCAGCTCCACTCCTGTTCCCTGATCATCTTTTTAGCTAACATAACCTTCCCTTATCCAGCAGATGTTACCTCCTCTAGGAAGCCCTCCACCCCCACTGCCCACAGGACTGAAATCTAGAAAGAATCTCCCCCTACGCAGCAGCTCAGAACAATCAGTACTTGAGTGGCAGCACCCAGGCTGAGGTCTGCTGTTCTCATTCCTCCTGTTACCAAGCCTAGGATCAAATTTCTTCACTAACTTCCTACATTTCACTTATTAGTGCCCAATTGTCACACCAAGAAAACACAAGGTAACAACTCAGACTCCCTGACTTCATATCACTGTAAAGAACAGTGGGTTTTTTTCACAAATTATCCCTACCATGGTCCCAAGGGACAAACCTCTCATGAGAATGAAATGATTTGGGGTTCACAAATAGGATTATGAAGCCCGTCTACCCAATAGTGGGGCTGTATCCCCCTAGTCTAGTCCCGAACTATTCACAGTCCCTAGACTTTTCCAGATACACAGCTTAGATATATTCATGACAGTGACCCTGGGGGTATAGGGCAAATTGTCAGGGATGGAAAAAAAAAATACCGGATGCAGTAGCCAGCAGGACCAAGGATTTCTAAGACTATGCTTAGCACAAAGGGACCAGACAGGCTTCAAGGAGGATGGGCCCCTCCCTGGCAGACAGGGGATAAAGACTTAGAGCTACTGGGCAGCCAGACTCACTGTCAGTAACAGCTTGGGCCCTCCTCCCAGAGGACACAGGTGGGGGCAGCCCACTCTGCCTTGCTGGCTGAAGGGTTTTGTGTAGATAATCATGTTATTTAGATAGGATGTTGGTTTAATTCCCTTCATTACAGACTCCCAGGGCTGTAATTTTTTTTTCTCCACATGATATATCCCCTGTGGCACGCTTCACTCAAATCAAGCCCCTTGCGCCTTTATTGCCTACGCTGCCCTAGCTGTGTTATCAGGCCCACACATGCAGCCCTCTCCGCCCGCCGTCCAGAGGTCACTTCTAATGACTAATCAAACTCATTAGCTTTCCTAATTAAAAACTTTACTACTGCAATGGAAGACAAACTACAAAAAAACTGCTGGCATCATATTTGAATGGGATATGAGTCCCATCTATCAGCAGGGCTCCAGCTCCTGTCCGAGGCTCAACTCCCTGGCTGTGAGGTTCAACATCCTCACTCCCAGGCTGGAGGCTGGTCAGAGGCAGCTCAAGAGTGCCCTCAAGAGCACGGCTGTACCTTCACCCAAGTGCATACTATCAAGAGGAAAGAAGGGAGACCACTCAGCCCAGAAAGTCTGGACAGCCCCTAAGTGGCTGACTAGGGGGCCTAGGAGTTAGCTACTGTCCAGCAGCACTGTTCTCTAAGTGGCTCCACCACACAGATAGCAGAATCCTCTGATGGGTATCACAAGGCAGGAGTTGAGAAGCAGTTCAGACTTTTATGGAAATAGAACTTCAAAGGGAAATGGCTAGGAAGAAAATAAGTTGCTAACTTCACAACCAATTAAACAGGATGATATGAGGACTAGCACTCTGTGCAGAGAAATGCCTATGGTAACCCAGGAAAAAGCTGTACCACACCTCTTGCTCTAGCCAGCTGAGGAGTCAAGGTATACATACTGGCCACAAAAGCCACACAAGCTCCCTCAGGAAAGGAGAGGGCACTGAAGTGGAATCTTGCCCCATCCACAGGAGCAGAGAGCCAAAAGTCTTCTGACTATGCCTAAGAGTGTTGTCCATCAACCCTAGTTGGGGCTCCAGAAACAGGCAGGTAAAAGAGAAGCAAGCTTCTGTTGAGGTGGCTAGCATAGGACAGTAAGAGTCTTCATCAGAGTGTGCTCTGGCTTAAGAAAACACCTTTCCATTCCAGTCAGGTCAGCTAAGAAGGAGGCCAGAGACTGGCACTCAAGCATGGAATGTGCCAGGGTCAGCCATCAGGTAGACATGCCAGTGGAATAGAAGTGGGGCCTACAAAGAAGAATATGACCTGCCTGACAGAACTCTAAAAATTACTCCAAGTTCTTGACAGTGAAGATGCTGGAAAACAGGTAGGTAGGGGTCAGATCCGCAGGAGGACTACAATACTCCAGGATGTACATGAGCAGAGAGGGCAGAGACACAATGCCATCTGGAGCTGGATTCTCAGAGCTGTTATAGTACTACCCAGGTTGAGGATCCTTCATGGTTGAGGACAGGAGACCAACCTACAGAGATGGCTACAAGGCTGAGAGTATCCTGCCCAATCAGGTTCACTATCCCTAATTCTGTATGATTCAACTTTCTTCAAATATTGCCTAATCTGCTTTTTATCAACAGCTACCCTGACACTTCTCCAATATCTTCAAACTGTCTATACTCTTCACTGGCTAAGACAGCTCTAAGAAGTCATCATGGATCAGCTCTTCCAAAAGCCACATTGATTTCTACTCTGCTCTATAAACCATGCTCCCTTCCCATTCAGCTCATAGGCTGGCTGTCCTATCTATCCATCAACAGCATCTTCATCCATGGTCCCCACACCTCAGGATCAGCATGGCCAACTCAACAGTGGCACTGGTTAAATTTACACATCCAAATCTCTTTTATCAGTGACAGTAGTCTAAAGAGTTCCCCCCCCCGGCTCCCCACCTTTTCATAGTTTTGGATGAGATGCAAGCTCTAAGCCAGCTCAGAATCTGTCCTGGTGCAATTGGCCTGTGAGAAGAAACATGAGCATGAGGTAGAGAGCAACAACCAGCAGGAACCAGTCTGACCTGTCAATGGCACAGACAGGTGATAGTGAGCTACAGTTCACAGAGCATGCTGACAGAGATGAGGCTATGCCTATCACCTTGGCCTGACAATGCTCTCTAATAATATAACCCAAGACTGCCACACAACTTCATGCTCACCCATCTTCCCTGTAAGTCCTTTTCTTCTACCTTACACACTGTTCTTGCCACCCCATAGTTCAGGAGCTGTGCCTGAGTCCCCACAGCTGCTGAAGGGTTTCAGAGCCAAGGCACAACCATTCTCCCATGAGAGTAAACGTCTCACAATTAATTGCCTAATTAGTTTTGTTCCAGTGTCATATGTACACACAGTGGGCAAGATAGGAAACATCATTCCAGACATTCCAGAGCAAATTTCCAAAGAACCTGACTCTGAAGAAGCAGAAGTGGTCACAGATTACAGCCATAGGCCAGGACTAGGGAAATGCCAGGACAATCCTAGAGAAGAGTACCCTAATTCCTGGTAAGACTAAAGAGATAAACTAGAAATTGCCAAGTATCAGGGCATACTGGGCGGGTACTCAGCAAGTACCTGACAAGTCAGGCCCCTTTCTCAAGCCTAGATGTTTATCTCATGTGACAGTACCCCGTCCCTCTTGATTTGGGTTGGGAAAAAAGGGCTGGAGGGCAGGCCCAGCAGTAGAGGCGGTAAGAATGGACCCCTTGCCTATCTGGGATGACCAAGATCCAGAGAGCAGTGGTAGTGAGAAGTCATTTGAGCTTAGTGGCTTCTAGGCAGACTCTCAGCAGCTGAGACAGCACAATGGGAGAGGGATACCATCTTATTCCATCCAATTCCCACTTCCCAGAGGCCCTTGTCTCTTCTGCTGCAGTCAGCAGGTACCCTAGGAGTACACTAGCTCTCTCCAGCAACCCATCCCCCTCCACGACTCCTGCAGAAAGACGACGTTACACGTAGACAGGCATAAGAGGCCGGCACTCAGGTCTGTCTCTGCAGAGCCAATATGGTGCACTGTGCCAGCACAAGGCCCTGTCAGACGGCCTCTTCCCCACAACTGCTGACTTGCATTCTTGGGGAAATAGCCACAAAATTCTAAACAGAACATGCAGCATACATTTCTGAAAGGCCTCTGCTTCTACAGTTAAAACCGTGACATACATCTGAGCTGTCTGCAAACCCCACAAGCCTGGAAGGAGCACAGTGCCCACTAGTACAGCAGGAGGGAGCAGAGGCAGTGTCAGCAGGACTTTCTGTCTCTCAGAGGAAGCAGGGCAGGCAAGAGCTGCTCCTGGGTGGGAAAGCTCTTCCTGACTCGAGCAGGCATACCCTACCATATAAGGCCTGGAGTTGGGACCTGAGATGTTGCACATTGTAGTCCACACTGTGGCCAGGTGACACAGAGTAACCAGAGCTTGGGACCACAGCAAGACCTAACTAAAGTGAGGACTATGGAATCAGTTACTTCCTGACCACAAGGGTCACCTCAGCCCAGGGCTCATCACTCTTAGAGAACATAGGTATGTGTAATTATTAGTTCCTGAAGTAGTTGAGAGGAAAGCCAAACAAGCTGAGCTGACACTCCTATATCATAAAGGAAGAGAAAGGATCCAAAAGAGACTATTCTACTTGGGGATCCCTATGCCATCTAAACCCATCCCACTCCTCCCGTAAGACTGTGGAACCTTCCCTAGCTCAGGTCCATTTCTCTTCTGTTTCTGTATGGTTTCTGCTATACTGCAGCTTGCCTAAAACCACAGTTCAGAGTTAAATGCTCCTGCCCCTGGCTCTGCTTCAGCTCCTTCCAGTGTCTGACTGTAGCTGTCCAAATAGATTGCTTCCTGCACAGACATGCAAAATACACACACACACACACACACACACACACACACACACACACCAAATAATTTCCTTTTTCTGTAGCTCAGTGGCTAGCTTTCCAGGCATGATACCAATAGCTCCTATACAAGGCAAAACCAAAACTCCAGCTTTCATCCTACCGGACTCCTCAGCTCTACGCCAGACCAAGTTACATATAACTCTATACTGGAACTGGACATCCTGCTCTGGGCTAGCCAAAGGAAATAATAGCTCCTGCAGAACCCAGTCTTGAAGCCCTAAGCTCACAGGTTGGGAGTATACCTGGGGAGGAACATCTGTGTATGGCACCAACAGCCTGGTTCCTACTGACACGAGGTAAAGTCAAAGACTGGCCACACACTCTCAGAGCCAGGTCAGAGGCACAGAGGCTCTGTTGTGTGTGTCTCTCAATCTTTCTGATCACTGGCCATCTCCATCTCACCTCTTATTACATAAGAAAGTCTGCAGCTAGGCTTGGCTGTTTCAGTGTGTGGCAACTGCCTCTAGAGAGCGGAGGCACATTACCGGGTCCCATTCACTCTACCCAGCAGTAACTCCCTCCATTGGACCATAGATGGACAGAACCAGTACTGCTTCCCCACTTATTAGTTCACACCACTATACAGCACCAGAGCCAGTCCTTGGCAGGGTCCCAAGACTGGGTCCTGACCTTACCTAGACCCACTGGAAGCCTACCCTCTGCCTTCTGGTCCCTGACACCTAGCTAAGAAGTTCTAATTGGTTTTTTTTTTTTTCCAGACACCATAAATTAGAGTATGTGCTGCCTCTAACCCTCAGTCTGGCAGCCAGGTGGTCAGTAGCAGGGCCTCTTAGGGTACAGGAAATAATCAGTACTGATAAGTACTGCATCCCAGGCTGCTCATGCATAACACCTACCTCCCTGCTGGTGGCACTGGCAGGCAGTGGGAACCAACTACTGTGAGAGGAAGCAAAATCAAAGCAGACAAAGCTGAAGGCCTGCCCCTGCCTCCCCTGCCATGCCGCCCCCGCCCCCAGCTTCTCTGGTGCCCTAGGCCCTCAACTATTTAGGGAGGCAACAGCCAAATGATCAGACATCCCTGTCACTAGAAGCACAGAGTTCTCTGCCTCTCATGCTCTCACATAAAACAATGCCAATCATATGGCAGAACTGAAGGTCATGGCAGCCCTTCAATATATTGATAAGATGACAGCAAGACTTACAAGAACTGAGAACAGACTGCCTATACCACCTAGCACAAAGGCTCAGCACACAGGTCCAGCTCAGGCCTTGTGGACACCAGGCCAAATAGACTTTGTAGGAGCCTCTAAAAGACACATAGGGCTCAACACCTACTATTACCAGTCTGTCAATAATTACAGAAGCATTGCATCCTCTATCCATGACAAATGCTAGAATCATGCCTGCCCACTTGAACTTGACTTCCTATACCTGTTCACACCTATAGCTATGCCCACAAACTATAGGCAGATTTTGCTGTCTGTCTGCACACAGGCGTAATGCCAACCTAAACTAGTCCCAGAGACCATTTATGCTTAGCGCGCTCCAATACCTGACCAGTTTCAGCCCAGGTCTTTAGACCAAGGAGCTCCACCCAGCTCCTCTCAGCCATAAGGTCCCAGCTGTATTATCACAACAAAACTCCTGCCCTCCCAAGCACCCTCCCTGGAGAAAGAGTCATTCATGTGCTCCCAGAGCCTGTCTGTCTGTTTCTCTAAACAAGACAACTGCAGCTAAGGCAGGCAGTGACTGGTGAACCCTCCCCACCACCACGCTGGCACGGCAGGAGCTGCCAGAGACCATGCTCTAACAAGCTTCAGATGTGGGATGACTGGAATCTCAAAGTATGAATTTTTATGAGTCTAATAAATCACTCTACTTTTCCTGTGTTTGATAGTTCCCAGCAAATCAAAAGGGAAAAGACATGCCACAAGCAACCAGGTCTTTGGGTTTGGGGTGTGCGCAGGCAGCATAATAGGGCATCTCAGGCCCCTCCTGAGCACCCTGGCTCTGTACTCTGAGGACAAGGCCGTATGTCCAGCAGGCCCCTTGGGAACAGCAGCAAGGCAGCGTGCAGGTAGAAGTTCATTAGCCTCTAAGGAAGGCCCTGCCAGAATCCCAAAATGGTAGAAAAACATGCCTCAAGTCCTTACCAGCTAGAGGAGGATTTTACAGTCATATGGGCAGCTATAGCAACAGGCCTTCTAGTTTCCAGTCAGAATCTGTACAAGAGACAGGGACACATGTGTACATACACATATATGCATATGCTCACCCAACACAAAAAGCAGGAAGTCCCAGCCCTGTGAGAGGAAGAGGCTTTCTAGTATCACATCCTGGGCCTATCTCAGGTACCTGCCAAGACCCAGAAACTTCAGATATTCTGTCCCCTCAGGTGAACATGGTCAAGTGGCTGTCCAAAACCCCTAGCCCACAGCTGGTTTGTCATCAGCCTTCATTGCTGCACCATGGAAACAAGGAATCCATCTTTGACAAACATTTACAGATTATCAAATCACAACGGCAGCCCCAGACAGGGCCATAAGTCACCCTAAGCAGCCATTCGCACTGTAGTCTGAGGAGTCTGGGCAGCACGGTGATGACAAATAACTGCTGTCAGCCACCCTGTCCCCCTGCGCAAGATCCGTGTTCTCTGTTGTTCCACACTACCTGGTGTTTAATGACAACACTGTCAGCCCAACACTCAGCCACCAAAGCCGCTGCCGCCTCAGACTGTCAGAGCCCTATTAGAGGGAAGATTGAGACCCTACTCTTTCTAAAGTCACTCAAGCAACACAAGCTGCTAGTTCCTGTAATTATTGTGCGCTAGCCATCGATCGTGCACGACACCTGACCCGCCTGTATGAAATGGGAGTAGTTTGCTGTGTGACAGTCGCTATAGATTATAGGGGGTGGATCTCCCCTCCCCTCCTAACCATCACTCTATCCGACCTTAAAGGCTGGGGAAGGAAGAAGGGAAGATAATGCCTCCTACCATCAGAGAACTGCCACCAGCAGGGTGGAAGCAGGCCTGCCCTGCACCTCAGGGGGCCTCCCATGTAGCCCCTGACTGGCTTGCTTACAGTTGTACTCAGTTAACTTCAGGTTCCAGGATGACTAGAGAATAGCCTTCTCCACTTACATATTCTACAGGGCCTTAGGCCCCAAACGCATATGGAAAAGGATCTTCCTTGGTACTGTGAGTCCCAGTTGGATCATGAATTGCAATGACTTCACCTCAATGATCTGCTGGGACACTAGCTCCAAGTATGGGGAGGCACAGTGCTCCCTCTGTGCCATAGAACTATCTATAACTCAAAAATCATAATGTAGCACATACCAAAGATGAAAACCTGCTCCTAACCTTGATGTCCCTATCCCTAAAGGTATGTATAGCCCCAACTCACCCAACTAGGTTCATCCTCACTCTACCATCCCTGTGACTTAGGGACCCTGGGATAGATACTTCCTTTCTTCCTTGGGATGCTTATGTCCCCCGGACCTCTGGAACCAGACTTCCACACATGCATGGGCATAAGCACAGTACTAGAGGACAGGGCCTGCCTGTGCCAGCACAGCACCTCTAGACTCTGAGTGAGGTACAGCCAGAATGTCCAAGCCCTCCTCAGGGGACAGGCTATAGTGACCTTTAGTACAAACTCAGGTCCCTTCAATTGCTACTGGTCACAGCTAGGTACATCCCCAGAACTCCAGGCTCTGCTATGTAAACACCAGCATGATGTTGAAGGCAAGGTGGGAGGAAAGGTCAAAGGCCAGGCTGCATCTTAAAGCCCCCTCCCCCAGCTTGAGCTGCTTAAGTTATCAAATGATTTCACTGGACAGCCAGGTAAGGAAACAGCCTCAGCTTATCCTAAAGAGCCATAGATTGAACCATCACTGGGCTCATTCCTTCCTATCCATAGTAATGAGCTGCATGTGACCTTCCCACCAGTGGAGCCTGACTAGACTCTGAAGTCAAGAGCAGAAATCACAAGGTGAGGCTGCCGCCAGATGGCCTGAAGTCCTAACTCCATCTTATAAACTACCCTAGAGGGCAAGAGCACCTTGCCCACCACAGCCTTGCCTTCTTTTGGCAACCCCTCCTCTTCTCCCTGGGTCAGAGCCAGAAAAAGATGCTCTGAAAAGAAGCCTGGAAACCAGACTATAAAAACAGCCACAACTAAGGGGCAGTTGCATTCCTCTTGTTAACACTGGGTTACCATGCCCTTCTTAGCCACTCCTCAGTTCCCTTCTGGCCACCCTGGCCTTTTACTATGAAGCAGTGAGCCAGCTGCCAAGGGGAACCCTTGGAGCTAGGCCTCACCATCAAGACCTTTTTAGGAGTCTATCACTGAGCCTGCCCTGTGTTCAGCACCAAGGACAGACCCATTAAGCAAATCAGAGATGGCAGGGTGAGGACTACATTCTCGAGAAAGACCTAGTTTATATCACAGCTTCGAGACAACATGTTACCTGTGCTTCTGCACATACATTTACACACGATGCACGCATACACACATGCAAGCCTTGCCCACAGAGCCAACAGTGCAGACCAGGGCCTTAAGAAATCAGCAAGAACGTCCTCCCTCTGTCCTCAGCCAAGTGAAGACCCCAGCAGACAGCAAGGCTCCCTCCCTCTCTAGCCTCAAATGAAGCTCACTGTAGGACAGGCACCATCACCCTCAAACATAAAACATACATCCTTTCCCTCTGGAGTCTCCCAGCCAGTAGCAATGACACCATCTGCCTTAACATCTGTGGGTAATGCTCCCTCAGGAGAATCTGCTAGGGCCAGCATAGAATGTCCTGGAAAGGAAGGGTTGCCAATATAGCACAGCACCTGTGAGAGCCATGAATAATTGTAACCACAGGACCCTCCACCAATGTAGGAACAGGGAGGGGAGGAGGGAACAGAAGGAACCATGCTGTGGTCTGGGGAAAGGCTGAGAGATACAAAGTCCACCAGGAGGGAGTCAACTAGAATTAGGGCAGATAGCTACAGTGGCAGACTGGTGGATGGATCTTCAAACAGTACTGACCTACAAACTCACCTACAGTACCCAATTACTGAGGGCTCCAGAGTGGTGCCGCTTCGGGGTTAGTAGTACCACAGAGGAGCTTCACATGGTAGCAGCTACTCCTGAACCGTCCCAAATCAGTATCAACAACCCAAGTTTTGTCCCCATGGCCCACCTGAACATGAGACCTAAAGAAGGAACTCCACCCTGAAGCCTAGATATAACAGCAGAACTACCACTGCCTTTGCCCATCTAAAAGGCACAGTCAGAAGCCAGGTGGGCTTCTCTAGGCCCCAAGAAGGGACTTACAGGAGACAGACAGATGTTACATAGGCCTCTGGAGTTGGGGCAGGTGAGGTCCTAAAAGAATGAAAAGTATGAGTACTCCAGAATGATATTTCCCAGGATAGCTCCTCTGCTGGGCCTGAAGGAAGAATGTGCATAGCACTACAGAGTGGAGAAGGGCAAATAGATGGTATGAGCCCAGAAAATAAGTCTCAGGAGAAAACCCCCAAAACACAGTCTTATTTCAACCTTATAGACATACAGTAACGACTGTACACAGGACTAGACTAGACTTCGTAGCATAGCTATAGCTCAGATAGGCTTGTTGTCCTCATGCGAAATACTCAGATCTCCAGGGGACAAACATGAGGATTCTACTGCCAGATGCTAGACTGCCCAGCCCTTTTCAAAAACCTTCTTCTCAGGTGGCTAAGGCTCCAGAAAGTGACCAATGTCACGACCTGGGATTTATCCTCTGTATGTAACACCAACCCACTGAAGGAGCCAGAGCTACCAGAGGCATGCACCCTACCACTTACACGTTCTGCTACTGATGCAGGAAGGGCAATTAAGAGAAGAGCTGTCAGATCCCGTCCCAGCCCATGCAGCTTTGAGTGCACTGTAAAGAGGAAACACAGCTTTAGGACTAACTTAGAGGAGCAGAGTACAAAGGATAACAAGAGAGCCCTGGCTGTAAGAGGTTGGGCTCTGGATGACTGACCCACAGAAGAGGCATCCAAGACAGAAGCAGCATCATAGCCCCACAACCACACTTTAACAAGCGAAGAGGGGAACATGTGCCAAAACCACAGATCTTTAGGCACAACACTTTATTCTATGATATTTAGCACTTGGTTCCCAAAACTTGTCCCAAGTGAGCTCTGGAGCAGGGCAGCTGGCGTGGAGTAGGTTCACGAGGGCTCTGAAGTCTATTCCCTTAGCACAGCTGGGACAGGTAAAGGACAACTGCCCAGCACCTGTCATCCACTGAGATCCAACAAGCTTCCTGACACTTGGCTGGGACTGTCACAGATTCAATGGAGTTACTCATGTAAGCCACGCAGAATTTCAGGGCATCCTGTGAGACACACATGAGAATTTTGCTTCCAGCTACTAGAATGCCCAACCCTTTCCAAAACTTTTTCTCAGGTGGTTAGGACTCAGAAAGTAGCTGAGGTCACGACCTGGAAATTATCTTCTATAGGTGATGCCAACCCACACCAGGACAGTGGGCTACTTACCTGAATTTTGGTGTCCCAGTTAAGAGGCCATACTCCCCAAGAAGGAGGAAGAAAGCACACAGGCAAGATTCTAGTCATGCCCTATGTTGAACTACACTAGCCAGAGCTAACTGGCTGAGAAATCCAAATGAGACAGGAAGCCCAGAACCAGCTGTGCCTCTAAGTCTACTCCACCCCTTCATACCAGCAGAAGGCCAAGCAGCAGCCTATAACTGGTCATGTGACAGGTGCCCATCCATGACAGCCTGTGCATTAGCCCCAGGAGAGAAGACTGGCACCTCTAAGTGTTTGCCCACAGTCAACATTTCCACTTGGGCATCACCTTCAGGGCAAAGGGAAAAAAGCCATGTTCCCTTGCTCAGGGCTGGATGGCTGAGGGACTCAGCACTGTGGAAGGGAACGGGGAAGACAGTGGTTTGCATCTAGTCAGAAGACTCCCTTTTAGCAGTGACCTGCCTGTCTACCTGCACTAGATACTTTGTCCTGATTCTGCAGGGACCAGTCAGCAGTGGAAAAAAGCATGCAGGCCATGCACAGCTGCTGGCCCCTGAGGACGCCTCAAAGACCCATGGATCAAAAGCATTAAAATGAAGATTGGGACCCAGGGGCTTATCTCCAAGGCCAGGGTCCTTCCTGCCAGGCCTTAGAGACAGACACGCAAACAAAGCCACAAATAACTGGACACTTAATGATCACAAGCTGCTGGATTTACAGTCATCATACCCAGTTATAGATTTTCTTTGTAAACTTCATCAATTTCTATGCATTTAGACTAAATCTTCTATTGAAATGGCCATGAATCCTGAAAAGACCCAAGTTACATGACTATGGCACTTCCTTGACCACTCCTGGCCCAGAAGAATTCCTCTCCAGCAGGCTCTGCCTAATCCATGCCTCCTCCTTCTGGCAAGACACTAGCCTCCTAAAGAGAATGAGAGCCCTTTATACCAAACAAGTTACTGTTGGCAATACTAAGCCACCACCATGTACATAGACACAAGAGAGGGATAAGCAATCAGAAAATCCATGAAAAGTAGAAGGCCACAGTGAATGCAGTCTCTTCTCCAGGGATTCCTATGATGTCTAGATACTCTGACAGCAGAAAAGGCATGTACAGCTTGGCCCTGAGACAGCCACACCTACAAATCCTGTATCCACAGATCTTCCTTGGTGGAATCACCAGAGGGATCCCAGCATCAAGGAAAGGAAGACATTCCATTCCAGATTCCAGTGGGCAAGATATCAGGAGAGGATGGATCTCCACTATGTCACATGCTCCCAAAGAGGATGTGGGCTAGGAGAGCTGCAGGTGTCAAGAGGAAGACCTAGACTCTGACTGCAGTAACTCCTCAATGAACAAACACACAGAGAAAAACCAAAGCTGCAGGATCTCCATGACACAGGGCAACAACAGGATATCTGAGAGGAGTCCCAGTGAGGCTCCTGTATCAATAGCGTAGCAGAAGCCAGACGCCTCGAGCCAGTCCAATGACTCATTGCAATGAACATTTGCAAGTAAAGCTGTCTGGGCAAAGGGTATACTGTGTAACACACTCTGACAAACCACAGCTTCCATGGGAGGTTGCCAAGAGTGGAAGGCAGATATGGAAGGACGAGGAGATGAATGGGATAGGGGTGCATGATGTGAAATTCACAAAGAATCAATAAAAAGTTAAAAAAAAAAAGTACAGTGGCAGGCTGAATGCTTAGCTCAGTGCCATATAGCATTCAAAATATTTATGAGGCCCTGAGTTCATATTGTGGCACAAAGGGGTTAAAGTAGTATTAACATGTTTTCTTTCAGACTTGGACTTGAAAAAATGACTAGATGAAAGCCAGGTGTGGTTGTGCACACCTTTAATCCTAGCATTCAGTACTAAGGAGGAGAGCCAGGTGGATCTCTGTGAGTTTCAGACCAGCCAGAATAACATTCTTTTCAAATGCAATTTACCATCGCTCCTTAGTGGCCTAGTGGTTAGGATTCAGCCCTCTCAAATGCAATTTACCAAACCACAAGTTGAACTGCAAATCTACAGAAACATCAAATGGTCTGAAATCCAATTGCACACATAAACTGAAGAAATCATTAGTTAAAATAATTTCAAATTCCCATGTTTGCAAATTAAGAAGTACCTTTTATGACCCATGGGTCAAAGGGAAAAAAGCCACATAAAAACTATAAAGTATATGGAAAACAGCTAAAGCATGCCAGCAAGATGGCTCAGCAGATAAAAGCTCTTGCCACCAAGCCTGACAACCTGAGTGCAATCCCTAGGATCCATATGGTGGAAGGCAACCTCTGATCGCCACATGCATGGTGTGGTACATGTGTGCACACTATATACTCTCTCTCTCTCTCTCTCTCCCCCTCCCTCAAGGAATAATTTTGAAAAGCTACACCTAGAGTGAAATTATAACAGACTGCACATTTAGACATCTATACAGCCTCCATTCAACCCACTGCTTCCTCAGATACTCAGGCTGACTGGACTCTGTGATAGGTGAGGTCCTACCATGAGCCCCTCCCTATCTGGTCTCACTGCTTGCTGATTTTCAAGCACTGTTAACCCCAACCAATCCTCAGAACAGACCAGGGTCCCTGGCACGGGAGGCAGAGTGGCTTACAGCCCTTGCCTTCAGGTAATCACCAACCACACTCAGCAGTCCTGATGCCCAGATCAAGTTGTGGGGATAGGAGACCATCCTGAGCCAGAACCAGATGAACCCCACCCAGGCATGTGTTTCCCCCTAAAAATAAGAAGACCTAGGCATAAAGGAAAGAGCCAAAAAATGTTTTTAGAGACTCTTTTTGAGCAAAGTATACCCTTAGAGACTATAACACAGCTGTCAGTCCTAAGGCCCAGACCTATTGGCTAAGCAGAGGAGCAGGAGCAGGCAAGCCAGCTGGCTGCTCATGTCAAACTCAGATGCAGTCTGGCTAAATTTCAGAATGTCATTGTTGGGCTCCAGCACAAGTGCAGAACAGGATCTCTGTACATCCCTCAAGCAGCAATGGCAGTCTGAGCCCTGCTTCTCACAAGGCCAGCCCATGGAGTGAGAGGGGCTCCCCATTCAGCTACCTATTCCCAGAACCCTCAGCAGGCACCTCCTAACCCCCACAGGCCTGGTTGTCCTCCTCAGCCAGCCCTAGCTGGGGTGCTGCCCTGGAGCTCCCAGTGCAAGTCTGCAAGGAATCATACCCTTTCTATTTAGTGTCCTTGGCCAGAGGAGACCAGGTCAGGTCCTTTCATTATGTAGAGGCAACCCAGGAAAGCTCCCTGGCAAGAAGACAGAAACCCTCCCTATCCTAGAACACTGTGTACCAACTACCCAGCTGTCTTCCATGCCCAGCAGTCTTCAGCAGGAAAAAATTCCACATGGAATGTTCTCAAGCCCATCAGGAGCACACCCTTCTAAGCCAGGCAGCGTCCACATTATTCCATAGGACTCACGTCTCTAAGCACCAATCACAGTGCTACTGCCTCTGGCTCTGCATGGTTCCAGAGGGAAGATTCTCCCCATCTTAGGAAAAGCAGACCTGAGAAGAGCCCTTGAACAGCTTAAGTCATGAACTGGTGACCAAGGCTAGGCTGTCTGGCACATTGTGCCATCACTGTTCTCCATCAGGTGAAACATGAGTTGGAGATTTAGAGGGGTTGTCTGGACCCTTATAGCATGGTCTGCCAAACCCACGCAGAATACCCAGGTTCTAGCCCCAAATGCCTTAAGAAACAGTACCAGGGCAAGGACCCACTGTAGACACAAAGCTACAAACAAAACAGGAACAAGCTGGGTGGAGTTCATCAAGTGCCTCTTTCCACCAGAGGGGTGTGTTCCATGCTCACAGAGTTCTGTCACCTACCCCGTTACAGTGAGATTGATGACCTTTCTAAGACTACCAACCCCTAACTGGGGACTAGTAAATATGAAAAGGTTCCTGGAAAGCTGCCCACTATCAGGACACAGCCAAACACTGGAGAGCTACACACTAAGGTTGGTTCATGCATGGGCTGTGTGTGCCCTGACCCCTGAATCTATTCTACACTCATAATACAGGTTTGGGTACAGGCCCCTTTCCTGGCCTACCTAGAATCCTGTCACTATGTCTTGAAGCCTGCAACCTACCACAAACTGGCTCTAACTCTACATTAAGCAGCACTTGCCTGCAGCTGGCAACCACCCCACTGTCAGGTAGCTAACAAAGCGTGCGTATGCTAAATTGTATCCACATGCTGCCTCTAGGCCTTGCTGACTTTGCTGAGGACAGAACAGGTCATGGGAGATGATGTCCAGGACAGTTCTTATGCCATGTTCCCTGGGAAAACCTCTGGGCGCTCAGTAGTGTATCCTCACGGGAGTCAGCAGCTTCTGTGGGCCCTGACAGACCAGCAAGAGGCAGCTGGACAAAGTTTAGTCAACTCTGCAGCCCAGTACCCAGTGCCTCTCTCCACCAGAGGGGTGTGTTCCATGCTCACAGAGTTCTGTCACCTGCCCCGTTACAGTGAGATTGACGACCAGTGTGAAGCTAAGCTCTGGAGATCCTTAAGTCAGTCTACGTTCAGTGGCCAAGGTGCAGTATTTGATTCAAAGTCAGTCAGGACAAGTATTTGAAAGTCAGTCAGGACACATAGAAGGTAGGCAATTCTTCAACCAGGAGGAAAGTGACAAGAGAACTATTCTCACTTCAGTTTACAGAGGAATTAGCCAAATTGCCCTAAAGCAGAGGGTGAGGAGGCCTGCTGTCTTACAAGCTTTAGCCACCCTGATACCACCACTCTTTCCAAGGCAGGAGTCAGAAGGGGCAAGCTCACATGTGTATTCATGCCAATTCTTGTGGAATAATTAATTAGCATGGTTGCGACAAACGTAAAATTGGAGGCCTCTAGCGTGCCTGATAATTTATGCAAGATCCAAGGATCGCTGCGGATGCCTTTCCCAGAGCCTAATTCAGCATTTTCTTTTTTCCCTTATGAAAGCAGGACTCCAGATTTAACTGCTCTCAAGCCCTTTAACAGTGTTTGCCGTAGTAAAATCGAACAGCCCAGCTGCAAACCAGTGAGCAACAATGGATTGCAGACCCTGAGGCATAGGGCAGGACTTCCCAGACAGCAGCAGCCACCACAGAGCACAGAGAAAGACCACACTGGTCTAAACATCTAAAGGTTCCTTGATCTGCATAGAGACCCTGGAACCTGTCAACTCTAATTTTACAGATTTTTAAAAAAAGACAGCAGTGCAAAGAATACAGAAGGTCCAAACTCCCTCAGCAAGACAATGACACCAACCAGATAGGTAATAGGCTGAGCTACTTTATGTGCACAACATCTCAGCCAAGTGCTAGGACTTGTGACTAATGTGGCTAATCCCAGCACCCAGCACTAAATGGTGCCTATCAAGCCTGGCCTCTCACCCAGATCCTTGGCTGTGAGCCTTTCCCTGTCAGGTGCAGCAAGCTTTCCCTGAGCACCCCAACAAGTACCCTAGGCTCCAATGTACTCCCACAACCCTCACCACAGCCATCTGCTGGCTGCCTCAGCTGGGCCATATGACTAGACAGAAAACAGCATGCATCCTTGCTAATCTATCCTGGGGTCCTGATTGCAGCCCTTTGCTCCCCTACAAGGTAAGACCCATGCCTTGGGCTGCATTGGAAAAAGCAGCCAGCCAAGGCCACCAAGTGCTATTGCCCAAGCCTAGGTCAGGTAGGGAAAGATGCTGTCACAACCAAGCTGCAACCCCTAAACCTCTGTGCCATCAGTGTGGATTCTCTGGCTGAATTCCATTGGAAGTCAGCTCTCCAGAGACCACACAGCTCGGAGCCAAGCAGAGGACTGGGTACCTGAGAGACTGCATCTGTACAGCCAGCCTGTGAGCACTCTCATCTGCCAACACTCCTGCTCCTAGATTTCCCTAACTGTCCTCAGTAACACAGATAGTGAGACAATGCCATCCCATAGCCACCCAGTGCTTTGGGATGTTCACAGACCCTGCAGGCATGCCACTACTGCCCTAACCCACCAGGCACATTGGCAGGGCAGGAATAATATCCCCAACAGGTAGGCCTATTGTTTCTACTTGTAGGTCAGTTTCTTGCAGACTCTCTCACTCTCAGTTGCTAAATATGATTCTCCAACAGTCCTGGGCCTTGGAAAGACCTGAGACCTTCCAAGTAAGCAGTATTGCTCTCAAGAGCCAATTAGCCGGGCAGTGCTGGCGCACACCTTTAATCCCAGCACTCGGGAAGCAGAGGCAGATGGATCTTTGTGAGTTCGAGGCCAGCCTGGTCTACAAGAGCTAGTTCCAGGACAGGCTCCAAAATGACAGAGAAACCCTGTCTTGAAAAAAAAACCAAAAAAGAAAAAGAGCCAATCAAACACATCATGATGTAAATCTACCAGCTCATATACTAACCAAACCCTGGCCAGCCTGAGACAGATGAGACAGGTATCCCCAGACCAGCAGGGCTTGCTCACTCAACAAGAGCTCTGGATTGAGTCCAGGAGTTGGCTTCTAGCATACGTGGTGATAGAACTAGAGAGAACAAGCTTCACCCAGAATGCTCTTCAGAACAGAACCGTGTCACAAGCAGTTCTTCCTATGGTTTCTGCAATGAAATAACCCACTCTTGTCCCACACCAAGAGACTCACATCTATGTGACAAGAATGGAACAAAACCCTCATGCAGGACATTTCTAGTGAGGCAATACAGACAATAAACACAGAAATTCACATAAGGCAGAAAAGGAAGTGGGAATGCCATGGTGACCTTAAAGCAGATAGGCTTGGAAGGATGACCACAGGCACTGAGTAGTTGTCTGATGAAGGCAGGGGGCTCTGAGTATCTGAGGGAAGAGGATCACTCTGCAAAACGTAGGTGACACAAAGGGTTGACATATTGCTAGCCAAAATGGGTGGGCCTACTCACAAAGGAGCCTTGCTGGAGATGGGAAAGGTCTTCAGAGGCAGGACCTATTGAAGGGGCAAAGTCTAGTATCTGGCCAGAGTAGATGGGGTTTGGCTATGGAGAGGTGGGATCTGGCCCATGAATAGGTCCTGGCCAAGAAGTAAAGCCTTCAAAAGGGGGCAGAATTTTTAAAAGACCAAATCTAGCCAAAGAAGAGACAGGCCTAATCAAAGGCAAGAGCCCCATAATACTTTGGCAGAGGAGGAGAAGTGAAAGCCAGGATGGTAGCCATGCCTATAATCCCAGCACTGGGAGACAGAGGCAGAAGGTTCAAGATCATCCTTAACTACCTATTTAGCCTAGGTTACATATATAACCTAGGCTTTAAAAATAAACAGGTGAAGTAACTGATCCAAGCTACTCAAGAGGCTGAAGCAGAGCACCTACCATTCAAAGCCTCTCTGGATTACAGCGTGAGTTCAAGGCCAACCTGGAAAACTTAGTAATACACTGTCTCAAAATAATAAAAAGAAAAAAAAAATCAATAGCCAAGCATTTGCTTGAGTATGTTCAAGGCCCTGAGTTCAATCCCTAGTACCACAATCAATGGACAAACTAAGTGTGAAGCTATGACTACACTACCTGGCAAGTTGACCCTTCCCCAGAATAGCTGAAAAGTGATTCTGAATGTCTGTTTGGGAACTCTGCCAGGAGCAGGGGACACAAGGCACTTTAAGGGGGTCAAAGAAGGAATATGATGGGCAGAGCCTAAAAGCACAAGAGATCAAGCAGGTCTGCAAGCTTGAGCACATTTGTCTATACAGTCAGGAGGGACAACAGAGAAGCTGTCCTACCTCAGTATAAAGGTAGGCCTCACCCAAACTGAGAAAGACTAGTCAGAGCTCTGAGGAGGCTGCCTTCAGGATGGCTAGAGGCTAGAGGGTAAGATCAGCTCCCAGAGGAAAACTAACCATCTGAGGGGTTCCCAATCCTCCATGGGGACAGCTCTAAGCTGAGGGTGGCCAAAGAGCTACCCAGTTTGGACAGAGAGAGCACTGGGTGCAGAAGAGGTTACTAGTGCTTATACTGGGAGGACTTCCTGAGCTCTTCCTTAAAAACTTTTGAATCTGGAATGAGCACCCATCCCAGCAGCCTCCTACCCAAGGCAGGATAAGAAGACCTCCATTGAGGGATATCCAGCCAGATAAGAGGCTACGACTCTTACCTATCCTTCTGCCGGTGACCCAAAAAGAGTGGTTTGCTTCTTACCTATAAATGTTAACAGTGGTTCCTTCATACCACAGGGCTACCACAGTGAACTGAGGGAGGGCTCCTGCCACATGCTGGAGGACTCTGCACTAGACAGAAGCAACTATGCCAAGAGGCTCATGTGAAATGTTGGAGGCAGGTGGGTCTCAGGTCAGCCACACGATATCACAATGAAATTTACCTAGTCCTTATTTCTAGTCCTCTAGAAAGCCCCAACCCAGAACCTACCAGACTAACCTTTTACCTAAGAAGGCTCTATTTTCAGGGCAAAGTCAAGGATTGTTTGTTTGCTTTAAAGAGTTTGTTTTTTGGTTTTGTTTTTCAAGGTAAGTTTTCTCTGTGTAACAGCCCTGGCTGTCCTGGAACTCACAGGCTGGCCTCAAACTCACAGAGGTTCATCTGCCTCTGTCTCCCAAGTGCTGAGATTAAAGGTGTGCGCCACCACCACCTGGTTTTAAAAGATTTTTAAAATTTATTTTATTGTTTTATTTTATTTTTGGTTTTTTGAGACAAAGTTTCTCTGTGTAGCCCTGACTGTCCTGGAACTTGCTCTATAGACCAGGCTGACCTTAAGCTCAAAATCCACCTGCCTCTGCCTCCAGAATGCTGAGGTTAAAGGCATGCACCACCATGCCTGGCCAATTCATTTTATTTTTAACAGTGTGTGTGTGTGTCTGTGTGTGTGTGTGTGTGTGTGTGTGTGTGTGTATGCGTCTTCGCGCAGGACAAACATGCCTGAGTATGGGTGGCCATGGAAGTTGGAGGAGTCAGATTCCCCTAGAACTGAAGTTATAGGCAGCTATGAGCTACCTGACACGGATGCTGGGAATCAAACTGGAGCACTCTAGAAGAGCACCATATGCTCTTAACTACTAAGCCATTGTTCCAGCCCTGATTTTTAAATATTTTTTAATTTATTTTAAATGATCTTTTATATGTATGTCCACATGTTGGTATGCACACATGCATGCAGATACACAGAGTCCAGAAGAGGGTGACAGATCCCCTGGAACTGAAGCTATAAGTAGTTGTAAACTTAACTTGGGTCCTCTGGAAGAGGAGTAAATGTACTTAACTACTGAGTCCCAAGACCAAAAATTTAAAACATAGCTATAAGCAGAAAAGAATAAGCAATGGCCACATATCCATTATGGGAAGATAAAAGAGAAGGGTCTTCCTACCCCAGCCTACCTCTAAGGTGACCACACACAGCCTGTCCACCCACAATGGCTCTTTCTTGGCAGTGGACAGCAGTGCTTCCAAAAGGCTGTTGGGTAGAAGCCCACGACTTACTGATACTAAGCAGTTACCTAACTTAGGGAAGCAGGTAAAAAGTTGGCTGGTATGTCTGATTGAACAGCACCCTATGCACATAGCTCAGGAAGCCAAACCACATACTAGGCATAGGCCATGGCTTTAGGTGAGTAAGTTTGGGAGCTCACTCCAAGACTCCCAGGTCCTATATCCCCACACCGACCAAAGGCAGAGCATCCCACAGTAACTTTACCAATTGCCACATCCCTAAAGATTCATTCCTCCCAAATGCCTTTTCTAGCATCTGTTCATGGGAGGCAGACCAAGCAGGTCTCAGCAGCGACCTAGAACACATGCTTCCCTGACCCCCTCAGGGCTCTCACTTCACCCCACAACCAAAGACTGACCATAAAGGAGACACCACTTCAGACTGGAACCTTCCTGACACTCACGGTCCCCAAGCATGAGCAGCCCCATGGCTGCTGAACAATGCAGTTTTGAATTCAATTAAAGCGATTATCTGTTGTGCCAAATAAATTGTGTACAGCATATATCCTGCGGCACTTTACACCTCCAGGCTCATTATTCCCTAACTGTTTCCTCCTGTTTATGCGCTCTCAAATTAAATTGCTGATAATACGCGCCAAAATAAAAAATGAGCACACCTTGTCCCAAGAAAATTGATTCTCCTCCTCCTGAACTGGCGATTGCCAGGTTTTATATACTCGGTTCCTGGTGATCATTAGTAATTCAATTTTCTTTTTATTAGCCCCCTTATCTGCTGAGCAATATAGTGGCAGCGCTGACCTCTTTCGCACGGGTAAATGTTTAAAATCTTTTCCCTGATTAATTTTGCCAGTTAAGAAAAAGAGGAGAAATGGCCCGGCTCTTAGCCATCACAATGAATAAAGCTTAATGTTGATTGTGATGGAATTTCTAATGCCAGGGAAATTGATTGAACGCGGCAATTACGCTGCAAGAGTAACTCGAGGGAGATGGGATCGCTTTCTTCTGGCCGTAGCCTTTTGGTTATTTAAAACAATCCAATTTGCAAGGATAATTATGTATTAGTGTTTTATCTGCCACTTGAAATGAACAGGGGAGTTTCGATACTGGCCCAGCATTAGCAGGTTATTGCTGCAAATTACTTGATATCTGCTTTCTTTCACATAAAGAGGAAATTAGGCAATCAATTACCAGAAAAAGGTGGGTGGAGGGATAAGAGGGGCAAGTGTGCCCTCTGCTGGCTGCTAGGCCACACAGTAGGGCTGAAGGGGCGGGCCAGAAGCAGCTAGGCTACCCCACTACTGGGCACTCAAAGTCTACTGAGCAATCGGTTCCCTCCCTAAACACCAGGGTACTAGCATGAAGAAAAGATCTAGAACTAGGGCTAAGCATTTTCTTGGAGAAAAGCAAAAAGAGAAGATCCCAAAACACAAGATCAAAGGGCAGCCCTTATCCACAGACCCCTTGTACTGAGAGACCCTGATCTCTAACAGCCACATGAGTTTGGGGATGTACCCACTTGGAGATAGAAGAGCTCCACTCAGCAGTGTGGCAAGACCCCAGCCCAGGGAATCCAACAGACTGGCCAGGGTCTTAAACATCACTCAGGCTGGAGTTCTTAGACAAGTAAAGAAAAGAGGAAGAGAATAAGACTTGCATGAGGGAGCCAAGGAAACCACAAACCAGTTCCTGGAGCAAGCCAAATCTATCCAGGGTCAGCCTAGAGAAATTACTATTGTCACTCTCATCTCCTTGGCCAAAATCCTGGCCAGGCCGACCCCCTGTAGACAGCCTACCCTTGTGGCCTCTGTTTATGTAGAGTTGTGTAGTAGTCATCCCAGCTACTCTGTTTCCATAGCTCATTTGTGCTGAGATGACGACCTCTCCTTGCCCCATCTTATATGCAAGGCCTTGCATACCAGCCATCCTGACTCACTGTCTACTGCAGCCCACTAGCCTAATCCTGCCACCTGATGCTCCTGGCTTCCTCATCTATCCCTCCCTGACATCACAATCAGAACCTACTCCTTTTCCTTACTGTGCCATGACCTAGTGTCCTTCCCTTGGGGTCATCCCCTTTCCTGACCCTATAGAGCACATTGACTAGGCGGCCATCCTTCTGATCTCTGTTCCACCACTACCTTCACCTTCATATCTGAGTGTTATTTCCTCTCCTCACCTAAGGCTCCTCAAGAAGCACTCCCAACACCTGCCTAGAGTTTACACCCTCCCTAAAGCCCTTAACTGTAGTCTTCTGCCTTCTTCTCTGGCACCTTTACTACTGAAAACCAACTGTACAGGCTGTTTATAAAGGCTTGGGAAGCCACCTGTCTCCAGTGAGATGTGGCTCAGCATCCCCAGGAACCAGTGAGACAATTCTTGACCCCAAGGTGCCTATCACATGCTCTGTGGGTAAGCAGGTGAATGAATGAATGGAAAGACTGCCCACAGTCCTTCTTGCAACAGGAATACCAGGGCACTATGCACTGTCTATAATTATGAGGCTATCCATTCCCCTACCACCAGTGGTGGCAGTGGCAACAGCTTCAGTAGCCTCCTAACACATCCAAAGCAGCATAGATGAAGCCACTGGACTCAAGACCCCTTACCCTTCACCCTTCCCTGACCACATGTAGGGTTGCACTGTGTCAGCCCCTACCAACAGAAAACAACCTTTGCTGTCCCCAGTCCATATGCCATTCTACACCATAGACACAAGCAAATCATGCTAGCCTAGAGGATTCCAGTGAGCAGCCCTTCCTCACACCCTGCCAGGCAATACTAGCAGACTTTCCATCTTCTCCACCTAAAGCTGTAAGCCTCTTCAATCCATCCTTTCCCTTTTTGCAACTGCCAGAGGGGAACCCAGCCAAGTCCAGCCCACCCCTGTCTCTACACTCTCACGTGGGTCCCATGCCCCACCCTCCTAACATGGTTCCTGACCACCTTAGTGGAGTGCAGTCCATCCTCAGCCAGTTCCTAACACCCTCCTGTCATACCTTCCTTGGTGGAGAGGTGGGCCCGGCTGGATGGCATGCAGCACAGTCGATGCTTGGTGACCTGCACCAGACCCTTGTGAGGAGTCTTCCTCAGAATGGGGCTATTCTTCCCCCGGAGGACCTGTCTCCGTCGCTGGGTGAGGTGGTTTTTGTTGGTGGTGGTAGCTGAGGGGCTGCTCTTCTTGTCCCCTGGAAGGCTATGGAGATAAAACACAAAAGACTACCAACAGGCTCGTTGAGTAGATCTGCCCAAGCACCTTCCTCATCTCGAGACAGCACAGGTTGCCATACTCTCCAAGTGAAGCAGAGCAGAGTGGTTTCAGCCCCAGCCCTTCTCCAAGCCAGGTGAGGCCCTGGACAAGACTAGGGGAAAACTGATGGAGAAGGACTGCATTCTTGGAGAGATGCCACCAGGCCCTGATGCCATCTCCCCAGTGCACCACCAAGGTGTGTCAAAACTCCCCCTCCCAGGTCCCCACCACAGCCTGATAAGAACAATCTATCCATAAGCACTATGAGGATGGGACTCAGGGTCAGATAACTACAAACAGCACAAGTCTGGAGCACAGAGCCAAAGATCAAACTGAGAACACAGGAAGAATTTCCTTAGGGGAACTCATGGCAAGGAGAGAAGTGTCTTTTGGAAAAACAATGTCTGATGGCAGAAGCAGGCCCTCTGCATGGTAAGCAGACAATATTTTTGCCATTAGCAGATGATCTTGAAGGTTCTGACCCCTAACCATATACTCTAGGCTATGATGCCATCTTTCAGTTTCCCACAGTCATGCAAGGGTAGTGATCTCAGAAGTAATATGTACTCATAAAGGAGCAGCTCAGCCTGGTCACCTGGCCACCATCAGCTGGAATGTAAAACCAATTTGCTTCCTCTGGAATAATAGTCACCCAACAACACCTCAGCACACTTTGAAGGGGGCCAGAGTGCACCAGCCCCTTACACTGTCACCCAACCTAACACAAATGGTGCATACTTCTGTGTGGGCCAGGGCACAGTGCCCCACAAAGCCTGACTTCCTGGAACCTAAAGCCTTCAAATAAAAAAAGAGCAGGAAAGTCCAGGCACACCTGGCACCCTGGTTCACCACCCAGCTCAGACACATAACCCACTGGTCTGGTCAGAACAGCCATGCAGCATTTACATACTGCTAAACACTGGACAGACCCGGGGTGCTGCTCCCCGAGCACCTAACCTGGCATGACACCCTGTTTTTGAACCCAGTCCCACCCCAGAAGGGAAACTACCCGAAATGATAGGCCTGCCAGCACTACCAGTCTCAGAGCTCTTGCCTCCCATCCCTGCTGAGCCCCATGCTAGGTCCTGACTCACTCAAGCTGTACCTGACACATCCTGACATGACACTACCTCCAGCCTCACTCCTACTAGACCCAAAATCACACACGAAGCTCCCAGGTTAGGCCACGCATCTATGGTGCTGAACAGACCCAACATGGGCCTTCTTTTTCCCCAACCTGGAAACTAGGAAGGGAACACAACGGCTCCAAATTCCCTAATTTGGGAGCCAAAAAGCCTTCATGAGCCCTACCCCACCCACCTAGCTAAGCTATTGCAAGATGGAAAGATGCACACCTGGTATTACCCCGCCTCCGGATAATCTTGGTACGGCTCTTCACTTTGTAAGCTGAGAGTGGTGTCTCTCCAAAGAGGGGCTTCAAGTTGTCGGGTCCCGATGCTGGTCTGTCCCCTAATGGGGACCTAGATGGGACTGGGGAGAGCTGAGAAGTATGGTCTTTGCTGCCAGCCTCTGACTGCCAACGGAAAGAAGAGGAGGAGGAAGCAGAGGGGCTAGAAGCCTTCCATTTGTACTTGCTGGGAGAGGGTACAGGCTTGGATGATGTGGCCAGTTTCTCAGGCCTGGTCTCTGGGTCAACTTTAGGCTGCAGCTTCTCTGCCTTGTTTGCACTCTCCATGATCGTTCTGGGACTGAGAGCCCTCCGAGTGGCCCGTGGACTCTTCTCGGAGGCAGCCACCCATCTGTAGTTGTTCTTCCGGAACTTGCTAGATCGACAAGACACTAACAGTGAGGCCTCCCTGACCTGTCTGGTTCCTGTTGCTGGTCTGACTGGAGCCACCACCGAACCCAAGGCAGCTGGCTGGTCTGCAGGGCCAGTATTTGCTCTTTGGTCTCCAATGTGTTGTTCAGCATAGCCGGCAGAATGAGGGCCTACTCTCCGGCCCAGGGTCACACCAGTGCGTTGGGGCACAATAGGCGATGGGAAGTGTGCCTTGATGGTGACTTCACTTTCACTGACTGTCCGCCGATGCTCAGAGGGGCTTTCATTCACCCTGCCCACAGACTTCACCACCCGAGGCTTGCCAGGCTCCTTCTGGCAGACCAGAAGGGGGTCGTTCACACTGTAACCCATCTTGGTTCTTCCGGGCCTTGCAGACTGCAGTTGTCCACCAGGAAGCTCAACCTCACTTCCCTGGGGTCTTTGGTCACTCCAGAAGGACTCGTCATAGTCTTCCAAGGAGCCCTGCTGGACCCCTGAAGCACTGGTGGGGCCCGTCTTTGATGGTGGCTTGATTTTAATAACCATATTCTGATCTGGACTGAGCTGGACCTGTCTCTCCAGTACATACTGCTGGGAGTCAGGATGCTGGCTGTCTCCAGACCTGAGGGATGCCTGCAAAGCATGATCACTGGCTGGGTCCGAAGAGTCCAGAGGCTGATTCACAAGGGAATATTTCTTGCGCCATGAAGGGCCACGGTGTGAGAAGCCCCTCCGACTTGTACGAGAGTAGCGGGCACCGAAGGTCCTGCCACCCTGGTAAGCTGGTGGCTGCCACCGAGTAGCTGAGGTGCCCAGGGCAGGGCCATTGCCATGGAGGGTTTTATAATCATCAATTAGACCTGAGAAGGCAGAATCACAGGCTCAGTTATCTAGGTGTTAATAAAAGCCTCCTACAATAAAAACAGCAACAAGCAAGACTACTAACCCTACCCTAATATCCCAGACCCATTCTCCTTCCTGAGACCCTTACTGACCTGAGAGCAGCCCTAAGTGCTGGACCATAGAAAGTTCAACCCAAATCTTGTCAATTCCATGAGTTCTTCCCCTTTGTTGCTACTTCACTGTTATTTTGTCTGCTTATCCTGAAAATGCAGCTTTCGAGGTGTAACTGTTTCTGTTCATTCGTCTCCTAGGACCACAATGATTTGAGGGCAAGTGCCACTCCATATGCAAAAACAGGCCACAGAAACCTGTAGTGCCTGGATAAGAACAGGGTAAATCTCTAGTTTGCCCACTCATGGAAAAGATGCCGGAGTGCACCCTGGTAATCGCCGCAGAACAGACGTTTCTATAACCCAGTGCTTGACAGCAGGAAAAACAACACAATACACCCACTGAGGACCCACCAGCTAACAACAGCTTCTCCCACAGAAAAATGCCTGATATCACCCACCACAAGGATTTTCCGGTAAAGTGACTCATGGAGCCCTGAGGGAGGAGAGAAGGAATACAGGCCTGTTCACCAAACACCACACACACCACACACACACACACACACACACACACACACACAGAAGGTCTGCCTCAACACTCACAGCAAGGCCACGCCCAGACTGGACTTCGGGTCCGGTGTGAAGAAAACCCAAAAAGTAGCCCCAAAGGGACAGGCCACATGGCCTCTCCCCAGCGCTGGTTTTCCAGACCGCCAAGTGTTTTCTCTGGGGAAAATTCTGGAAACGATATTAAAATTTATAAAGGCCGACTTGGGTTTAAAATAGCTGCGGAAGCTACTGCCTGGGTGGGTAGTCAGCCTTAGAGTACAAGGGTGCTGTGCCCGAATCCGGAGAGAGGTACCCAACGGCAGCCGAAGAGAACCGCTGCAGAGCCGGCCGGGCCCCGAGGCCGGTTGACGCGACCACCCGCGGGAGGCCACCGTGCCGTCTCCTGCTAGCCCTCTGAGGCCGGCTCAGTCGCCCCAAGCCTGGAGGGTCTGTCGCCCACGGGCCGCACCCGACCCGGCCGCTCACACTCCCACCCAAGCCGACCATCAGGAGACCGCCACCGACAGCGCCCACTTCTGAAAGGGTCCGCAGCGGTCACAAGAACCGAGACGACGCGCTCCCGGGCCACGGCCCCCTCACCCTGCAGGAGGCGGATCTGCCGCCGCAGCTGCTCCTTTTCCTCCATCTCCGGAGTCCGCGACGCCCAGCCAGGCCCCCGCGACGTCATCGCTGCGCGACTGGTTCCTCCGGGCGGGGCCGAGGGAACGCTGGGCTCCACTCGGTGTGAATTTGAGGCTGGGCTGCAACCGTCGCCCGGGCAACCCTGCGAGAGCGCATGCGCACAACGAGAACCAATTCATCATCCTCAAGCGCCCGGAAGTGGCGGCAAGGTAATCTGGCTTCCGCACGAATTCCTGCGCTTTAGTCCGCCGCTGGGAAGTCCATGGAGGAGATGGACAACAGTTCCCCTGTACCCAAGAAGCCTTTTTACTACTTTACTTTTTTGAGATAAGGTCTTAGTATGTATTCCGACTGGGGAAGCATAGCTAGGGAACTCGTTATGTAGAACAGGCTGGCCTCGAACCCGCAGAGATTCATTTTCCTCTGCCTCCGGAACTGGAATTAAAGGCGTGCCCTTTTAACGTCTTTGCTACGGCAGCACGAGAACAGCAGAAAAGAATCGGAAGCTGTTTTGCGGTTGATAACAGATGTTAAGCCGACAAAATCCTTAAGTGGGGTTAGTAGGAAAGGCTGCAATTCTAGAAAACAGTGGAGGCGTCACAGTACTAGAATTGCCGCGTAATCAAGCAATTCCACGTCTGGGTGTATAACCAAAGAGTTAGAAAATACAGACTCTAGGGGCAGGAGAAACCGCTCAGCGGTTAAGAGCACTGACTGCTCTTCCAGAGGTCCTGAGTTCAATTCCCAACTACCACATGGTGGCTCACAACAATCTATAATAGGATCTGGTGCCCTCTTCTG
>JAQHUG010000606.1:26418-50595 GCA_028555095.1 Dicrostonyx torquatus
ACAATAAAAAAAGAAAAGAAAAAAGAAATGAGATTCTTAGAGTCTCTTGCATCTAATATTAGAGTGCAAAATTCAACCACGGGCCTCCAACCAAAACGATTTCTAAGGAAACAGTCATGCAATTGGAGACAGTATCTAACATCCCTGTAACACCTGGAGCTAACCCATCTTGGAATAAAGTAGTCACATTGCTGAAGATGAGGTCTTCAATTTCATGACCAGAAACAGTACATTCCCCTGTAAGTTTGACAGCATAAAGGCCGAGAAATGAAAATATTCTACTCAGGTCATGGTCCTGACCATCGCAGCTGTGATGATGCCAATCACCTTGGCCGCCCTGCATGCCTGGTTTGAAGCCTCCAAGCACAGTGGGTGAGCTGGCCAGTTGGGCCGTCGCCATGGAGACGGTGGGCGCGTTCTCATGACGAGTGCTCAATGTTGCCAGCGCTATTCTGATGACGCTTAGCAGCGGGAGTGTGCGCGTCACTCCCCGCCCCGAGTTTCCCTATTTTGAGAGCTGGCGCGCCATGATGACGCAGCCCTTTGTTTTCCCAGCGCAAAGATGCGCGTTTTGAAGAGGTGCTAAACAGCGGGCGTGTCTGCGATTCGGTTCCTGCTCTCCCCATCAATCCGTCATTCCGGTCAGCGTTTTCGCTTTCCCTCTCCATCTGTGTTTCTGGTTTTCCCGTCCGTATATCCGCCCTCCCTGTCCGTGGGTCTGCTCTTCCGGTTCGCGTGTTGGCCCTCCCTCCACGTGTAACCGCCCTTCCGGTAAATGCGTCCTTCCTGTCCGTGTGTCTTCCCCGTCGGTATGGCCGCCTTCCCCGACCCTGTGTTCAGTTTTCCTGATCGTGTGCCTTCCGGTTCGTGTGTCCGCCATCCCTCCCCATCTGTGTGTCTGCCCTCCCCGTTCATCCTCCCTCCCCGTCTGCGTGTCAGCTCGCCCTCCCAGTCCGTGTTTCTGGCCTCCCCTTCCGTTTGTCCGCCCCCTGTCCGTGTGTTCGCTTTTCCGGTCCGCGGGTCCATTGCCCTCCCTGTCCGTCCGCACTTCTGCCCACCATGCCGCCGCTGCAGCCAGTACTAAAGCGGAAGGTTGACGAACTGTTCCTGTGCTGGCTCAGTGACCCTGACACCCATGCTGCATCCGGGGCGCAGCGGGACGGGATGACGTCACCTGCGGGGCCCGGGAACGCCCTCTAACGTCCCCCGTGTTCATGGGGGTGGGGTGGGGGGCTGACATCCCCTGCAGAACCCTGGGAACGCCCTCTGACATCACCTACGCACTGCCCCTCACAGACTCCTGCCTGGTGTGTGCCCCTTGCTGGAGTAAGGGACACAGCAAGTTGAGTCAGCAGGAGGGGTTACCACCAGGGCATGCCTACAGACGTGTTCACACATGCAGACACCTGCAGTCGTGCTCACAGTGCAGACACATGTACACACTTGTTCACATGTGCAGACACTCTGCTCACGTGTGCTCACTCTGTGCTCATCATGACTCCCGACCCCCAGGTGCAGCTCCCTGGGAGGACCTGCCTCTACCTCCCCAGCCCCCGTGTCCCTGCCTTCTTCCCCTGTGGGCGCCCACAAGAGGCACTAAATGTGGGTGATGTCATCGTATTGAGCGTGTGTTTGCGGAGTTCCTGTGGGCATTAGGGTCTTGGGGACCACGGGAGAGGCCACAGCCGGGGACATGGGATCTGTGGCCAGGGTAGGGAGGGCATGGAGAAGAGGACACAGGTACTGGCCAGGGATGCTAAAGTTGACCCTCCAACCCCACCCCTCCTTCCGGCCCTGCCACCTCCTGCCAGCCCTGGTGCTAAAGTTGCCCCTCAACTGACCCCTTGCCGGCCCCACCCCTCCTGCCTGCCCCACTCTACTGGAAGTAGCCACTGTTCCATGGTGCAGGCGGAGGGAGAGCACATGCACTCTAGGTCCATGCACAAGTTCGTGGTCATGTGGAGGAAGTAAGTGATGCTTCGAAGCAAGAAGTAGGGAGGGAGTGACATAATGGGGTGGACGTGGTCGGGGGCAGTGGCTGCTCTGTGTTTCTGCACACATTCGTGACCATGTGGGGAAGGAAGTGCTGCGGGGTTTGTGGTTATGGCTGGAAGCCAGGGAGGAGGATGGGGACGGGGACATGGGGTGCTCGTGGCTGGTGGCATCTACATCACCGCACAGCCCCCCAGGATCCTCCTCACACACCAGGAGGAGGCTGCGAGGTTTGTGTAGCTGCTGATGGCGCCAGAAGCAAGGGGCTGCTGCAGGTGCAGGAGATGCGGACAGGTGGACATGAGGACACGCAGACACACGGACAGACTGACGGGCACGTGGACACTGAGTCCCAGGCACACACATGCAGAGAATTGGGCACAGACATCAACGGGCACAGGGACAGACGAACTGGCGGACACACGGACAGAGGGTCACAGACACAAACTGAAAGACTGACTGACATGTGCTCCTGTACACGGTCCTTCCCTCAACCATCAGCCCCAGCCATGTTCCCTCAGGACATGGTGAACACGCACCCCTGCCTGTCCTTCCTGAAGGGGGCATCAGTTTCTCTCGTGCTACATCACCATGGTGAGTGATGGCCATGGCCGCATGAAGCCTGTGACCCCTGTTGCTGACCCTGTGACCCCCTCCTCATGATCATAACTGTGGGGTTGGTGGGTGGGCCTAACATTGGCCATCGCTCACAGTAAGTCACCAAGGTGAGTCTCAGCCACTATGCTGACCTCCTGACCCCATGCTTACCCCTTAAGCCAACTCCCTGACCACACGCTGACCCCGCAACAATCAGGTCATCCAGAGGATTTTCTACACCCTGAACGTGGTCTGGCCAGTTCAAGTGCACTGAGCTGTGGAGGAACAGCTTCCTGCAGGTGGTAACAGGGCCTGGGTGGGAGAGACTTCAGATGGGGGTGTGGCCTGCAGGTGAGACCTGGCCACCATACTGAATGTGGTGAGGAGAGAAGACAGGTGAGGCCTGGGGTATGGGCAGGGCCTTGGTGGGAGGGACTTTGGATGCGGGCAGGACCTGCCGGTGGACAAGCAGGACCTGGGTACCAAGCCAACCACAGTGAGGGTTGGACATGGACAGGGCCTGGGGTGTGGCAGGACCTGGGTGGGAGGGGCTAGAGTTTGAGGGTGGGACCAGCAGGTGGGCTTTCAGGACCTTTTTTGCCTCTGACCAAGGTCAGCTTTGTGTGAGGAGCCTGGTCTAGGGTAAGGGTGGGACATTCGATTGGGGCAAGATTGCATTCCAGGAAGTGACTGAGTCTGATATTGGGGCGGGTCCAGGCTCCGTCAATCATAAGCCTTGACCCCTCCCACCATGCCTATCTTCTCTCCCAGCCATCTTCTCCCGAATGATTGACAGGATCTTCTTGGGCACTGTGACAAGGTGCATGCTGGCGGGACAGCGGGACAGTCCCTGGGTGTGGGATCACTACTCATGGTCTCAGTCACGTGAACAAAATTGTGACATGGGTATGGGGCCTGGCCTCTGAATTGATGCCACTCGGGGGTGGACGTGGTCCCTTGGCTGGCGGTGATGTCACTGGTTGGGCGTGGCTGCTGTGAACAGTGATGCCACCCAGAAGTAAGCATGGCTGTTCCACCTGCCGTGACCCCGCCCCCACGTGAGACCCCTGTCCCCTCTCCTCACAGAGACCCAAAAGTGCCAAAGGTCAGGAAGATCAGCTACGTGAACTTTGTGTGGTTTCTGCTCTCCGAGGGGTACAAGAAGACACCAGCCAGGTGGGCGTGCCCCCATGAGGGTTCCTCCATGGCCCCTGTGACTTGTGCTCGGTACATGTGTCACCTTGCACCCCATTGCGGGTCCCTGCAAGTCTGTGCCTGTGGGCCCGAAATCCATGTGTACGTGAACCCTTTTCCACGTCTATAAACCCTGTCTGTGTCTGTCCTGTTTTTGTTGCCGTGTCCCATGTCCGCGTCCAGGCTGACAACACCCCCCACAGCATCTAGTACTGTTCCCACTGCATGGACATTGAGGGCTATGGCGTGCTCTCCCTTTTACAAGCTTGAGTATTTCTACAAGGGGCGGATGCAGCGCCTGGACAGACCGGCCATTGAGCTGCTTCCCTTCCTGGACTGCCTTTGCCAGATGCTGGACCTGGTAAAGCCAGGGATCCTGGGTGGGCATGGCTGGGTACTGTGCTCCGTGGGCATGACCTGTCATTCATGGTCTCCTCTTCCGTGTCTGTGTGATCCCGGATGAATGCCACACAAGTGGGTGGGTGTCATTCCCCGAAGCTGTGACCCTCATCACATGTGGTCACCCCTCCCATGTCTGTGTAGTCCTGGGTGACCAGGACACGAGTGGGTGGCTTCCCATGTGACTAATCCCTCTACAAGGCTCCTATCCATCCTGTGTGGCCACATCTCCCATGGGGCTAATTCCGTCTTTCTGTGAATCCTGGTTGTGATCCCCATGATCTCTGCAGCACTCTTTCTCCTCCAGTTACCCCGGGGCACCAATCACAGTGTGCAGGGCAGTCTCCCATCAATCACTAACTAAGAAAATTCCTTACAATTTTGCTTAAAGACAGATCTTATCAGGGCATTTTATTAATTGAGGTTTCCTGCTCTCTCAGGGTCTGGGTTGTCTCACACTGAGCCAGACTTTTTTCTACTTACCTATAAATTTAATATTAACATCTATTTGTCTATAAATTTCATGATGGCATTTTTAAAATATGTTTATGTATTTTAATACAATCTCATTTTATATACTAGTCCCAGTTTCCACTCCTCTGGCACCCACGACCTTCTCATCCAACATCCCATTCACATCTCAGAGAGGGTAAGGCAGGTTTCCCATGGGAAGTCAACAAACTAGAGTACATCACTTTGAGCCAGGATTGAGGACCTCCCCACTATATCTAGGCTGAGCAAGGTATCCCTCCAAAGAGAATGGGTTCCAGAAAGGCAGTACAAGCAATAGGGATAAATCCTGGTCCCAATGCCAGTGGCACCACAGTCTATACCGGTCATACAACCATGACCCCCATTCACAGGGCCTAGTTTGGTCCTGTGCTGGTTTCCCTGCTGTCAGGCTAGAGGCAGTGAACTCCCTTAGCTCAGGTAAGCTGTTCTGATGAGTATCTCCATAATGGTCTTGAACCTCTTTTCCATATTATCCTCCTCCCTCTCTTCGACTAGACTTTGGAAGCTCAGCCCAGTGCTTGGCTGTGGACCTCTGAATCTGTTCCCGTCAGTTGCTGGATGAAGGTAATAAGAGAGTCATCAATCTGATTACAAGACAAGGCCAGTTCAGGCACCCTCTCCACAATTGTTTAGGGTCTTAGCTGGGGTCATCCTTGTGGATTCCTGGGAATTTCTCGTGGCAAGTTTATTGATAGCCCCACAATGACTCCTTCAATCCAGATGTCTCTTTCCCTGCTCTCCCTATCTATCCTTCCCCCATCTTGATTATTCCATTTCCTCAAGTTCTCTTCCCACCTCCCTTTCTCACCTCCTCCCCTGCTGCCCTCCCTTTTTTCCTCACCTCCATACTGCCAAAGTTTTCAGGAGATCCAGTCTATTTTCCCTTCCAGGGGTATCTATTTATGTTTCTCTTAGGGTTCTCATTGTTACCTATCTTCTCAGGGTCGTGAAGTATAGGCTCATTATCTTTTGCTTTATGTCTAATATCCACTTATGAGAGAGTACATACTGAGCTAGGTCTGGGTTAGCTCACTCAGGCTGTTTTTTTCTTTTCTAGTTCCATCCATTTGCATGCAATTTTAAAGATGTAATTGTTTTATGCTGCTGAGTAGTACTCTTTTGTGTAAATGTTTCACATTTTCCTTATCCATTCATTGGTTGAGGGTATCTAGGTAGTTTCTGGGTTCTGACTATTATGAATAATCCTGCTATGAACATAGTTGACCAAATGTCCTTATAGTTTTGTTTATCATACTTTGGTTATATGCCCAAGAGTTGTATTGCTGGGTCTTGAAGTAGGTTGATTCCCGATTTTTTTTTGAGAAACCACCATCCTGGTTTCTAAAGTGGCTGTCAAAGTTTGCATTCCCACCAGAAATGCAGGAGCAGTCCCCCTTATGCCACATCCTAACATCCTCTCCAGCATAAGCTATCATTGGTGTTTTTGATCTTAGCCATTCTGACAGGTGTAAGATGGTGTCTCAGAGTCAATTTGATTTGCAGTTCTCTGGTAGCTAACCATCTTGAACATTTCCTTAAGTGTCTTTCAGCCATTAGAGACTCTTCTGTTGAGAGTCTCTGTTTAGATCTGTACCTCAGTTTTTAATTGGATTATTTGGTACTACAAAAGTAAATAGAAAAAATACATTAAACAAAAATTACAGCTACGTATGACAGCATAGCCCAGTACCTAACAAACAGATATTTAATCACCAACAGGAATGAGCCTTTTCCAGGGAAAGACAATGAGGATATTGCTGACCTGAAGTACAAAGTCATCTACTTGGCCAGGAGAAAGCACCTCATGGGCTCCATTGTTCTCCTTCCCCTCCCCTCTGATTCTTCTATTTCTGTCTAAGCACCCAGGAAATAAGTGAGGGATAAACAAAACCTGTGAAGTCAGGGCCTTTGATCCAAGGCTGGATCTAGCAGCATGCAGGTGGTCATAAGAAGAGTCTCAACTGGGAAAGAATTCTGGGGGTGTGGAGTACACAGAATGAAGGCAGGAAACTCCACACTGATGGTGGCCTTTAAAAGTCAGCTGCTAGGCTGCTGGTGTGGCTCAGCAGTGAAAGCCTGCTTGGCATGTCTGAGAGCGTGGATTCCATCCCCAGCTCTAGATAACAAAGGCCATTTTAAAGTGCTCCTGCCTTGAGATTTCAGTGCCATTACTCTTTTTTTTCTTTGTTTTGTTTTGTTTTTTGAGACAGGGTTTCTCTGTAGCTTTGGAGCCTGTCCTGGAACTAGCTCTTGTAGACCAGGCTGGTCTCGAACTCACAAAGATCCGCCTGCCTCTGCCTCCCGAGTGCTGGGATTAAAGGCGTGCGCCACCACCGCCCGGCCCGTTACTCATTTTTTTTACATTTTTCTTAATCTTATTGATTTTTATTGAGCTCTACATTTTTCTCTGCTCTGCTCCCTGCCTCTCCCCTCCCCTTCAGCTCTCTCCCAAGGTCCCCATGCTCCCAGTTTATTCAGGAGATCTTGTCTTTTTCTACTTCACATGTATATTAGATCTATATATGTCTCTCTTATGGTCCTCATTGTTATCTAGGTTCTCTGGGATTGTGATTTGTAACCTAGTTTTCTTTGTTTTATTTTTAAAAACCATTTATGAGTGAGTACAAGTGATAACTGTCTTTCTGTTTCTGGATTACCTCACTCAAAATGATGTTTTCTAGCTCCATCCAGTTGCCGGCATAATTGAATCAGACATCCATAAGGAAAACAAATTAAGGTAATATTTTAGAGAAGCCCATTTTAATCGGGATTTTTTTTATCTGTGTGATTCTGATGGTGTGACCTCATATGTTTTTGCTGATCCTGGAGACAGTGCCCTGCCCAAGACCTAGAAACAGTAAATACTCCTTGGATTAGTGCCTTTCCCATGCAAAAATGCAAAAGCCAACTTACCATCCATCTCCACCCCCTTCATGAGTATTTCCCTAGCCCTAGTCTCCCCAGGGCTAGTTTCTAGGTAAGTCTGTACTCACCCACTGAAATCTTTCAAATTAGCCAACCTCTAACCTGCTCACCTAACTAAACACCCTTCCTACCTACACAAATCACAAGGGGACTTTTCTATTACAACCTAACCCATTTCTTCTTTCTATTGACCCCCACCCAGAGCCTGCCCTAGTGCTTCCCAATGTGGCCAACTTCTTTCTTAGAACCTATGAACTGTGTTTTTCAGGAATCCCTATAATAAAATCTGATGCCCTCTTCTGGCATGCAAGAATATATGCAGAGGGCTGGAAAGATGGTACAGGGTTTAAGGGCTCTGACTGCTCTTCCAAAGGTCCTGAATCCAATTCCAGGAACCATATAGTGGCTCACAGGCATCCATTATGAGGTCTGGTGCCCTCTTCTGGCCAACAGGCAGACATATAGGCAGAACTCTGTATCCATTATAAACGAATGAATGAATAAATGACTATAGGCAGAGCACTCATGAATAAAAATTAAAAAATAAAATAATAAAAATAAAAAATAGAAGTGGGTTAATTAAGGCTCTCTGAACTAGCTAAAGATAAAAAGCAAGTCCGAGTGATTGGCTGAGCATGTATAATTAATGAGAAGTATCTGTGTGGTTATTTGGGAAAAGTCCAACTTCAATACACAAACAAAGCTCCTTGCCATAACTTTCTAAAACATGATGTGATATCCAGATCTGCATTGAATCAGGCAGTCAACGTGTTGGAGCAAACGGTTATTCTTTTTGCCCTAATCAAATGCTAAGCAATATGTAGTTCTTTAAATGACATAGGGAACTAAAGATGAAATGTAAAGATGGAGAGACTAATGTAAAGTTGTAGATACTGGGATATAGCTTAAGCAGGAGATTCAGTTCTTGCATAGTCACTCTGAATAGGATGTAAGTATTTAATGATATACAAATACATTATCAGTAACTGTAAAAATGTAAACAAAATAACTAACAGACCAACTTCATTAAGCTATATGAATTAAAACTTTTAACAGTAATTTTGCTTGGTGATGTGGATGTATAACTTCAGCTACACTAGAGATAAAGGCAGGAAGGTAGAAAGTTCAAAGCTAGCTTGGGATGCTTAGACCTTATCTCAAAACATTTTGTTCTAATTAAGAAGAGCTAGGGATGTAGTTCAAAAACAAAGTGCTTGTCTAACCTTCAATAATGAACAAAAAGACACACAGATAAATAAGTAAATAGAAAGAGTGAAAGATTCTTTTGTGTGTGTGTGTGGTTTTTCGAGACAGGGTTTCTCTGTAGCTTTGGAGCCTGTCCTGGAACTAGCTCTTATAGACCAGGCTGGTCTCGAACTCACAGAGATCCACCTGCCTCTGCCTCCTGAGTGCTGGGATTAAAGGCGTGCGCCACCACCGCCCAGCCCGAGTGAAAGATTCTTAATAAGGGGGAAGTATGTCTTTATATTTTTGGTTGTGAGCCTAGCCTTTAATGGCTGAGCCATCTCTCCAGCCCAAGGAAGTATGTCTTTAGTACTAGCACTTGGAAGGGAGGCAAAGGTAGATGGATCTCTTGATTTCTAGGCCAGCCTGGTGTACATAGCCAATTCTGGGACAGCAAACATTACCAAGGAAAACCTGTCTCAAAAAAAAAAAAAAGAAAAAAACAGCCATTATTATTATTACGATTATTTCTCTTGATGTTGGGAGTCAAACCCAAGGCTCAACACAGGCAGCAATTTCTGCTAGGAAAGGAGTATGATGAACTCAATTTTTATCACAATCATGAAAAGATTTCTTCCAAACAGTTTTACTTGTATGCACAAGTCTCACTTTGTGAGACTGATGTCAGGCTCTTTTCCACACATGAAAATAATTTATGTCTTTGCAGATGAGATGCATGGATTTATTTAAGCTAATATGTGAATTTGCCAAATAGTAAGCATGAGGGTCTATTTTTCCCCCTCTAACCGATAAGGTAATTTATCTCTCACAGCATTCAGTGTGACATAATAAAAAAAAAAGGTATGTTGCAGATTATTGAGTTCTGCTTCAAGTTCTGTGCACTTTAGTTTTCTTTGTACATCAAGGCTTGAACTTAGGTATGGGCATTCACTATTTCATTTCCCTGCAGTCAAAGCTATGATACTTATGATATTTAAGAGCATACCTTAGCTGATACAGTTCAAGTATATCACTAAATAATACAGGCTATTGCTATTGGTCTGATTGCCTACCAGAAATTGAGGACTTGACCCTATTGCTGAGCTGGAGAAATGACTCAGCAGTTAAGAGCAATCACTGTTCTTCCATAGACCCAGGCACAATTCCCAGGACTTGTAAGGCAGCTCACATGCAAATATGTCTAGAACACCAGTTCTAGGGCTCCAATGCCCTCTGTCATCCTCCTCTGGCCTCTGTGGACACTAGCAATGCTTGTGGTGTACATGCATACATACATATTTGCATACATACATACATGCATGCAAAGCATCCATAGGTGTGTGGAAGCACAAAACTTTTTAATCCTCACTAAAAATTATTTAAGCTTGTTTTCCCGTAAATACTTTTGAGGATCTTGAGGGTTAATTTCCCATTGTATGGTTCCTTCAGTCCACACTTTGTCTCAAATAATGGAGCCAAATAGTTTCTAAGCAAATACCAAAGAAACCCCCATAAATTCCCAGGCCCACAGGTCCCTGCTTCTTTGAGACTCCAAGAGGATCTGCTCTAGCTCTGTTATCCCCTGGGAGGGACCAGCACTCAGAGGGATAGGATTGCCCTTCTCCTTCCTTTCCTACGTATCGCCCATCTAAGCAAAGGGGGACTGTGGAAAGGCGCAGAATGGATGCTGCTGGCAGTTGCAGCCTTCCAAAAGTCTGAGATTGGAGCAGAGGACAGTCCGGCCTCGACCAGGTAAGATTCTTGCATCATCCGCAGTCACCCTGTTGTCCCTGAGTGTGTGACCCTGAGCCTGGGACCTTGGGCCTTGGATCTCACTGGGAACCCTCAGGCTGGTAGAGGAGGCACCACGTGGCTTGGCCTAGTTCGTGAGTTTAGAAACACTGCTGTTTTGTGCCCTGGGCAGCATCTGGAAAGCTTTGGTGGAAGGGCCTCCTGGGGAACCTGGAATCACTTCCCTGGGTCAGAGGACACTGCTGGAGGCCTGAGAGGGCTCAGGGACCTGCACACTAAGCAGGGGTCCCCTTACTCTCCTCCTATGCGCCTCCAGAGAAGCATGGATGCTGTGGTGGTTTGATCTAAGCGATTGATAAAGCATGGCTAAACAATTGTTAAATTGTGTTTGCCCTGTGCTTGGCTTTGTTTTCCAAACTTACTGGTAAGGACTTTTAATGTGAGAGATCTTTCAGGGAGAAAAAAAGGCAGCAAAAAAAAAAGCTGCATTAGTGTTGTTTACTGAGCAAAGGTGAACATCAGCTGCTGTCTATATTCAAGGACAGAGAACAATTAAAAATAAAAATAAAGCATTTCTGCATGCGCCTTGGCAAGTTCACACAAAATCAGGACTATTAGCTTTTTTTAGTTTACTGAGACATGGTTGCTTTGTGTAGCCCTGGTTGTACTGAAACTTGCTCTGTAGACCAAGCTGGCCTCCAACTCAGAGATTCTTCTTCCTAAGTCTCTCAACTCCTGGGATGAAAAGACACACACCAAAGGTCATTCACATGTTCATTGATAAAGATACTAGACTCTAGAGTTTTATGAACTAGAGCAGAAATGAAATTATGTTTGTGAATATTTTACAGCATTGATTGTAGATACCAGCACCTTGCTTGTACAAATAAAACTACCGTCATAGAGTCACATGTTCCCAGGGATCTTAAAAAGCTAATGAAACTTAAATTTTAAATTTTTTAGAAAAGAAATAATTTCAGATACCAAACTCTATAAGAATACATAATATGTGTAGGTTGAATAAGACGTATTTAAAAAATAGTCAAAGTACTAATTATTTGCAAATGACAGCATTGTATTTGTAGGTGTTCCTGTGTATCCTTGCATTTCTTGTTAATTATCATGAAGCGGCAATCTCCAAAGCAAAATTAATGAAAATTTACAATTTCTGAAGAGATACATGTCATAGTTCCTACTTTATTTACCATTCTGAATATCGTGTACACATATGGCCATGGCTTATGATTTTTGCACTGTCTTTTTACTCAACCATAGAAATGGTTGTTTCCTCTACAATCTAGAATGATAGAGGGAAGAACTAATATAAAAAGCAATAGAAAACAAGATAGCTTTCCATTTCAGTTTTTGCAACCCTACAAAGTTTATCAAAGTTTAGTCTTTGAGCCACAAATGGAACTAGAAACCTTCCATATACAGCCACCATGTTTCTTAAGTTGCTTTATACTCTTCATCCATTTTTTTCTTTTACAGACTTAGTGTCTTGTCCCTAATACCCTCCAGCTTTCATTGGCCCAATGTTGAGGTTATAGGCATCTTCTAATACATCCAGAACTGTAGTATTCATTATTTGATTTTTGAAACGTGTATATGTGTAGGAGGTATGTGTGTTCACAAAGTCTATGTAAATGGAGTGCCTAAGCCACAGTATTCATGGGTGGACAGAGGACATCATTTCTGAATTGGTTCTCATTTTTATCCTTGTCTGAGTGAGGGTTTCTCTTCTGTGTTTGCAATAGACACTCCAAATTATTCAATCTAATTTTATTCCATTATTCTGATCCCTTTCTGGATTCCTAATGCTTAAAAAGCAAAGGGCAGACACATAGACACTTCTATCCATAGCTATTTATTTCTGTAAACTTGTCCTGGAGAGACCAGAGAAGTGCCGGTGAGGGCACAGTGTGTGGGCTGTTGAGTGTTGGGTGTATTTTATGTGTGTTGGTAATTTGCCATGCAGGTTGGTGGGCAGACCCATTTTGCCAATAGACAAATGTTTCTGCTCCATGGGTCTGGGTCTCTGGAGGGGAATATAAAGACACCTGGAGGGTTGCCTGTGAAGTTGTTTGGAAGCCAATGAGGAGGACAAGGGTGGTTATGAGCTGTAGGCATCCAAGTGTAACAAGTCAGAATTGTTTATTCTCTCCTGTTGTCTAGGGGGCCTGTACTCGGCAACTAGAATATTTTGAGAGAGCTATAAATTCCCCTCCATTCCTAGACCAGGGCAGAGGTAGGTGGGGTTCTGCACAGGATGCAAAATGTTGCATAACTGCCTCTGGATTAATGTGGAGACCTTGTTGTACCAGTCCACCAACAGCATGTGCTCAAGTCCCAGGGACCCCCTAGCTTAATGGTTGAGCATCCACAGCAGAAGCAGAGCTCATTTCCAGTAACTGCACACACAGCACAGCATCACTGGCCAGGTGCTCAGGGTCTCAGGGCCAGGTAGCAATTGTGGCAAAATGTCTGTCCTCCATATAACTCCCTCCCTGCCATCCTTTCTCCTCTCTATCTGCAGGACCCTCCCTGACTTTCCTTTGCTTTCTCTGAGAAATGACTTTCTCCTTGATCTGTGCTGAGCTCCCAATTCAGGGACTGGGACCTGCTAGAAGAGGTTTCTGATCCACAACTACATACACAGAACACTACAAGGCGTCTGGAAGGAACCTGCTACCAACATCATCATATACCACCTCCCTGTGTGTACCCAGTGGGCGCCAAGCTCAATTAGGTGTAGTGTCTCAGGCTGAGTCCGAGTAAAAGCAGCCAAAGTAGGGTTTGGAATGTAGGGTTCCCCTCCAGACAAGGTTCACAGTCCTTGCCTCCACTGACAAACCCCTCTCGTTAATGAGGGACACCCATGAAGGTAGCATACACCTGCATTCTCCTGCCTAGGCTACCTGCATAAAACCCAGGGAGAAGTCACAGGGTCAAGAGTCAAAAAGCCCTTCTCTTACTCTGCGCTGTCCTGGCATCATCTCAGCTACAAGAATACTCAGAGATGGCTCTGAAATTAACAGAGGGCACAATCTGACCTCCTTAAACTCCTTGAAATCCATAGGTGCTGCCCTAGGAGCTCAGGGTCAGCCTGAGATCCAGGCCCATTCTTGGCTGGCCACCATGACCTAAAAGTTGGTTTTGCCCAGGTTTAATTTAAGGTATCAGCAGACCCAGGCAAACTAGCAACATTCATGTTCATGCTGAGGAACACAGTTAAGGAGAGTGTTGCTGGATCTCTGATAGGTTTAGGAGGTGGCTCTAAGAATACTCTGGCTTGACAGCTAGGTGGTGACCCTCTGCTCCTGTTCCCAAGCCCGTGAATTTGAATTTGATTTTGAGGTTCCTCCCCTATGGTACAGATTGTCATGCAGTTGCTGTAGTGGCCAGCAGGTTTGCAAGCAGAGCTCCTCTGGAAACAAGGGAGGAGCCTCCAGGGGCTGGCAGTGGCACAAAGCTGAGTATCTCAGGCAGTGTAGTGGAGAAGCCTTTGAGGTCCCTGAGGTATATCTCTGCACAGAACTCCACCACCCCACGAGGTCCACAGGCCCTTGGATCCATTGCATCAGGCCTAGACACCCATTTCTGGCCAGTCCTGGCCTAGTTGCTTGGACGACTGCCATCTTGGAGCGTGCCTAGCAGGGGTTGGCTTTTTTAATCTTTTTTTCTTTGGAAAGGGCTGAGGGAGTGTACACATGGTCCAGGACTGTTGGCATTCTCAGTGCACTACTGCCATCAAGTGGAATTATTTTTGCCAATTCCTCCAGCAGCTCCCCCGTGCTTCTGTGAATATGGAAGTAGGCTTGGTAAAGAGCAGAACCCCTAGTAGTATCCCAGTGCAACTAAGTTGTCTTCTGCAGTTTCCTTGACTCACGAAAGGTATTGGAACAAGCTGGACCTAGGTGACCCGAATCAATCACTACGGCCCTTGGGTTTTTTGGGCAAGGGAAGAACAACCTCCCTGGTCCTGAGGCAGCCATGTCTAACAGGATCAAAGAACCTCTCTGTAGGGGAGTCTGCATCCTGGGCTGTCCTTGGGATCCTCTGGTGACCTTGTGGTACCCTCCATTGCACATCATGTGCACAAGCCCGTTCAAGGAACCTCATGTTTTTGGCTCAGGCTCCCGAGCAGCACACACAACTCCTCTCCGGAAACCACACACACTGCCCAACATCTCTGGCAAATTACTCATGGTCTCATGGCCAGGTAGCTGTTGTGGCAAAATGTCTGTCACCACATAACTCCCTCCCTTCCATCCTCTCTCCTCTCTGTCTGCAGGGTCCTCCCTAGCTTTCCTTTGCTTTCTCTGAGAAAAGACTTTCTCCTTGATCTTGCTGGACTCCCAATTCAGGGACTGGGACCAGCCAAAAACGGTTTCTGATTAACATCTACATCCCCAGAACACTACAATATCATCATATACCACCTTTTGTGTGTACCTAGTGGGCACCTAGCTCAATTTGGTATGGTGTCTCAGGGTGAATCAGAGTAGAAGCAGCCAGAGTAGGTTGTGGAATGTGGGTGCCCATCCAGACCAGGTTTCACTGTTCTTGCCTCCCCTGACAAACCCCCTCTCTTTGATAAGGGACACCCATGCAGGCAGCATACACATGTCTTCTGCCTAGGTCACATGTGTAAAACCCAGGGAGAAGTCACAGGGTCAAGGGTCAAAAAGCTCCTTTCTCCTGCTTTGCACTGTTCAAGCATCATCTCAGCTACAAGACTACTCAGAGATGTCTCTGAAATTAACAGAGGGCAGGATCTGACCTCCTTGAACTCCTGTGTGTGTGTTTGGTTTTGACTATACTATATCCCTGTATAGAAGACTAGTCCTGGGAGAGGCCATAAGAAGTGTCAGGTCACAGTGTCTAACAGTTCTGGAGGTCACCTCAAAGTTAAATGGGTAGGACATGGTGGCATGTAGCTGAAGAATTTTAAGGTTCCTTTTTTCAGTTTCAGCTCATGTGGTCATAAATATAGAGTGGTCCTGTACACAACATGTTTGTGGTGTGGGTGGTGTCTTTACATGTGGCTTGGAGGATGAGAGCTATTTGTGGGAACCATACAGAAGTGGAAGTACCCTCATTATGATTGGCCTGCCTGGCATTTCTGGGAAAACAGACCATGCCACCCAACACAGACACATGCCCCCCCAACACAATCACACATTCCCCAGGAACTCCAGTTTTAGGCTCAGAGCAGATGCCTCCAGGAGGCTTGGAAGAGAGGGAGAGTTGGGACAGCATATGCAGGGTTGTCTCCAGGAGGCAGGAAGAGTGCTCCTCTTTTAGTGGCCATCATCGTTATTCTCAGCAGTGTGGAAGTATGGAGGTGGGCCTCTGAGTGCCCACAAGGGTAGGATTCCTGTTGTGCAGTGAAAAGCATTTTCTAAATGAACACAGTATATCACTTGGTGTCCAGACAGGCCTAGCGGCCAAGGATACCAATATTGGACTGTGTCTGGGTACCAGAGATGGAGACAGTCAGAGATAATGGAGAGGGTAGAGGCAAAGCAGAGTTGGATAGGTAGATCCATAGATAGAGAGAAGGAGATGGGTTTGGGGGTGAGAGACTGTGTGTGGGGGCTGTAGGGTGGTTGTGAATGTTTGTTGGTGTTTTCCATACAGGTTGGTGGGCAGATGCACTCTGTCTACAGACACATGTTTCTGTTCCATGGGTCTGGGCCTCTGAAGGGGAATATGAAAGCCCCTGGAGGGTTGTCTCTGGGGATATATCACCAAGGACCACAGGGGTGGGTATGTGCTGTAGGCGTCCAAGTATGACAATTGAGAATAGCTCATGTCTCCCTTGGTTTTTAGGATGCCTGTCCTCAATCTACTCAAATCTCTTGAGTGAGCTATGAGTCCCATCCCTGCTATCCCCTCCAACATGTAGGTGGGTGTATTCAGAGGATAAAGAAAGTTCCATGTCAGAGGGGACCTTGGCGACTTTGGAGACATGAGAGAAATGTGTATATGTGTCTGGGGGGAGTGGTTTATACTTCATCCCTGTCCAGGATACTCATCCTGGGAGAGTTGGTAAGAAGTGCCAGAGAGGTCACAGTGTGTAACAGTTCTGGAGGTCAGTTCAGGGTTAAGTAGGTAGGGCATGGTGGCATGTAGTTGAAGACTTTTAAGGATCCATCCTTCAGTTCCAGCTCATATGGGCATAAGTATGAAGTGGTCCAGTACATAGTGCATGTTTGTGGTGTGGGTGGTGTCTGTACGTATGGCTTGGAGGATGAGAGCATTTTGTGGGAACAATACAGAAGTGGCAGTACCCTCATTATGATTGGCCCACCTGGTATTTCTAGGAACTCAGAGCATGCCACCCAACATAGACACATGCCACACACACACACACACACACACACACACACATTTCCTGGGAGCTCCACTTCTAGACTCAGAACAGATGCCTCCAGGAGGCTTGGAAGAGAGGGAAAGTTGGAAGAGCATATACAAGGTTGTCTCCAGGATTCAGGGAGAGTGTTCCTCTTTTAGTGGCCATCATTGTTATTCTCAGCAGTGTGGAAGTGTGGAGATGGGCCTCTGAGTGCCCATAGGGGTAGGATTCCTGTTGTGCAGTGAAAAGCATTTCCCAAATGAACACAGTATATCAACTTGTGTCCAGTCAGGTGTAGCTGCCGAGAATGCCATGGGTGGAACTGTGTCTAGGTGCCAGGAAAGGAGACAGAGATAAATGAGGAGGTGGAGGCATTGTAGAGGTGCATAGGTAAATCCATAGATAGAAGGAGATGGGTTTGGGGGTGAGAGACTGTGTGTGGTGTTGGGTGGTTGTGAATGTTTGTTGGTGTTTTCCATACAGGTTGGTGGGCAGATGCACTCTGTCTATGGACACATGTTTCTGTTCCATGGGTCTGGGCCCCTGAAGGGGAATATGAAAGCCCCTGGAGGGTTGTCTGTGGGGACAAGGAACCTGTTGTGATGTCACCAAAAAGGATAGGGGTGTGTGTGTGCTGTAGGTTTCCAAGTGTGACAAGTGAGAATAGCTCATATCTTTCTTGGTTTCTAGGTGGTCTGTACTCAGTCTACTCTAATCCCTTGAGAGAGCTATGAGTCCCCCCTATGCCAGCCCTTTCCAGATGTAGGTGGGTGTCCGCCGAATATAAAGAAAGTTCCATGTCCGGGCGGGGGGTCTTGGTGACTTTGGAGACACAAGAGAAAAGTTTTCTGGGAGGTGCCTGGTGTTTGCTATGGGTTGAAGGTTGTGGTGTGGAGGATGGAGGTCTGTGGGGAGAGGACAGGTTATGACAGTGCTGGAGGCAGGTCACAGTGGTTGCCTGGTGATGACTAGAAGATAGTTAGCCTTGGTAGCCTTCCCAGGGCTGGTAGGCAAGGGGGCAGGTGAGATGGAATGTATCTTCTTTCGATGTGTCCTAGTGCCTACAACAGGGTCCTGGAAGGGTCTGCCTCTTGGTGCAAGGTATCCGGTGTCACTGGGTCCTCACTGGCCCCTGCTGAGGACAATGTGTGTCTGCAGCCACCTGAAGCCGGATGACCAGAAGCATCTGCATGAAGTCGTAGATTTCCTGTGGCTCTTCTCCTCTCTCATCGGAGCATGGTACCCATGAGACCCAGGCCACTGAACCTGGAGTCCTCATAAATGCACACAGCTGGATGTCCTTTGCCTTGTGTCCATCCTGTTGCCACTTTCTGCCAGGTGGGAAGTCAGTGCAGGGCCTGGGGCCCCACTCAGGTGGGTGGTGGTCTTCTCCCGGGCATCTTCTCATCTTCCCTTGTGGCCCTAAGTTGTTGACTGTGCTTACCAGTCCTTAGGTGCTACCCTAGGAGCTCAGAGTCAGCCTGGAAGGCAGGCCTCTTTTTGGCTGGCTGCCATGACCTAAAAGCTTGGTTTTGCAAAGGTTTAATTTAAGGTGTCAGCAGACCCAGGCCAACCTGGCAGCTGTTGTGGGACAGGGTTAATGAGAGAGTTGCTGGATCTCTGACAGGGGTAGGAGGCTGCTCTCTGCACAGCTAGGTGGTGACCCTCAGCTCCTGATTCCCAAGTTCAATAATTTGAATTTGATTTTAAGGCTCCTCCCCTCTGGTCCAGATTGGCATTCAGTGGCTGTAGTTGCCTGCAGGCTTGCAAGCAGAGCTTACCTGGAACCAATGGCAAAGCCTTCATGGGCTGACAGTGGCCCAATGCCCAGTGTCTCTGGTCAGTGTAGAGGAAAAGCCTTTGAAGTTCCTGAAGCCTATCTCTGCACAGAACTCCTCCACCCCACAAAGGACTACAGGCCTTGGATCACTAGAAACAGGCCTACAGACCTACCTTGGCCAGTCTTGGTCTAATTATTTGTTAGGTTGCCATCTTGGAGTGTGATGCACTGGGTTTTCTTTAGTTTTGCTTTGTAGAGGGCAGAGGTCCCAGTGCAATACTGCCATCAAGTGGAATTGTTTTGCCTATCTGGCCAACAGCTCCCTGTGCTTCTGTGAACATAGCAGCAGGCTGGTTTAAGACCAGCTCCCCTAGTAGTGCCCCTAGTTCAACTAAGATGGTCTCCTGCAGTTTCCTTGACCCATGAGACGTGTAGGAGCAAACCAGACATAGGTGACCCGCATCTACAGACACAACCCTTAGTTTGCTGGACAAGGGAAGCACAACCTTCCTGCTCCTGAGGCAGCCATGTCTGGGCGGATCAAAGAACCTCTCTGTAGGGGATTCTGCATCCTGGGCTGTCTCTGGTTTCCTGTGGAGAATGTGTGGTGCCCAGCATCCCATATCAAGTGCACAAGCCCGCTCAGGGAACCTCTAGCTTTTGGCTCAACCTCCCCAACAGAACACACAGCTCCTCTCCGGAAACCATACATACTGCCCAGTATCACTTGCCAGGTGCTCAGGGTCTCAGGGCCAGGTAACCATTGTGGCAAAATGTTTGTCTTCTACATAACTCTCTCCTGGCCATCCTCTCTCTTCTTTGTCTGTAGGGCCCTCCCTGGCTTTTCTTTGCTTTCTCTGAGAAATGGCTTTCTCCTTGATCTTGCTAGTCTCCCAATTCAGGGACTGGAACCTGCCAGAAGATGTTTCTCATCCACAGATATATCCACAGAACCCTACAAAGGGTCTGGAAGGAAAACGCCACCAACATCATCATTTACCACCTCCTTGTGTGTATCTAGTTGGCACCAAGCTCAATTAGGTGTGGTGTCTCATGGTGAATCAGAGTAGAAGCAGCCAGAGTAGGTTATGGAATGTGGGTGCCCATCCAGACCAAGTTTCACTGTTCTTGCCTCCCCTGACAAACCCCCCTCTTTGATAAGGGACACCCATGCAGGCAGCATACACATGTCTTCTCCTGCCTAGACCACCTGCTTAAATCCCAGGGAGAAGTTACAGAGTCAAGGGTCAAAAAGCCCCTTCTTCTGTTCTGTGGCATGTTCAGGCATCATCTCAGCTACAAGAATACTCAGAGATGTCTCTGAAAATAACAGAGGGCTCAATCTGACCTCCATAGACTCCTCTGTGTGTGGGGGGGGTTGGTTTATACTTTGTCCCTGTCCAGGATCCTGGGAGAGGTCATAAGAAGCACCAGAGAAGTCACAGTGTGTAACAATTCTGGAGGTCAGCTCAGGGTTAAGTGGGTAGGGCACAGTCGCATGTAGCTGAAGATTTTAAGGTTCCATCCTTCAGTTCCAGCTCATATGGGTGTAAATATGGTGTGGTCCAGTTCACAGTGCATGTTTTTGGTGTGAGTGGTTCTGTACGCATGGCTTGGAGGATGAGAGCATTTTGTGGGAATCATACAGAAGTGGCAGTACCTTCATTATTATTGGCCCACCTGGTATTCTAGGAACTCAGAGCCCACAGCCCAACACAGACACATGCACCCCCACACATCACACATTCCGTGGGAACTCCATTTCTAGCCTCATAGCAGATGTCTCCTGGAGGCTTGGTAGAGAGGGAGTTGGAAGAGCATGGACAGGGTTGTCTTCAGTAGGCAGGAAGAGTGCTCCTCTTTTAGTGGCCATCATTGATATTCTCAGGAGAGTGGAAGTGTGGAGGTGGCCTCTGAGTGCCCATAGTGGTAGGATTCCTGTTATGCAATGAAAAGCATTTACGGTATATCAACTTGTGTCCAGTCAGGTGTAGCTGCCGAGAATGCCATGGGTGGAACTGTGTCTAGGTGCCAGGAAAGGAGACAGTCAGATATAATGGAGGAGGTGGAGGCAGAGTAGTGGTGGGTAGGTAAATCCATAGATAGAAGGAAATGGGGTTTGTGAGTGAGAGATTGTGTGGGATTTTGGGTGTTTTGGGTTTTGTGAATGTTTTTGATGTTTTTCCATATAGTTTGGTGGGCAGATGCACTCTGTCTATGGACACGTGTTGATTGTTGTTCCATGGGTTGGTCCCCTGGAGGGGAATATGTTGGCCCCTGGATATTGTCCTCTGGGGACACCTGGAACATGTTGGCATGTCACCAAAGAGGACATTGGTGGGCATATACTGTAGGCATCCAATTTTGACAAGTGAGAATAACTCATGTATCCCTTGGTATCTAGGCTGCCTGTCCTCAGTCTACTCAAATCTCTTGAGAGAGCTATGAGTCTCCTCCCTGCCTAGGCCCATCCACATGTAAGTGGGTGTCTGTTGAGAATAAAGAAATTTCTATGTCAGAGGGCATCTTGGCGACATTGGATACAGGAGAGAAAGGATTCCTGAGAGCTGCCAGGTATTTGCTGTGGGTTGAAGGTTGTGGTGTGTGGGGGGGGATGGAGGTCGGTGGGGAAAAGACAGATTGTGACAGAACTGGAGGCAGGACACAATGGTTGCCTGGCAATACCTAGGAAACTGTAAGTCTTGGGAGCCTTCCCAGAGCTGGTAAGCAAGGAGACAGTTGGGATGTAATGTGTCTTCTTTTGATATGTCCTTCTGCCTACAACAGGGTCCTGGGATGCCTGCCTCTTGCTGCAAGGTAGGAGATGTCCCCGGCCCCTCGCTCACACCAGCTGAGGACTATGTGGGGCCGCAGCCATTTTATGCCAGATGGCAGGTAGCTCGGGCATGAAATCCAAGGTTTCCTGTGGCTCTTCTCCTCTCCCATCGGAGGGCGCATGGTATCCATGGGATCATGGGATTCAGGGCTCAAGCTGGCGAAACTGGAGCCCTCACAAATGCACCTACCTGCCCTGTGCCTTGTTTCCATCATGTTGCTGCCTTCTGCAAGGTGGGAATTCAGTGCTGGACCGGGGGTCTCCTCCAGGGCATCTATCCATCTTCCTTTGTGGCCCTAATTCGTGAACTGGACCCATCGGTCCCTAGGTGCTGCCACAGGAGCACGGGTCAGTCTGGGAGTCACGCCCCTTCTTGGCTGTCTGCCATGACTTATTAGCTTGGTTTTGCCAAGGTTTAATTTAAGGTGTCAGCAGACCCAGCCCACCTGGCAGCTTCATGGGACATGGTTAATGAGAGAGTTGCTGGATCTCTGACAGGGGTAGGTGGCAGCTCTCAGGATACTTTGCCTGCACAGCTAGGTAGTGACCCTCTGCTCCTGTTCCCAAGTCCATGAATTTGAATTTGATTCTGAGGCTCCTCCCATCTGGTCCAGATTGGCATGCAGTTGCTGAAGTGGCCTGCAGACTTGTAAGCAAAGCTCCCCTGGAACGAAACCAGAGCCTTCAGGGGCTGGCAGTGGCATAAAGCACACTGTCTCAAGGCAGTGTAATGGAGAAGCCTTTGAGGTCCCTGAAGACCATCTCTGCACAAAACTCCTCCATCCCACAAAGGTCCACAGGCCCATGTATCCCTTGCAGCAGGCCTAGAGACACATCTCTGGCTAATCCTGGCCTAGTTGTTTGGTCGGTGGCCATCTTGGAGTGTGGTACACTGTTTTTTTTTCCCCCTTTGGAGAGGGTAGAGAGAGGGCACCCCTGTAGTGCAACAGTTGGCATTCTTGGTGCACTAAAGCCATCAAGTATAATTGTTTTTCCTAGCCCCCCAGCTGCTCCCCTGTGTTTCTGTGAACATGGCAGCAACCTGGGTAAAGAGCAGCTCCCCTAGTAGTGCACCCAGTGCAACTAAGATGGTCTCCTGCTGTTCCCTTGACCCATGAGAGGTGTAGGAACCAGCCAGACCTAAATGACCCATGCCGAGCACCACAGCCCTTGGTTTGCTGGGCAAGGGAAGCACAACCTCCCTGGTCCTGAGGCAGCCATGTCTGGCAGGATCAGAGAACCTCTCTGCAGGAGATTCTGCATCCTGGGCTGTCTCTGAGTTCCTGTGGTAAATTTGTAGTGTTCAGCATCCCACATCAAGTACACAAGCCTGCTCAGGGAACCTATAGCTTTTGGCTCAGCCTCCCAACAGCACACACAGCTCCTTTCTGGAAACTGCACACATTACCCAGCATCACTGGCCAGGTGCTCATGGTCTCAGAGCCTGGTAACATTGTGGTGAAATGTCTGTCATCCACATAACTCTCCCTGCCATCCTCTCTCCTCTCTGTCAACAGGGCTATCCGTGGCTTTCCTTTGCTTTCTCCGAGAAATGGCTTTCTCCTTGAGCTGTGCTGGGATCCCAATTCAGGGACTTTGACCTGCAAGAAGAGGTTTCTGATCCACAGCTACATCCCCAGCACCCTACAAGGGTTCTGGAAGGCACCCGCCACCAACATCATCATGTACTACCTCCTTGTGTGTACCTAGTGGGCACCGAGCTCAATTATGTTTGGTGGCTCAGCGTGAATCAGAGTAGAAGCAGCCAGAGTTGTATGTGGAATGTAGGGTTCCCAAAAGAGGCCAGGCAGGCCTGTCTGTACCATCCAGAGGAGATTTTACTGTCCTTGCTTCCCCTTAACAACCTCCTCTCTTTGATAAGGAACACCCATGTAGGCAGCATACACCTGCCTTCTCCTGCCTAGGCCACCCTGCCTAAAACTCAGGGAGAATTCACGGGTTCAAGGGTCAAAAAACTCCTCTTGCTCTGTGCTTCCAACTATCATCTCAGCTACAAGAATACTCAGAGAAGGCTTGGGAATTAACATAGGGCACAATCTGGCCTCCTTGAACTTTCACCTCGTGTGTGTGTGTGTGTGTGTGTGTGTGCGCGCGCGTGTGTGTGTGTGTGTGTGTGTGTGTGTGTGTGTTTTGTTTGGTTTATACGTTGTCCCTGGCGAAGAAAGTAATCCTGATAGAGGCCATAAGAAGTGCCAGAGAGCCTTTTCATGGCGGCGGGTCCTTGGTGAGTGCCACAGCTTCAGATCCACCAGCTCAACTGAGGGTAAGATCAACTCTAGCCCCAAGCCTCTCTGCTCGATTAGGAGCCTTCCTCTCCCCTTTCTCCAGCTTTTCTGTGTCCCACATCCCAGAGGGTCCCTGGGCAAGGCTCCCCTTTAACAGGACCCCAGTTCCCCGAGGGAATTGGCCTGCGGCAGGGCTGGGACATTGGCCCCAGCTTATCTGTGCCCCACACCCCAGAGTGTCACTGGGCAAGGCTCCCCTTGGACAGAGGCCCAGGTTCCCCATGGGTATTGGCCTGCAGCAGAGCTGGAACCTTGGACGAGGGTGGGTCTAGCATAAACCTGCAGGGCTCCAGCAGAGAAGCCCGCCCTTTCCATGGTGGCGGGTCCTTGGTGAGTG
>JAQHUG010000606.1:56190-67288 GCA_028555095.1 Dicrostonyx torquatus
GCTTCCCATAGGGCAGGGTATCCTGCCCCATCTTAAGGAAGCAGGGGGAGGGCGGTGGGGTGGGGAGGGAGCGGGAGGGCCGGGAACAAGAGGAGTAATGTAAAATTTTCCTGTAATAAAAAAAAAGAATGACCTGTCAAAAAAACAAAAAAAGAAGTTCCAGAGAGGCCTAGATAACAATCTCTGACCAGTCCTTGCCTTGTTGTTTGGTTGGCCATTTGGGAAGGTGATGAACCTTTCAACATATGTTCAGCTGATGGAGAAATTGTTGGAGACTCCTCTGAAGAGATTTGATGTTTCAAAGTCCTTTCTTAAGGGACATATTTTCTACTGTTCCTTGTGTTCTAGAGATACTTGGGCAGTCAGGGAAAGTCCCAGAGCTCCTCAAACATATCAACAAGATTCTATAGTTTCTTGTGCCGATAATGAAATTTCCAGAGTTGGGAGGCAGAGACTCAGTTTGAGGTGAGCCTGGTCTACAAGAGCTAGTTCCAGGACAGGCAACAAAGCTACAGAGAAACCTTGTCTTGAACCCCTCCCCAAAAGAAATTTCCAGAGGCCTCACATCAGTTAGCAAAAGTCTTGAAAGCACCTGGGTATTTGGGGCAGACCCCAGAATTCCTCTACTTGATGATAAATGGCCTACACTCTGTTCTGCAGATGGGGACTGTCCCAGTGTGCCTTTGAAATATATAAAATTCTGCCAGGCGATGGTGGCACACACCTTTAATCTCAGCACTTGGGAGGCAGAGGCAGGCAGATCTTTTTGAGTTCGAGACCAGCCTGGTCTACAACAGCTAGTTCCAGGACAGGCATCAAAGCTACAGAGAAACCCTGTCTCGAAAAAAAAAAGATATAAAATTCCCCTAGTGCCTTGAGCCAATGGAGAACGCCCTATATTCCCTTGTGCTCATTTGGACATTTTCTGAGCCCCTTGTGCTGATATGCAAGCTTCCACAGCCCCTTCATCAGAACAAGAATATGTTGAAGTTACCTCTGGTGATTCAGAGAGACCTTGATGATGTAGAGCAGATGGGAAATCTTTAGCAGTCCCTTGGTCAAATGGAGATTTTCTGTTTGTTCCTGATGACTGTAGAGCCCCTTCAACAGATTGTTGTGTGTAAAGCTTTGCCGGGGCTGACATGGGAATTTTCAGAGGCTCTTGGACTGGTTTCAATGGGACCAGATTGCCTTCACTAGAAGCAAAAGATTCCATGCTCCAATATCCATGGGTAGATATTGAATGTATGCCAGGACCTAGGCAAGATGGGAAAACTTCTATAGACCCAGGAAGAAACGGAGATGATTCCACACCCTATTGTCTCAATACCCCTGAGGAATCTCCTGAAGATTTTAGAGTCCTTTGGAAGGAAGACAAAAGACTGTGCATAGGAAAAGTACCCCCCTGCAGTTGTAGAGAGTTCCTTGGGCCCTTTAGAAGCTACCAAAGGTCCTAGAGGCCCTGGAACAGATAGAAGATGTTCCTGACCACGTGGTACAGATATTGAAGGTTCCAAGTCTAGTGGTAAAGAAAAACAATGATCCTTGTGATTGTTGACAAGAAAATAAAGGTAGCCCTTGAGGAAGACAATGAACCTTGGGCAGTCTGTTCAACTGAAAGAGAATATGAGGGAGCCTCCTTTGAAGAAGTTAGATGTTTCAAAACCCTTTGAGAAGGTAACAGATTTCCTTTAATTTCTCATGTGGGTGTGGATAGTTCAAGACATGCTTGGGCAGTTAGGGAAAGTCCCAAGCTCCTTGGTCAGATAAACAAGATCCTACAGTTCCTTATGCATATAAAGAAATTTCAGAGACCTTACATCAGATAGAAAAGATCCTAAATGCACCTTGAAAATTGGGTAAATCCCAGAGCTCCTGTAATTGATGGCAAGATTCCTACAGTGTGTTGTGCAGATGTGGGTTGTCCCATTGTGCCGTGAGTAGATATGAAATACTCCCTAGTGCCCTGAGAAAATGGAGAAGGTCCTACATTCCTCTGTGCAGATTTGGACATTTTCAGAGTCCCTTGTGCTGACATGCAGTTTCCACAGCCCCTACATCAGAATAAAAAGATGATGGTGTTACCTCTGGTGATGTAGAGAGACACAGATGTTGTGCAGCAAATGGGGAAGTTTCTGAAATCCCTCAGCTAGATGGGGATTTTGAGCCTTCTGAAAAAAGATCCCTTACATTGATTGTTCTGTTCAACTTTGCCTGGTCTGACATGGAAAGTTTCAGAGGCTTTTGGACAGGTTTCAATGGGGCCATATTTCCTTGGCTAGAGGCAAAAGAATCTGCAGCATCTTGAGTAGATGTTGAATGTTCTTGAAGCACTAGGGGAGTTTTCAAAACTTGTATTGAAAGAGTCCCGGAAGCAGACTGAGATGATTTCACACACTCTTCCACATATTGCAAAGGTCACAAAGTACTCTCAGTGTACCGGTATTGTCTCAAAACTCCGCTCGATCTATTGGGAGCTCATCAAATCCAGCTGGACCAAGACTGAATGAGCATATGACCTAACTGGACTCTATGAATGTGACTGCCAGTGGGGACTGACTGAGAAGCCAACGATAATGGCACTGGGACCTATCTCTTCTGCATGTATTGACTATTTGGGAACTTATTCTATATGGATGCACATCTTCTTAGACCGAGATGGAGGGGGGCGGGCCTTGGGCTTCCCATAGGACAGGGTATCCTGCACCATCTTAAGGAAGCAGGGGGAGGGCGGTGGGGTAGTGGGGGAGCGGGAGGGCCGGGAACAAGGGGAGTAAATGTAAATTTTTCTTTTAACAATAAAAATAGAAAAAAACTCCTGAGGAATGTACTGAAAGTTTTAGATTTCTTAGTAAGGATGGCAGAGAACTGTGTATAGGCAAAATTCCTCCTGCAGCTGTGGAGAGTTCTTTATGCCCTTCAGAAGCTAGCAAAGTTCCTTGAGTCCATAGAAGAGATAGAGGATTTCCTTGAGCACATCATGCAGAAAGTGGATGTTCTAAGGTCACTGGTAAAGAAGAAAAGGATGCTTGAGTTTTCTGGATGGAGAGGAAAGGTTCTGTAGCCCTTGTGGAAGATGCTAAACCTTGTACAGTATGTTGTGCCAAAGGTGAAAATCTTAAAGCCTCCTGGGAAGAAGTTGAATGTTTCAAAGCCGTTTGAGAAGATGACAGCGTTCCTACAGTTCCTTGTGTGGGTATGGATAGTTTTAAAGACCCTTGGTCAGATGGAGAAGGCCCCAGAGTTTCTTCTGTAGAAGAATAAGACCCTATAGTTCTTTGTGTAGGTAAGAAAATTACCAGAAGTACTTGGGCAGGTGGAAAAAATACTAATTCCTTCTGGGAACTTTGATTAGATCCCAGAGTCTCTGAGGTAGAAGCTGGATGCCCTTCAGTACCCTCTGCAGTTATGAGCTGTCCCAATGTTGTTCTTGCATAAAGGGAAGCTTGCCCAGGCACCTGAGAAGATGGTAAAGATTTTAGAGAACCTTGTCCTGGTGTATTCAGCTCCAGAGTTCCTTGTGTATATAGGCAATATCCATTATCTTTTTTGCAAAAATGGGGAAGGAACTGAATTTGCTTATGTTAGTGAGGAATGTCCTGGAGTCATTGAGGCATGTGGCAATGTGTCTGTAGTAACTGGAACACATGGAGACATTCTCAAAGCATCTGGGACAGAAGACAAATATCTGCATGTGCCCTGGTCAGACTTGGGAGCTCCCAAAAAGCTCTTTGGAAGATTCTGAATGTTGTAGCAACTGTTGGCTGTATGGTGAAGGACCCAGAGTTCCCTGAGCAGATATGCAAAGTTGATTAGATAGCAAATGGGCTAGATCTCTCGATACTGATGAAGAAGATTGTTGAGATCCTGGGTCAAGGTGTAAATGTCTTGTAGTCCCTGAGGGAAATAGTAAAAGCCCTTTAGTCCTTTGGACAGATGTCAATATATCCTGAGATTCTACCATGCAAGTTAAGGACCCTAGCTTACTTTGGAAAGATGCTGATGGCCCCAGAACTGACTGGGAAGATGCTGTATCTTCTAGAGACCCTGAGTTGGATGAGAAAGAACACATTGTACCCAGGAAATATATAGAATGCTCTGGATGCCCTTAATCAGACAGCAGAGGTGATAGAGTCCCTAGGGTAATATGGTGAGATTTCTGAGCATCTGATGCAGATGAAGAAGTTTTTTAAGCCCCTGGAGAAGATAACGGATCCTTTTTAATACCCTGGCTAGAATAAGGTCTCACAGTCTCTGAAGCTGATGGTAAATGGTAAATAGGACATTGGATAAATAGGGAATTTCTAGAAATCTCTGGAAAATGACTGGTGTCTTTTTTAAGCACTTGATCATATAGCAAATTTTCTAGAGTCCGATGTGCAGATATGGGCAGTCCCAGGTCTCATCTAGAAGATAAAGAGTGTTTTAAAGCCTCTTAGGGAAAATGGCAACAATTCTGGCATCCTAGGGGCATATGGAGTAGATCCTATGTTGCCTGTTGCACATGATGATGATCCTAATGCCTCCTGTTCTGATATAGACTGTCCCACTCTATGTTCTTTCAAATTTAGAATTTATCCCATCCCCTTTGGTAGATGCTAAATTTGCTAGCATCTCTCATGCCACTGGCACCTTTTTAGAGTACTTTCTGAAGGGAGGCTAGGTCCCACTATCCCTAGGTCAGATAGAGAATTTTCTGAAGTCACTGGTAGCATTGAAAAATGTTCCAGAGGCTATGGAGCAGATGGGGAAGTTACTGTAGTCCCTGAAACTGATGAAAAAGCACCCACAGACACTACCTCAGGAAATAAATATCCATGAATCCTCTTGGTAAATATTGAAAAGGTTCCAAAGTATCAGGAGACTCTTGAATAGATGCTGAAGGATGCAGCATCCCTTTTGTCAATATGGAAGGTTTGTGAGGCCCTTGGGAAGAAAGCAATGGTGCTGGGATCCCTAGGAAAGACTGAGAAGGTTCCTGTGCATTTGGTGCAGAGGGTGAGTCTCTTGCACCTTTTCAAGACAATAATAAAGACCCTTGCTATCCTTGACAAGATGAGGAGGGTTCCACAGTCTCTTTGGCAAAAGTTGAATGTGGAGCAGAGGGGGAAGTTGCTTTGGCTTTTGTATCAGATGGAGAAATGTCTCAATCTTTTCCTGCATATGAAGCACTCCCAAAATATTCTGATTCTGATGGTTCCATGAGCCCTGGAGAAGATAAGATGTTAGAGCTAATGTGCAAAGCAGTGATTTAATTAATACAGTTTCCATGTGGTTATTTTGGGACTACGTGGCTGGGAACCAGTGAACAGCCTCCTCCAACAAATTGGCACCAATGTGTTAGAATTTATCCACATAAAATCTGAGAGGGCTTGAAAAGAAATTCTAGACACTAAAAAACAAAGTTTAGCTGCATTTATTTTTCTGAATGGGCTTTGCTTGCTGGTGGCATGTTGTGGCTCCTTTAAGAGAGGTTTTCCAGATTCAGAAGTAGCATGAAAAAAGCTGTGCTATTTTAAAATGCCAGCTTTATGGGCCATGCTGTGAGTACAGATCTGGCTCTTTTGGAGGTTCAGCTATAGAGCACTTAAATGGGGTTTTTGGACAGCGTACTGCAAGTTACTTGATGGCAGCATGGGAAAACTGGTTATCAGAGTTAAGATAGTGAAGGTGGCTCCCACCTGGCAGTCTCAGGCACTATCAGTCTTCCACCATGTTGGACTGTGTAGAGCAAGCAGGAAGTATCATATATACCCTAGCTATGCTTCAGATTAAGGTTTTAAGAAGCACTTAGCATTTTAAGAAGTGCTCCTGGAGAGTAAAGAATTACAGATATGCAATAAAGACAAATTCAGGTAGAAAAGACCTCTAAATGGATCACAGTGTTGGATAAATGTAGGTAGGCCTGGGAGAGACAAAAGAATATAGGCAATTATAAAAATAAGTAAATGGTTTTTAAAAAGGTAAAGTCTTTAAAGACACAGTACAGACAGTCATAGATTAAAAGGACTAAAGAAAGAATAAGCCACATAAAGATGAAATATGCACAGAGAGTCTGGATTATGTATATTATTGTGTTTTCTTTGAATTTTTTGGCTGTGAAGGAGCTATTACAGGGCAACATTTCATTGTATGGGCTTCTAAGCTAAACCAACATATATATATATATATATATATAAACTCCTCTTGCCTGGACTGCTTGATGACCTGGACATGCAGGATCTACAGAGAAATGACCGCTGAACTTGCCTAAAGGTGAGATGATCCTTTGGGGATCATCTTCATGATCTTCATGAAAGAGTCTGCTAGATATTCTGCAGGACACAGAAAAATATGACTGAAAAACTGCCAATATAGGCAGAACTATCTTTAAATATATATATATTTATCTTGATTTTAAAATATGGATCAAAGAATATGTTGCTTTGGAAAAAAAGGTTCTTCTTTTGTTTCCATAGAAGATGAGAACCTATAGAATCCTTTCAGACTAGTGTGATGTGATGGAACAAGACCTCCTGAATGGTTCCTATGAACAACCCCAAAGACAAAATACTTTACCCAGTAAACAGCAGGAAGCAGTTTGGAGAAAACTATGCCCATATTCCCAAATATTGTTTATAAGTGTTTGTTTACATTTAAAGGGGTATATTGCTATAGAAATTTGCATTGGTATGGACTTTGCTTTATTGACACAAATTTAAGGTCATCGTTGTTATATGTATATTTCTGCTCTTAATTAAGGTATTGTGATTGTGTAGTTTATTTAAAATGTAATTCATAAATAAGAAATACAGGTTAATAGGTTGTCATCCATAATAGTCAAGCTTATAGTCATGTTAGTTAGAGTTTCTAGATGTACAGAGATGTATTTCAGATAGGTAGGTATTCTTCAAATCTTTCACAGACCTTCAGAATATGGCATTTAAATGTTTTAATAAGTTAGAACTTTTCATGACAGTGAGACATGTCTGCTCATGGAAGCACTAGTCTACTTCAAGAGGATGATGGGCATTGAAGAGATTCCTTATGGAGTTGGTTAGTTATTTGACTAGAAACTGCTCTTGCCTGGACTGCTTGATGACCTGGACATGCAGGATCTACAGAGAAATGACTGCTGAACTTGCCTAAAGGTGAGATGATCCTTTGGGGTTCCTGCTTTATGAAAGAGTCTGCTAGATATTCTGCAGGACACAGAAAAATATGACTGAAAAACTGCCAATATAGGCAGAACTATCTTTAAAGTTTTCTGCTTCATGGCAAAGTCTGCTGGATACAGTTATCCTGTGGGCTGAAAATTGAGTGCCACAATTGTACAGAAGAACTTTGGGTAACTATCCAGGCAACAAGATGTCTTTGTCATTTCTAGAGTGTTAGAAGTTGTACTTCCTGTTTGCTTAGGTAATTTTATATCCTTCTGGTGTCTTTGGTGGTGTTGAAGAATATATACTTATTAATATAGTTTTCCTTAGTTATTATAAAAGATATAGTATATATACATATTATAACTGTAATTCTTGCTTGATTACTGTTTTTGTTATATGTAATTTTACTATGCAAAGTTAAAACCTTCCTTTTTATTTAAACAGAAAAGGGGAGGTGATGTGGGATTCCACACTGTATGCTTTGATTACCATTAATGAATAAAGCTGCTTTGGACCTATAGCAGGCTAGAACTTAGGTAGGTGGGGAAAACTAAACTGAATGCTGGGAGAAAGAAAGGCAGAGTCAGAGAAGAAGCCATGGAGATGCTGCCAGAGTCAGACAGGCTGAAATGTTGCTGGGTAACTACTGCCACATGGTGATACACAGATTAATGGAGATGGGTTAAACTAATATGTAAGAGTTAGCCTATAAGAAGCTGGAGCTAATGGGCCAAGCAGTGATTTAAATAATAGTTTCTGTGTGATTATTTTGGGGATAAGTGGCCAAGGAACCAACAAATGGCTTCCTCCTACACTACTGCTATTTTGTTGGGAGCAGTAGAGGGTACATATACTCTTTTGGAAGAAGGGAGAAGATTGAAAGTATCTTCCTCAGATGATGAAGTTCTGAAGTCCCCTTCATTAGATGAATTATCTTTCTACCTTTTTTGGTAAAATTAAATGCCCAGGGTGCACTTTAATATAGGGACGATGTCTAATATGTCTCTCCTGAGAAGGGGTATACATGAAACACTCTTGCATAGATGGGTAAGATGGTGAAGTACCTTCTTCAGATATGGTAGATCCTAGAGCCTCTTGCTCAGAAGGGGAAGGTGCTAATGTGTCTTGTATACATGTGTGTTTCTTGACAACAGCTTCAGGATGAGAGCAAGGTACTAGAACTTATGTAGGTGTGGTCTCCCCTATAGCATCATGGGCATATGAGGTAGGTCTAAGAACCTTGTGGGCAGGTAAGGAAATTACTAGAGCTCCTTGTATAAGTGTGGAAGTTTCTGAAGCAATTTCTTCAGTTGAAGAAGTCAATAAAGACTTTTGTCCAGAGGTATCAGGTTCCAAGGCAAAGCAGGTTCTAAAGACACTTGGGCAGATAAGGTAGAATTCAGAGTATTTGGAGTATTGGTTGAGTGTTCTGGTGACACTTGTGGATGTGTGGAACATCTAACATCCCTTGGTGCAGCTGGGGAAGGATCTGTAGACTCGTGTAGGTCTTGGGGATTGCTGATACTTTTGAGGTGATGGAGAATTTCTCACAGCCACCTGTGAAGATTTGGAAGGTCCTGTGTGTGCTTGTGTGCAGGGGTAATCCAAGAAATCCCATACTTTACACGTGAAAGTTGTAACAGAGTCTTATACACATGTGTCAGGTACCACAGCCACTTCATCACAAATGGTTGGATCCAGAACCGTGTGTACAGATGGACTATGTCCTGAAACATGTTTTTAGATGTGTTGCATCTAAAAGACATTTCTAAAGAGGGACATGTGGCTGGAACCCCTTCTGCAGATGTATCCTGTCCCACAATCCCTTTATCACAAAGAGTAGAACCCAGAGAATGCTGGACATGTTGGGAATGATCTGGTACCACTGGTGTATATGCAGAAATTCCAAGAGCCTCTTATACACATGTGGAAGGTCCTAGTAAAACCTGAGGAAATACTGAGGGTTATATTGTCTCAATACCATGAGAAGATGTGGAACATGCATGGCTCACTAGGAGTGTCTTAGCATATGGTAGACTACTTTGGGACTGGTAATGAGACAGGAGAGCCTTTTTGGCTGGCAGGGAATATTTGAAGCCCTCTTGGTCTGATAGGGACTCTGTGAAGTCCCCTTGTTTAGAGGGAGCATCTCTCCATCTTGTTTTGTGACAGTGAGAATGTACAAGGTCCCTTTTCATTGCAGGGTTATGTTTTTATCTCACTTTATGAGAAAGGATAGGTCTTTGACTCACTGCTCTAGATGTGGGCAATCCTGGAGTCCCCTGGAAAGATAAGACAGGACTCAGAACCCCTGGGGATAACAGTGAAGCTGCTAGAGCCCTTTGTGCATCTTGAGAAGGTACAAAGGCCCCTTGGGGAGATTTGGGAGATCCTAGCACCTCTTGTGTATATGTGGAACTCTCTGGGGCCTCTTCTAAAGGTGGCAAATGTTCTTGAGCCCCTGATGTAGATATGGAGAGTTTTGCTTTTGTTTGGGCAGGAATGAGTGATGTGAGGCTCACTTTGGGAATAGTGGTTGGGCTTAGGTCCCTTTGGGCTGTAAGGGAAGACCTGAGCCCATTTTTTAATGGTGGAGGACATTTAAAGCCCTCTTTGTTTAAGAGGAAATTTATGAAATTTCTTTGGTCAGAGGAGGCAGGATTCAAGCTCACTTCAGCAGAAGTGGATTGCTTCGTGCCTTTAGGGGAGAGGGGGAACTTCCTTGTCTGTTTTCATGAGAGGGAGTACCTCTCCAGCCACTTTTGGCAGCTGTCAAATGTTTTAAACTCCCTGGGGGAGAGGTGGTGGGACTCAATCAAATTTGGGAAAATGAGAAATCACTGAGCTCCTCTTTGGAGACTAAGATTTTGGACCTTCTTTGTCTGATGGGACCTGTTGGAGGCTCCCTTGATCAGAACGGTCTTGTCTAATACTCTTTGTGGGTGAATTGGAATGATTGGTGACCCCTTGGTTAGAGGATAGACCTTGGAAACCCCTTCTGGAAAGGGAGACATTTTTGATTTTCCTTTGAGTACAATGGGGGTCTCTGGGATGTCTGGGCAGATGTGAAATGCCCCATAGGTCCTTTATCGAATTGGGCTCCTCCAAGAACATCTTGGGTGGATAGTGATAGCCCTTGAGCATCTTGGGAAGAAGAGGAAGATCCAAGAGCTCATTGGGTCAGTGAGGAAGGTTGTAAGACCCTTGACATTGTGGGGAAATTACAAATCCAGGATGGTCAGTGGAAGAGTCAACAGAAGATGGCCCACGCACTGTGTCATCCTCATTGAACTTCTCACTGATGATTCCAGCGTGGTGTCTTGAAGAGGTTGAAGGTACTCTGGTGTCCAAGTGGTCAAAGTCAATAGGTTCTTCAAACACAGTAGACATATCCAAGTTTCTTTGCATCTTCCCAGGTCTGAACACAAAAATTGTTGCCAGTTATTTTCTGATGGCAAGTGGTAAGGCAGATGGTTTGGTTTCCTGCTCATTGAGTTGCTCCTGCAGTCAGAAACCTCAGGAGGAAGTGGAACTTGTCCTTCTTTAATCTCTTCTGCTTCTTTAGGGGGTATAGGGTCTTATTTCTGAACGTCTGACAAAGTTCCCTCTGTTTCTATTATGTGGAAACTTGGAGGAGTAATGGTAATAACTCTTCTTGGATATTCTGGTAGAATTCTGCACTAAAACCATCTGGCCCTTGGGGTGTTTTTTGCTTTTATTTTGATGGATAAGTGACTTTTCATAACAGCTTCTTTTTTCTTACAGTGTATAGGTCTATTTAAATTTGGCTGGTCTTTTAATTATATACTATTGCATCTATCCAGTAAATAATCAATTTATTTTACATTTTACAGTTTTGTGGAGTACAGGGTTTGTTTTTACATTTTTCTTCTTTATTGTTAAAAGAAAAATTTACACTTCCTCCCCTAGTCCCAGGCCCTCCCACTCTCCCACTA
>JAQHUG010000606.1:125631-182160 GCA_028555095.1 Dicrostonyx torquatus
TAACCCATTATAAAAGTCTGTAAGTCACCACGTGGTGACGTACTGGAAAGGTCTAACCTGCATCCATCTGCGATGGTGGCTCATGGCGTCTGGCTCACTTCCTTTCTTCTCCTCCCAGAACTTCCGTTCTGTCTACTCCACCCACCTAAGGGCTGAACTGTCTATAAGCCAGGCAGATCTTTATTTAACCAATCAAAGCACAGAAATACAGGTGGACCCTCCCACAAAAAAAGAGCTTGGTCCTGTGGGACAGTATAAATGTCCTTGCAAAGAATTTGAAATTGGATTAATAATAAATCCTTTTGTTCTTCCCTGTTGTTCTAAAATTTTTGCCTCTTCTTATCAATAGCATTTCCTTAGCAGTTGAGGTTCATGTTCATGGACCACTGAGACTTATTGAAGCCAATTGTGTGGGGTATCCTTTATTGTTTCAAGCCCATGTTTTGGTGAATTCAAGCCACAAGATTCTATTGCTTGCTTAAATTCTTTTAGATCATTCATACATATAGGTTTCCATCTTTGGATCCTTTTGGGCATTTAGAACATGATGGTTTGTCAGAGGTGATTGCAGGGCAGGAAGCTAAAACCTTGGGTGAGTCTGCTCTGACTGCCTTATCCTGGTGAGGTTAAATCCTGTTCTTGTACCTTCTCTCCCTGCTCATCAGTTCTGATCATTTCCTCAATCATTTCAAATCTTTTTACCACTGCCTTTTGTAATGCCTGAATCTCTTGACCTGAGTATAGTTCTATTGATCTAATTGACTCACATAACCTCTGATCCTCATCCTGCACATGTGATTCCAAAGTACGAAACTTATCCATTAAAGAGAACTTTTCAACATTGGATATTACTTGGATGGCATTTAGAGTGCCTTCCTGGAGAGATACGCTATCTGCTAATCTATCATAACTTTTTAACAGATTTTGATTATCAAATTCAACAGCATGAATTCATTCCAATAATTTCTCAGCACCCTTTGACAAGGATTGAATTTTGTCTGTCAAATTTAGGTTATCCTTTTAAATGGTATTAAATTTTTCATCTAACTTTTGATTTTCCATGGTATTAAACCTGCCAGCTAGCTGTTCATTATTAGTCTGTAAAGACTGTATCATTTCCAGAAGTGCCTTATTCTTGGCTGTTATCAAACCATTTTCTTAAGGACACAATATGAAAAACAAAGCTAAGTCCCCAAATCCACTAAATGGATATATCAGAAAAACCATATAAGCCTTGCAGAATACCGACTATAGTATAAGCAAAAAGGTTATTAAACTCCGGATTGGTAATATTGTTTGCCATAGTATAACTTTCAAATTTATTAATTTACTTACCTCCATTAGGAGATTCAAGTAAATTGTTGTAGGTGTAATAATCTTTATTGGTCAGCAGTGTTGTAGTTGCAGCCACATGGTGGAGAGATGAGATTAGTGGCAGAGAGACATGACCAGCAGCAGTGTAAACAGTCCTGCTTTGGTTCCATGCATTGGTGTCTGATTAATTACTGACCACTATGCTTTGCTTGACAAATTTAGAGCAATTAAATCAATTATGTACATAGAATTTTTTGATGGCCAGAATATCAAGAAACCCAGAGCTCACGAGCAGGGAACACAAACTGGAAGCTGTACATGTCACCACGTGGCAGGGCAATCAGCAGGGGTGGGGAAGCATGCACAATCCCAGGAAATTGTCAAGCCACCAAGGTTTTTTTCTTCCCAAAAAACCTCTACCTCTTAGTAGGTGAGATCAAGCCAGGCAGGTAGTGGTGGGAGACCTTCTGGGTCACGGAGCTTTTGGGGCTATCCTGGTAGGTGTGGAGTTGGGATTCATGTGGGCACCAGATGAACGCTATAATGTAACCCCACACTAATTCAGAACTGAGTATAATAAAGGGTTCTTTATTCAGGGGTAGATGCATAGATCACAGCCCTCTGCATGAACAGGGAACAAGAACTGAATCCAGCACCTGCGAGAGCATGCACACTTTACAGCTGCATTTATAGTATAAGTATAATATATATATATAAAACCAAGTAGGCTGGAATCTTAAAGGGTATTGGCTGAAGGAATTCCCACAGCATGTAGGGACTAGAAAGATGACTCAGCAGTTAGGAGCTGCTCTTCTAAAAGACTCGTGTTTAATTCCCAACACCCATAAGGCATCTCACGATGGTCTGTAACTCCAGTTCCAGGGCATTGAACACCCTCTTATGGTTTCTGTGGGTAGTAGGCTTGCATGTGGTGCACAGACATACATACAGCATAAACACTACCCATACATATAAAATAACATCAAAGTGCAAAGCTGAACAGGCTTAACAACTTACATATCTCAAATCAAGGAACTTGTGTTCTAGAAAGAAACACTTTCAGGTGCCAAGCAAAGAGAGAGGATGAGATAGGCCCTGTGAGTCACTACTAACACATGCTACATGGGAGAAGATGAACAGAGGAAGCCACAAGCACATGGGAAGTTTTTTGATGATATTCTTTCAAGTGTCTAAGTGTTAGAAATGAGGAGATAGGATACCAACACATGTCTAAGACTTGCCTTAAACTACAAGGTCAGAACGGTAGATTTGGATGCAAGAGAATGAAGGGTGAGATAGGAAAACATTGAGAGTTGTGGAATTCCTAAAGGAACTATTTTGTCCTAAAGGACAAAGAGGGTAAGAGGCTATTGCAGAGTGATAGTAGAAATACCTCCTTTATGCTTGAGCAATCCTGCTAAGGAACAAATTTATAAGCATCCTCTTTGGCTGATTAATCGTGAACAAATTATTTTTGTCTAGCTTTTCAAATTGAAGCTAGGTTCCCGTGCATGCTAGGAAAGAACTCTACTACTAAGCTAGCCCAAGGAGGCCTTAATCTTGTAATCCTTCTCAACCTGCAGAGTAGCTTGGATTACAAGCATCTACCACAAAGCATGGACAAAAAAACTATTTTTGAAAGGAAGGCCTCTTAGAGATTTCTATTGTTATGGTAAAACACCATGACCAAAAGTAAGTTGGAAAAAGGTTTATTTCTACTTACAGTTGTAGTTTATAATCCAGGGAAGTCAGAGCAGGAACTGAAAAAGAACCAGGGAGGGGTGCTGCTTATTAGTTTACTTCCCATTGGCTTGCTCAGATTGCTTTCTTAGAGAACTCATGACAACCTGCCTAAGGGTGGCATCACCCTGCAGTGGGCTATTATTATTTTTATTATTATTATTTTCTATTATCAAATTAAAAAATGTCCTATAGCCTTGCCTACAGACCATCTGATGGCGGCTCAACTGAGATTCCTCTTCCCAAAAAACTCTAGCTTGAATCAAGTTGACCAAAACAAAACACACAAAAAAACCAAACCAAAAACAAAACACCAAACAACCAGGACTGATACTATAAGCAGATGGCTAGAAAAGTTATGAGTGGAGTTGAGTGAGAATAACAGTGTATATGTTAGTCTTCTGAGATAGTCGGAAATGCCTGTCCCATTACAGGATTGGCAACAAGTGGCTACATGGAAAGCATCAAACTTGTGGTTGAAGACAAAAATTTAAGTCATGGGAGTGTAAGCTAGATGCATTCTCACCTGGAAGCCAATGCCCTTGGTTACCCAGGGTATCAGGCAAGCTAGACAACCAGGTTTGACAAGAATGAACATTAACTCTTGAAATAAAGTGATAGGCTGCTTCTGAGGTCCTAAGATGAGCCAGGTAGGGGATAACACTCTGCTCAGACAAAAATTACATCAGACAAGTTACTTAATGCTCAGCAGACATCATATTCAACAGAAAATGTATGTATCCAAGACCCACTCCTCCTGCTACAACCACCCAAAGAACCCCATGTTTCTAGCTTCATGTGCCCAGTAAGGTGAGAGAGAAAGGTGTGGGAGTTAAGCCAGATTGCAAGAGATTGCTCAGAAAGTAGTAATATAAAAGACAATGTCATGAATTTAAAAAAAAAAAAGAGTTGTTGTGGATATACTAATGCACTTAAGATCTTAATATCTCATTGAATACACTCAACATACATGTTGTTCAACTGGTTTTTAACCACCAGGAAACCATTCATGTTACCACATATTAATTATCACCACTGATTTTTGGTTAGGCCAGAGAATTTTGACAAATATGATTGAATGGCCACACTGTTGACTGAGCAAGGACAAAATACACAGCAGCCCACACCTAACTAAATCACAAGAATCTTGCCTACCATGCCAATTAGGGATGTGTTTGGCACCTGTATACATAAGGAACAACTATGCTGTGGGTCCAGGCATTTACCACTCCAACAAGGGCTGGGATTACAGGTATCTGCTACGGTGTTTGTTTTAGGATTTTTTTGTGGATGATACTGCTGGTATTTGAACTCAGGGCACTATGCTCATACCCTTTCCCTTGGACTACATGCCCATCACTGGTATTTTTATTTTTGTACAAAGCTATAATATAGAAAATAAAGACATTTTTCTTTCATTTGAAGAGTCATTATTTATTTTGTTAAAAGTCAAGCAAGAGGATCTGTTGATAAGTGGTAAGCATCAAGCACAAATGTGCATTTTTTCCAGGGCAGAGTTCAGGGTAAAGCCACAAAAACCGACCACAAGCAAGGTCAGTGTGTATACAGAGAGTTCCACAATTGTACCCACGCCTATGCATGCCAAGGACAAACCATTAGCACCAGATTGTTTCTTATGCAATAGTATCAATATTCACAGACATATATACATGGACTCTCTGGAATTCTTGGATCCCTGATAATCGGACATGGGACAGGCAAGCAGGGAATGGACAAGAAGGTCATAATCACTATATGTTTCAGTACAAGCATGCTAGAGCACTACATATTGTTTTCCATAACAGACAATCTTGGAACAACACGAAAAGGCAGGTTACAGACAAACAAAATTCCACTATTCACAGTTTACACACATATCAAATTTTCACAACACTGTATTTGGGGATAAAGAACCACAGGTAAATAGCCTGGTGTAAATTAAAAACAAAACAGTCTGCCATTCCTTGTCATGTAATTACATTTTCTGACATGACCCACATTCACAGCAAGGAATGACCAAGTGGAAAGAGGACGTTGCAGTGACAGATCAGGGACTTCAAAAGGTAGAAGTAGCTTTGTTTAATAGGATTCAATACATTTGCAAAGGTTTTCTTCTAGCCAATGAGTGACAGATTGTCAACAAGGCCATCTGTGGTCTGCAGTACAGAAGCTTGCCTACCTTGACTCAGTTGTACGGTGTCAACTTCTGTTCCTCCGGCTCAGGAAGCATGGATTCTGGTCCTTTAAGACAACTGTGTATGGGAGTGTGAGCACATGCATATACACATGGATCTAAGTGTGCATGTGTATTCTGGAAAGGGTGTGGTTATTGGCAAAAGGGAAATCTTTACATCTGCTGCAATCTCAAGGGAAAACAAGAATTAAATAATCCCTTGATAGAACAAAGACTAGTGATGCCTAAACATCAAGTCACTAGAGGGACTTGCTCATCTTCGACCATGCATTTAGTTACATAAACATCTCTTGAACTACACCAAACCTACACACATTTAACACAAGTTATACACGCCATTGGTGCCTGAATGTTTTTCATGTGTTTATCTGCCATACATACATCCTCTTTGGTGAAGTGTCTAGTCAAGTCTTTTGCCCACTTTTTCCAAATGGTTTGTTTTCTACTGTTGGGTATTGGGAATTCTTTATATATATGGAAGTGGGGTATGCTAGTAAACTCAGAACTCAGGAAGTGGAGGCAGGAGGATCAGGAGTTCAAGGTCATCTGGACTACTAGGGAGACTGAGGCCAATCCGGGTTACATAAGACTATTCTAAAACAAACAAATAATAAAAAAAATAAAATGAGTAACAAATCAGACACATGATTTACAAATACTTTTTCTCAATCTCTGTCATGTTAACTGGAAACCAATAAAATGACAGTGTTCCTTTAATGAGTAATACTCCATTTATCATCTTTCCATTTCAACTGTTAAGGACAAGGTATCTTGAAACTCGATTTCAAATGTAAATACTAATCACTCCATAGGACCTCTGACAAACTAGAAGATGGAATCTTAAGTCTTAAGGTACATGGTATGTGGCTCATGGTAACAAACAGAAAAGTAAAAAGAGACAAGCCACCAATTATCATTAAGGATCACATACACAAAGCAGTGTTTTGGGGGAGAAAACTTCAAAATATTCCATTGGTCTCAGAAAATAAAGAACAAGCAATAACATTACAGGTAGACACACTTTCAACCAAATAATGTTGCTTGGTTAGAAATTATTTAAGGTATGACAAGAAGGACACTTAGCTTCTGTTTGGGGTGTTTCAAAGCATGCATACAAAGCTATGTGATGATTTTATTCTTGGAATGAATGCATCCAATATGTAGGTTGTTCATTTCCTAATTGGTTTTTAACCACTAGAAAACTGTTCATGTTTCCCACATATCAATAAATTATCATCATCACTGATTTTTACTGGATCAGAGAATGTCATGATGATAAACCAATGAATGCTCACATTATTAAATGAAAAATAGAACACATAGCAGCCGAGGCCTGGCTAAATCACAAGGGTCTTTCCTCTCATGTACCACAGGGATGTATTTGGCAATACACAAGGGAGGAGCAATGGTGTCAGTGCTGCAAAGGAGTGATTGCATGTATTGTGGGCCCAGCCATTGGACATTCTAGGGGTCCCTGCTGACCAGTAAAGGCTGGCATTCTGTGAAGTCACATGTAATATGAAACTCTGCTGAGCAGACCAATAGAAATGAAAAACATAAATGAATCATCACATACTAATAGGACATTATTGCTTTTTTACTAGCCTTGTGGCTCCAGAGTGTGTCTCTCTAGAGATGGGCAAATAGGCTTGGATTCACTCTTTTATTCCCAGGCATTAATTTCCAAGGCTCAGTGTCCAACTTCTGCAGGGATGGGTCTCTTATTTGCTTCTCTCAGGCTGTAGGCTGTCGAACAAGCACTTGAGCTGCTCTTCACCCAGGTGGATTTTATCTTCCAGCTCTCGTTGCTCAATGATGAGGGCTGACTTCATCTTCACGAAGTGTTCATAGTCAGCCAGGTTCTCCTCACTGAGGTAGTTGGCCAGGATATCAAACACAATGCGCTCACGACGGTCCAGGTTCTCTTTAAGCTCCTTGGCGTCCTCATGCTGCTGGGTTAGGATTCTCTGTTTCTCCAACAGTGACTGCTGTTGAGGGGAAGGAGACAGAAAGTCCTGTTGAGGCAGGGCTAAAGTAAAGACTCTGGAAAATTCTTTAAAAGCCCTGCAGCTTTTGGAGACTGGTCTGATGGAAACCTTGAAGTCACATGGGATCCCCATAGAAATGACGAGAATGTAGTCTACATGTACTTTTAACTATAGCCAGCTTCTCTATAACTCCTCCTTTCCTCACCCTCCCAGAAGTCACTCTTAGGCCCCTCTGGGTTTCCTCTTTTTCTGTGCCTTCTCTTCCATTTGCCTTAAAATCAGGGACCAGCAGTTACAGAGTTCTGACATGCTTCAAAGGGACAAAGGACTTGGGAATCCTGTTTGTCCCAAAATTGAAAAAGGGAAATACTATAATTAAGTTGAGCCCAGTGGCTCAGGCCTGTAATCTCAGCTACTTAGGAGACTGGGGCAGAAAGCTCATAAGTGAAGGTATGTCTTAGCTGTGAAGTAAATTCCAATCCAGCCCAGACAAATTACTGAATCCTGGCCTCAAAATAGAAAGCAAATGTAGGATTGGGCTATAGTATGAAGAGGGAGGGGAGAGGAGGGGAAGGGAGGGGAGAAGGGGAGTTTATCTTTCTTACACTACAATTGACATAGCAATTTAATGTCCCTTCCCACAACAATTCCCCTTCTCTATTTATCTTGGCCCTCTCCAACTCTAAGCTTACAGAGTCAACACTATGAAGAGAGGGGAGGGGAGGGGAGGAGAGAGAAGGGGAGAGGAGGGGGAGGGGAGGGGACAAAGACCAAAAAAAAAAAAAGCCCAGTAAAGCAAGAGCTGCTGGGAAGTATGTATGGCACAGCCCTTCACTCCTTACAGTGTCTTGCTTCAAACAATGTCTCTGACACACAAAACTCACCATTGTTTTTTTTAAAATGTTTTTTTATATTTATTTATTATGTATACAATATTCTGTCTGCGTGTATGTCTGCAGGCCAGAAGAAGGCACCAGATCTCCTTACAGATGGTTGTGAGCCACCATGTGGTTGCTGGGAATTGAACTCAGGACCTTTGGAAGAGCAGGCAATGCTCTTAACTGCTGAGCCATCTCTCCAGCCCCACCATTGTTTTTAGTTTATAAAATATCCATGTCCAATAGAAGCCCTACCAAGTCTAAGATGAAGGAAGTGAAGAAAGGAAGAGATGAACGCACCCATTGTCTTCACAAGGAGCCTGGCAGGAGCTCAGGAAAGAGGGGCTATTATCTCTTACTCAATGTGGCCTGAACCGGAAACTCTCTTTGAGATTCCCATGACCATATAAACTTTAGATTACATCTTGCCTTGTCAGGCCTGAGACAAACAAAGAGATGAGATACTTTCCCTGAAAGAGGGCAAATTAAGCCAACATCCTCCGAATGGAAAACAAGTGGACACGATTAACGTGTTCTACAAATATCGCTCAAGTTGTGAAAATCACACAGATGCCTGAAAGCTACTGAGACAGTGGTGGGAAAGTGCAGGATGTGTTTCATTAATAAAGAGATTGATTTTGAAGTTCCATAATATGCAAAGAACAGAGAAAGATGTTTAGCTGAAATATAACCTATGGAAGTGAGAAATTTATCTTCTTCTGAGTACAAGAAAACTGAGGATATATGTGATGGTATATGCCATGCACAGACAGTATGAGGCTTCTAAGAGCTGACTTTCCTAGCACCCCAGGGACTGTCTCTTTAAAACATCCTCACCACTTCCCATTTCCCACACAGACATGTTTGCAAGTACCCGATCTCCAGGAGAAGAACTGTCGTCCAGATTATTGAGGGCGTTTTCCACACGGGCCAAGCGGCCTGACAGCGACAGCAGGAGGTTCACCACTTTGTCCAGGTCCCCAATAAACATCCGGAACTTGTCAAACTCATTGGGTTTGCAGACGTCTTTCACAATGGCTTCCACCTCTTCCCCCAGAGCGTTGTTAGCTTGGATGTCTTCCAGCAGGCTCTCACGGGCTTCCCGCAGCACCCGCAGCTTGCGGCCGATGCTGTCGATGAGCTCTTGCTATAGGGCACAGGGAGGCATGGGGACACTAGTTAGAATCATCCCAAGCTGGGGATGTAGGTTAGTATAGCCAAGTCACACACAGTCTGGGAAGAATTCAGCTGGATTGGGGATGTTCGTCTTTAAACCATCAAATAATGGGGAATTTGTAAAACCAGGGAGAGAAAAAGGCCTCCTGTTTAAATATGAGCTTCCTTGGTTGTGTGAGCCTAAGAGGTAGCTCAGCAAATAAAGATCTGATGACCTGAGTTCTAATTCTACAACCCACTAGGTGAAAGGAGAACCAGCTCCCACCAGTTGTACTCTGACCTCCATGTATGTGCTGTTGCATGCACACATGTAAATGTACATGCACGTGTAGACACAAATGTTAAAAGAAATTAAATTAAATGTATATATAAAATGTATTAAAGACAAAACAGGGCTGGTGCATATATAAGTCAGTGATAAAGTATTTGCAAGTAAGAATGAGGTCTTAAGTTCCAGCCTCAGCACCACAAAAAATACATGAACGAATCCAAAAAAGAAAGAGGAACCCAGGCCTGGTACTTTATGTCTTTACTTTCAGCACTGGGGAGACAGAGGCTCAAGGATGATGAACTCCAGGCTGGCCCAGGCTATATAATGAGATACTATTTCCAAACATAAAAATAAAAGCTAAATAAAACAAATTCTCATTTGGTGAATGTCCTGGAATGCTAGAGCTACCTCAGTTTGACTCTCAGTAGATGCTATTCCAATCTCTGTGTCTGCAAGGATTCATGGAATCTATACGATACCTTGAATGCCGTCATTTTAAGCGTACAAATTAAAGACTTACATACAGAGACAGTTTGAGTCTATATCCAGCGCTATTGATCCCTGCCTTTGAGCAAAACAGCTATCACATTTCTTATTAAAAATTATTTATTTAGTATGTGTGCATGTATGCATGCATGTGCATTCACGCATGCAAGTACATGCGAGCCATGGCACACATGGAGAGGTCAGAGGAAAATTGAGGACTTGGTTCTGTTCCGACACCTTGTGAGAGCTAGGGAGTAAATTCAGATTTTTAGGCTTGTGTAAAAGTGCCTCTACCCATCTAGCTTTCTCCCAGGCTTGTCATTACTCAAAAGCACACACAAAAAAAGACCATCAATAAGATCAGCTTGTTAACTCTTCCTCAGAAGAGAGAATAGGGAACATCACTAGACCCTTTCCTGAGATTCCAGCCACTTTCTCTTTCTCTTGCACATTTCCTATGAGCATGTAATACCTCCCCAATAAATGTGTCTTTAGGAGGGGGCGAAACGGCCTATAGACTAGGACTCCACCTTTGTAGCTTAGGGAAATTGTTATCTAAGTAGGGGTGAGACTTTCCCAGTGATGTGATTGTTTTGGGGTCATTCATACTCCTTGCAGTAAATCCAGTAAACTCATTGATTCACCAAGCTAGATATGGGTGAAACTCATCTTTTTGATGCCCGTTATGAAAGGAGTTAGAAATGAGGCACCTGAGGACCACTGAAGTTATGTGTCTTAGGCACTATGTCTCCTTGAAGCTGCAGGTAGGCTGTTCCTCTTTGTCAGAAACGAAGGAGCCAGGGCATCCTCCCACACATGTGAACTACCAAAGAGTCTATATCCACAAAAGACCTGAAATCAACATTTGCATTTGGGTCGACACCCTTCCTTTTGGAGCTTTTTAAAGAGGATCAGGTAAACACTATCCTTTTAAAAAGGAAATACCATGATTTCAGAAATGAAAAGAGTTGCCTTATTCCATGAATATGCCACCCGCCTCATAAATAGTCATTAAAATCCTTCAAATTTCACAATGATGAACTCAGTGCTTTGGGAAGCCCACCCAATTCATCTGTGCAATGTTTGCTTTGCTTAGTTTTGCTATGGAGCCTTTTGCTTCATCTGTCTGTCTCTTGACAGAATTCTTTCAATAAGACAATACTGAAGAGAACCCTAACCAAGATATTACCTTGGTACCCTATCTGTGGTAAGTAGGTGGTTTGTTCTTATCTTCTCAGAAAAAAATTAACAGATACTGAATACCATGATTCCAGAGGCAATTAGATCTTGGAGCTCTGACCTAATTAATGGTTTTATCAATCTATAATTTCAGAATTTGAAAAAAGAAATTATTGGGAGGTGGTAGAACTGTAGAAGGTGGAGGACAGAGACACTGGGCATGATCTAAGCACTGCGTCTTGTCCTTTCTGTGGCTGCTTTGCTCTATGTCCTGGCTTTGATGAGTAGAACTATGCCATAGTCACTATTGGATAACTCAGCCTATGAAACTATGATTAATAGAAACCTAACTTCTCTAATGTTGTCTACATCAAGTCTCTCATCACAGAGAGGTAACGGTAACACATGTAAAGGAATGTCAGCGACCTTCTGAGACACTGTCAGTATAATCTACTTCCTTCCATCTGGCAAATACATTAGTAGGGAAAATATGTGTACCATAAATGATTTAACATTTCAACTTTCACTTTTCTTTGCAGTGCTGGGGATATAACTCTGTGCGCTGTTCATCCTGGGCATCATCCATTGTGTCACTGACCTATACAAACCCACATTTTGACTATTTTAAAGTGTGTGACAATGCGGAACTCAGCACATTTATGCTTCTGTGCAGCTACCACTGGGCATTCATTTCTAGAACTCCATCTTCCTCAGACAAACCAGTAAACATTAAAATTATTACCCACCCTGACACAAGCCATTGAAAGCAGTGGTTCTCAACATGTCGGATGTAATCCCTAGGCTGAGTAAGACTATTAGAAAACATGGATATTTACAAAACATGATTATGTGCACAAAAATAAATAAATAAAATGTAACAAAACTCATCACGCTCTGTGATTCACCCAGACCCAAAGCAGTGGCCTCTTGACACAGTATTCCAGTACCTGGTGCCTTTCAGAACAAATAGGTAGAGCACTATATAGACAAAGGTGGTAAATCATTTTTTAAATTGTTTTTCGGGGGTGGCATTTCTGAGAAAGGGACTTGCTGTATAGCTCTGGCTGGTTATGGATCCCAGCTGGCTATGATAATCCCCTTCCTTCTTCCTCCTGAATGCTAGGATTATAGGTACATATCACCACAGCTGGATTTTAAAGACATTTTGGCATACTTTGTGAGGTAGGGAGCTAGAGAATGGACCTAGGACCTAATACATGCTAGGTAAGCAAGCATTCTGCCAATAAGCTATGTCCTTGGCCAAAACATGCACTTCTAAATGCTTTGTACTATGAAATAACAAGGCTTAGCTAGAAAGAAGGAGGAAGAGATCCAGTCAGTTGTCCTCATCAACTTAGACCATGAAACCCAATATGGACAAGTTCAAAAATAAAAATATAAAGTTCCCTGTATGTACAGCATAGCCTAAATCAAAATGCTTCAAATTCTATGAATTCTGTTTTATGAAGTAAAACTGGAAATGCTGATGTTTTTAAAAGTATGGACACATGACTAGAATAAAGTGTATATTACTCTAATTCAAAGTCTTTAAGGGACCATATTTAGTTCCCAGAACCCAAAAGGTTACCATTTTCTACACTGAAAGGACGTTTTATTATATAAATAGGTCCTAATACTCCCTTCCCTCACATTTCTTACATACTTAAGATCAATCTGTGCTATCTTTCAAATCACTGGGCCGGGAGCAATAGATAACAGTGTCCTTGCCATGCCGTGGGTACTACAGAAAATGGCACTGAGTTAACTTCCAACCTTCTTTCTTGGTTCATGAAACTGAAAGCCCTGCCTTCTGCTGCTTCTCCCCCAGACCACTACGTTCCCACCTCCTCTACCTTTCCCTCACACAGGACACAGTTCTAGGGTTAGAGCCTGCCTGGCATTACTCTGCGTTTCTACAATCACAGGCATTTGTCTCTTTCTAGATATTCACTCTATCCAACTGTCTAATACCTATTGCAGTATAGCAAGGGTTGGCAAACTTTGCCCATGAGGGTCTAGGGTATATATATTTTACTCCTTGTATGTTCCATGATCAGTGACATTCACCATGTAAGCAAATGAACGTGGCTATGTTTCAATAAAACCTATTTCCAAAAGCAGGTAGAGGGTCAGGTTCATCAAGCCTATGTTAGACATGTCTTTTTTTTTTCTTTTTTGGTGGTAGCCGTACATAATTCTATAAGAACACAAGGTCCCTTACAGAGGGTTCCTTTCTCTAGTCTGCCTACAGTTGGATCTTCAAGGGCTTTGAAGAAAGGCTAGAATGTACAATTCCGAGGAAAGGGTTGTTTGTTTTTATTTTTTTGAGGAAGGATCTCACTGTGAAGATCAGGCTGAACTTACATGCAGCACAGACTGATTCGAACTCACCACCCTCCTGCCTCAATCTTCTTAGTATTGGAATAATAGGCATATATCTCTACACTCAGCAGGTGGGGATTTTGATGGCATAGAGGAAGGTCTCCTTATTCCTTCCAGACTGGTCCAGAACTCCCGGCCTTAAATGATTCTCTAGCCTCAGCCTCCTTGGTAGTTTTCAATCAGAGCTACTGGGTTGAGGTCAGATTTGCACTTCTTACCTTCTTAACTGACAGGTCATGGTCCAAGTCACCCCCTGAATACTCCTCAGGCTCCTGTAGGTCCTTCATCTTGATAAGAAGTTCTGCCTTGGGGGCCGATGTGCTGTAATAAGTAGAATTGGTGGCCAAGGATACGACCCCTGGCATGCCTGGGTCCTGTTTCCTGGGTAAAGAGGCAAAAAATTGCTTTTCCTATCCCACCAGTGATTTGGATTAAATCCAAGTCCTTTCATGTGCTAGGTAAATACTTTACCTCTGAGATGCATCCTTGGCCCCTAGGTAACCAAAATTTAAACAGACAAACAGACATCTCTAAAGAAAGAAAATGCTATCAATATAACATCTTTAGATTAGAGGCAGACTTTGTAATGTGACTTAAAAGTAAGTGAAAGGCAGGTAGATAAAAGACACACAGATTAAATACACATAAAGATGCCAGCTCTCAGGAATCTAAGGCAGGAAGATTTGGAATTTAAAGCCAGTCTAGGTAACTTGTCTCAAAACAAGATAAAATAAGTAAGGCTTATAGCTCAGTGGTGACAACTTGCCTAATATGTATGAAGACCTGGGTTTCTAGTTCAACATTATCAAGAAGTGGGCAGGAGGGAGACAGGGACATGAGGTGGCATATTCCTATAACCCTAGCATCGAGGAAGCTGAGATAGAAGAATCAAGTTCAAGGGAGCCCAAAGTTCATAGAAAGACCCTACTTTTCAAACAAATAGATGGTCAGGCATACAATCTTCATATTGAATATGGAGATCAGATGATGGACACCACACAGCTGAGTAAGCGGACAGTCGGCCTCATGCCAACAAAGGGTTTCTCGGAGTCAGCACTGACGGTATCTGGGAGCTGTCTCATACACTGTAAGATCTTTAGTAGTATCTGCTAGGCTTCCACTAGATGTCAGGGGTGTTCCATTCTCCAGTGGGCATCATCTTGCCTCTGCTAAGCCCCAAGCAATCAAATCCAGGTATGAAAATTTAAAGATTTAGCAAAAAGCGCTAAGTACTGGGGACCCCAAGGAAAACCATCACCTCCCCCCAAAAGCAATCATGAATATCAATATGCCCCTAAGTCCCTTCTTTTATTTTCTAAGCCAGGAGATAGGGACTGAGGAAGAAGCAAGTGTGTGCCATCTACTCACTGTTCCTCTGTGACTCTGGGTGAGGGGACTTTGGGAAGCAGCTTCCTCCGCTGCTGAGCTTCCTCCAGGAGGGATTCGTCTTTGGGGAAAATCCCTTCCATCAGATCCATGGTGGTCTTGATCTTCACACTAGGGTCCAGGATGTCAGCCAAGGACTTGTCTTTTCCCACAATCTCCCTGGCTAGTTCTTCAGACTTCAAGTCATCCACAGTCTTCTCCTTGGCTTTCCCGTAGTTAAGTGAGGGAGGAGAGGAACAGCTATCTCTGACAGGAGGTGCTGGGGTGCTGGGCGGCTGGGGCTCCGGAGGGCGGGCTCGTTGAGGGGCTTCCACCTCCTGTCGTGTGTACACACAGAAGCGGGAGTAACACTGCTCTGATGTCCTCAACGTCTTGATCTGGTCCCTCTCCAGCCCACTGGGCAGTGGGGGCAGCTCGGCTGGGCACGCAAGACTCTGGCGGCTCTCTTTCTCGGGATGGCTTTCTGAGTGCACAATTTTTATGGGCACCATTTTCACCGTGGTGTTGTTGTCCATCACCCGCTCGATTCTGTAAAGACAAGGGCTGTCTTCTGAGATCTTGACATGTACAGGTTTTCACCTGCGACTCACAGAGGGATCCTAACACAAAGACCCACTGTCAACTAGCCAAATAGAAAGGCAAAGCAGAGGCTGGAAATGGTCCTCATTTAACCCTTCTCATGTTATCTAAATGTCTAGCAGTTCAACTCAAGCTATGCCACACACCTATAGCCATCGGAGGGAGAGGTTCTGAATGACACAAAATCTGTTTAGTATTCATTTTTGTTTTCTTATGAAATTGGGCATTGAACCCAGGGACTTAAGACAAATGCTCAATCACATGAGCAAAATCAAGCACACTCCTTGATTTTGTGTTTTTATTCTGAGGGCAATACAAAAAAAATGCAGTGCTGGGTGGTGGTGGATCTCTGTGAGTTCGAGGCCAGCCTGGTCTACAGAATGAGCTCCACGACAGGCTCCAAAGCTACAGAGAAACCCTGTCTCGAAAAACATAAAAATAAAAAAACAATAATTAAAAAGCATCAAAACCATTTGTTAAATCTCTCTGTTTCACTATGAAGCCTACAGTGGTTCAGTATAATTCTAATGAGTTGAGACACTATAGGCACCGGAAACTGCCTGTATGAAAATGTTATACAGTTTCTCTATCACATAGGTCACCTTATTGTTTTTCCTACTGCTATGATAAGAACGTTTATGTGCACCCAAACTCCTAGACTTTTTTTTAAGACAGGGTCTCACTATGTAAGACCATGCCAGTCTCAAACTCATACAGATTTGCCTCTGTCTCCTGAGTGCTGAAATTAAAGGAGTGTGCCATGACATCTGGCTTCCTAGGTTGAAATTTAATACCCTACGTGTGGTCTTAGGAGATAGAGCCTTAGAGAAGTGGTATGTTGAAAATGGAGTCTTCCAAATGGTATTAGTGTCTTTATAAAAGAACACTGGAGAGCTTCCTGCCTCCTTTACCATGTGAAGACACAACAAGAAAGTGGCATCTATAAAACAGGTTTCTGAATTTCTCACACTTTGACCTTGCTCTTCCATTCTCCAGAAACATAAGCAAGCCACATCTGTTGTTTCTAAGCAACTCAGGCTGTGGGATTTCATTGAAGAAGAAACTACCAGAATAGGATAGCTTCTCTCTAGATTACTAACAATGTTGCCAATTGAAAGACCCTTAATTTAAGACATAAAACCCAGCTAAGGTATACACAGCAAGTCCTCTGAGAAGACAGAACCTCAATTGGACAATGCCTCCATCAGAGTGGCCTATAGGCAAGTCTGTGGGGGCATTTTCTTGATTAATATTTGATGTGGGAGGGTCCAGCCCACTAAAGCTGGTGGCCCTAGGTTGTATAAGAAAGCAGGCTGAGCAAGCAATGAGGAGTAAGCCAGTGAGCAGTGTTCCTCCATGGTCTCTGCCTCAGTTCCTGCTCTGACTTTTCTAATGGTGACCCATAAATTGTGAGGTGAAAGAGATCCTTTTCTCCCCAAGTTGCCTTTGATCATGGTTCTTATCACAGCGGCAGAACCCTCACTAGGACAGAGATGTAATGACAACATCAATGATGTCGTTTCTAAAATAACTTTTTATTATTTAAGAATTTCATACATGTTTATGCTTTCATCAAATCTATCTCACATCCTCCCACTATTCCTTCCCAATTTCATGTTGCTTTTTGTTTTTATAAAACTTCCAAAGTCCACTTAGTGTTGTTAGTATGTGCTTGCCAAAAGCTTCTCAACAGGGGGTAGGACTCTGTGAAGCTCTCCTCCATCTATGCTGGGATTTGTCTGGCTTAATCTTGTACATGCAGTCACAGCCACTGTGAGCTGATATGTGCAGCTGTCCCATCTGTCTGGAAAACAGTTTCATTGTAGTCATTCATTACCTCTGCCTCTTATAAGCTTTCTAGCCACTCTTTCACAATGATCTCTGAACTCTGGGAGAAGGAGTGATATCATGTCCCATTTAGGGTATTGTAGTGATATTTTGTTTGTAACCTAACAAATAAAGCTTGCCTGAAGATCAGAGTGCAGAGCTAAACCACTAGTTAGCCATAGAGGCCAGGCAGTGGTGGAACACACCTTTAATCTCAACACTTGAGAGACAGACAGATGATCTAGGCCACCCTTGGCTATACGAAATTGATCCAGTCTCAAATAGAAACAGAGCTGGGTGGTGGTGGTTCACATCTTTAATCCCAGTACTTGGGAGTCACATGTGCTAATCCCAGCACTAGGGAGGTAGAGACAGGAAAGGATGTGGCTGGGTGGAAAGAGGAATAAAAGGTGGGAGGAGACAGGAGCTCAGTTGCAGTCTGAAGTTTAGTGGAGACAGATGCAGTCTGAGGATGTAAACTGAGCAGGTTTAGCAAAAAAACATTCATTCCGAAGATTTGTAGAGACAGGATCTCCTCTTCAGCCTGAACATTGGTAGGACAAGAACTCTTTAGTGCCTAGCCACTCTGCTTCTCTGATCCTTCAGCTTTCACCCCCCAATAGCTGACTCCAAGTTTTTACTATAAAGACCAACTAGAATTTATGTTACAAGGGTATGAAAACTTAGAAGTTTCATATTCTCTGCAAGAGCTATGGATCTCTATGTTAATTGTCTTCTATTGCAAAAGAAGCTTCTCTGATGAGTGTTAAAATGAACCAACCTATGGGTATAAAGACAAGTACTTAAAAAGGAAGATTTAATGCAATAACCACTTTTTAGAATGAGAGTAGTTGATTCTCTCCTAGAGTCTTTGACCTACCCAGCTATGGGTTCTCGGCACTGTTAACAGTAGCAGGCATAAGTTCCAATTTGTGGAGCAGGTCTTAGATCCAATCAGGAAGTAGCTAGTTACTCCCACAACATTCATAATTATAATTCCCAGAGTTCACAGCTGGGTAAGACTTTTTATTAGTTCACTCCCCTATCATCAATAACACTTTCTGGCACTATAAAAGCTAGCCAGCAGGGATGAAACTTTTAGGTCATTACCAGCTTGTTTGCATGTTTTATGATTCAATTATGTAGCTTCTTCAGCAATTAGGATAAAGTTCTGGAAGGTGACCAAGAGCAACAGTAATAACCTATAATGGTTGGGGGGGGGTGTCTATGAGACCTTACAGAACAGTATCTTGAAAAGAGGTAACCTGCGACACTGGGCTTTTTATCTGGGTCGTTCAGAAGTTTAAATGGGGGTAGGTTGAAGAACTAATCAAGAGTCTTTGGCTATCTTAGCACTTTAGAAGTGAGAGGGCAAAGAGTGAGGAGTTCAAAGACAGTTTAGGGTACATGGAGAGTTTAGGCTACACAGTGAGTTCTTGACCAACTCAAGTCATATTATCAAGATCATGTCTCACAAAACAGAAAAGAGGAAAGGAGAGAGGGGAAAATTTAAAGAGTATGAAAATCCTGGAAAACTTTACCTAAATATCTTATAATTGGGCTAAATCTGATTTTGATCACTGGCAAATATGCTTAGTGTGAATGTGCTAGGCAGTAAGGCAAATGGAAATGCATTCAACGCAGACAGAGGGGATCACGATGTCACTAAACTACAACTGCTCATTTGAGCTATGGCTCATTCTCTACATGATTTTTCATGACCAAATTTTATCCCAGTGTTTGAAGCTGTAGCATATTGTTGTAGAACATTACCTTGCTGAGTTGTCTTCATGGATAAGCAGGGGAGGCTTGTCTGTCAACTTCTGTGGGGCAAACTGGGGTGAAGGGGAGCGAGAGGTTTCCATGGCTGATGTCTGTTGGTGTTGACGCTTAGAAGAGAGCTGGGCTTCTGGTTCAGAGAAAGCTCTCTCCTCATTCACATGCTGGCTGTCTTGTGGTTGGGCACTGCTGAGCACAGAGGAGCTGTAGGAGAATCACATACACATCCAGGGACTCAGTAAATGGTGTTGGTAAGGACTTACTGGAGAGAGCTAAGTAAGAGTCTATAGGCGTATGGGACTTGAGACGAGTCTGAAGGCCTCTGAGACGAGGCTACCTTCTTAGCATGCAGGGTTGTGCACACTGGCTATAAAGTATGCTCCTGAACAGGTAGGGGTGAAAGGCAACCCTGGACTTGGGGCCCCAAGTCTGACAGTATGCGTATTCTTGAGGTAGAGCCCCAGCTTGGTTCAGGCCCTCCTGCAGAGGCTCTATGTCTTCCTGGGAGTGGGACAATTCAGGAAATGGGGAATTGGCTTGTGGGTTCTGATGCAGTAGGTCCTATAATGGTGTCAGGGCATCTAGAGGAAGATGTCATAAAACTGAGACAAGAATTCTGATTGGGATCTTCTCTAGTAGACCACTTTAAAGACCACACATTTTCCAAGACCCATGCCAACTACCACTTGTGAAATGGTAACAATCTACAACACATGCTATATATGTTAGGCCATATGTGTAACATGTCCTATATGGAACATAAAGTATTAATGACACATATATATAGATCTGATACAGACATACATGTATATACCAACTACATTTCTTTAAAAGAAACACCCCTTCTGCCCAAAAAGAAAGAAAACAAACCTCTGATTTAAGGAAAAGAGAAATTCTCAATCTAAAATTGACTTTCGAGCTGGGCATGGCACACTATTTGGGAGGCCAAAGAACTATAGGACTATTATGCCAGTGTCCTGGCTTGTGGATGATAACCCTGCTGTGCTCTAAGGAGAGGAAGGGAAGGGAGGAGAGGAGAGGAGAAGGGGAGCAGGGGAGGGGAGGGGAGGAAGGGAGGGGAGAGGAGAGAAAGGGAGGGGAGGGGGGAGGAGAGGAGGAATTTATCTTCCTTACACTACAATTGACATAGCAATTTAACGTCCCTTCCCCCAACAATTCCCCTTCTCTATTTTTCTTGGCCCTCTCCAACTCCAAGCTTGCAGAGTCAACACTGTGAAATCACCAACTGATTTTAATGGCCCCAGTTCATAAGAATCTAGCAAATCAGGTCACAGATAGACACAATACAAAAAGGACCAAGATGTAACAACGCTGAATTCTGTTGGGATCATATTCAAATCTGTGATTTTAATGGTGTCCAAGAGATGTAGAATGTAGATACAGTGTGATATGTTGTGTCATGTTGGAATATAGACATAAATTTATAAATAGATGTATATGATATGGATGCTATCTGTGCAGTTATGCAAATGTACATGTATGCCAATGGTGCATATATGTCCGTGTGCTATGTATCTGTCCTGTACTGTGTATTGTATATACAGATGTGTGGCATGACTATATATGTATGCCATGTACATATATACCTTGATCTATACTATTTTTTCTGAAACAGGGTCTCATAGAGTACCCAACTGTGGATGCAAAAATCACAATTCTCGTCTTAAAGGTAATAGAGATAGTTTATTCAGGGGCCATATTTGAGTGACTGCAGCCTGGGAACATGGTTTTAGGTGATCCCAAATTCCACGTTCCAATATGGAAGAAGTTTCAAGAAGTTTTTACAGTTTTACCAAACAAAGAAAGTCATACAAGGCAAGTTTAAAATATATTAGCCGTGGCACATCAGAGAGGCAGTAACAGAAAGATGAGGAGATCTGTCCTATATGCCTGAGATGTTATCTGATAACATTCTTAGTTTGGGGATGGTGGAGGCAAATGGGTCTACTAAGTTAATAGATTACAAAGATTTTAATCCATTAGTCACACAATGATCCAATATAGAGGTGGACAAGGAATGGTTATTAACAGGGCTAATGCTAGTCCAAGTAAAACATTCCAACATCTTCATCATCACTACAGTTTTAATCACCCAACCAGCCTCTACACAGACAGTTTTTCTTTCCAGGAATTTTCATTGATATTATGTTGGCCTTACACTTACCATCCCTCCGCCTCAGTCTCCTAAGTGCTGAGATCAGGAATGTAGCACCTTATCTAGTTTTTGGGCAGGAGGTAACCGGGAACTGAACCCAGGGCTTTGTACATGCTAGTGTGTGCCATACCACAACCTCCCTTTTTATTTTAAGACAGGGTCTCAGTAAATGGTTCAACTTGTCCTTAAATTCATTCCATAGCCCAAGTAGGCCTTGTACCTATGTGATCTTTCTGCTTCAGTCTGTTGAGTAGCTAGGCTTGCCCCTTTTTCATTCATGTGAAATAAAACACAAGTGACCACAGACCTACAATCCTGGCAGAGATATCAGGAGTTCAGGGTCATCATTTGATGGCATAGTGAGTTCAAGTATAGTTTGGGCAATATGGAGATCCTAAGAAAGGGAAGGGAGAAAGGGAGGTAGGAGAGAGGAATGGATGTCCACAGAAACAAAAATCCCTAAGATAATAAGACTTAAGGACTGTGTTTCCTTATGTCTGTATGCTACCCTGAGAATAATGCTGGAGCTGGAAGAGAGCCATACAAAGAAAGGTGGAAAGGGAACAGCATTCCAGAGTCCTGGCAACTAATATTCAGGCTAGGTATGTGGGGGAGTTGACCCTGCTGTGGGACCATGGTCACTTGTATTTTAAATAAATGATAATTGACCAGTAGCCAGGCAGGAAGTATAGGTGAGGTGATCAGGCAGGAATTGGAGGTGGGACAATGAGAATTCTGGGAAGAGGGAAGTTTCAGTCTGTAGTTGTGACCCAGACATGGAGGATGCCAGACACAGAACAACTAAGGTGTGACTGTCTTGCTGGTGTAGGTGTGGGAGAGCTGACCCCGAGGGCATAAAAGCAGCTTATGTTACAAGGGGTGAACTAGCTGGGGCAATGTGAGAGTTCACCTTGATGGTGAAGACAGGGAAGAGTTGGTGGGCTGACCAAACTTGCAATTACCCAGGCTTAAAACTAGGGTTAAGTTGACCCACCCCAACAATCATCCCATCTGGGATCTGCTGAAGCACGCCAAGGGACCAATCCTGCAGACCTACAGCTACTGTATCTCTATGACAAAGGACAAAAACAGGATATCCAAGAGGAGTTCCAGGTGAGGGCCCAGTATCAATAGTGTAAAAGAAACTAGAGGTCTTAAACCAGACCAAGGACTCTTTGCAATAAACACCTGCAAATAGATATATGGATAAATGATTAAACTATGACTGACTTACTACAGCTTCCATAATGAGAATTTTCTTTTTCTTCTTATTTTCTCTTAAAGTTAATTTTACTTTATTTTGGGGGTTGCAAGGCCAGAGGGTGTATATGAAAGTAAATTTTAAAAAAAGGAAAGTTTAGCCGGGCGGTGGTGGCACACACCTTTAATCCCAGCACTCGGGAGGCAGAGGCAGGCGGATCTTTGTGAGTTCAAGACCAGCCTGGTCTACAAGAGCTAGTTCCAGGACAGGCTCCAAAGCCACAGAGAAACCCTGTCTCGAAAAACCAAAAAAAAAAAAGAAAAAAAGAAAAGAAAGTTTAAAAAATGTATTTCTAAAAGTAAAATGGATACCACCCTACAGATTTATCAAAGTAAATTGGGACTATAGAAACACATGGTCATATTAAAACCATCACATCAGAAAGGGACTGCGAGATGGCTATGTGGTTAAGAGTGTTGCATACTGCTTTCCCAAAGGACCCAGGTTGTGTTCTCAGCACCGATGGATGGCAGCTCACAACCACCATACAGTAACAACCCATTTTTCAAATCACATAAGAAAATCTGGTCCACGAACTTACTGGGCACACCAGACAGAAGCAGAATTGAGACACTCTCAGATGGACCTTAGAAGAAGGATGCCTAATGGCCCTGCTACCCTATCCTCTGATGACCCAGGATATGCATCAGAGACTCAGTATGCAGAGGATTCTTGAGTGTTCCAGAAGTTTCACTGAGATTCTATCTCTACCGTTGAAATGATCTACTTGTTTTGTCTGCCATCCATTTGTGGATTTATTCTTCCTCACATGTTTGCAGCTCAGTTCCACGCTAATGCTTGACTCAAGCATGATTCTCCAGCTTGACTGACAGCAAACCTTCAATGGAGTTCACCATAGCATACTCATTCCTACAGAGACCCTTTATGCTGATGGAACTACTTGGTAAATTCCTGCCAAGGAAACTGATGACACACTTTGTAAATTTATTGTTTTCAATAAGTGTTGCCATCACAGAAAGGCACAAATGTGTCTGTTCTGGTATAGCATGTTCATGTCAATGTGGGAAAACACACAAATGCCTTAAAAGGTCTATTAACCTCACTATTAGATAAACTGACGTATCTGATCCTGCTCTGGAGACAGCTAGTCCCAGAACTCCATGGGAAGTTTCTGCATATGAGGAATGGCAGTTTTATTTCCAGATGTCATCTGCTTACCACAGCAGCTGAGAAATCTGCATTCAATGCTGTCAATTTCTGTCTTCTCCTCCCTGCAGCCACATCTTAGGCACACCTGTCTCCTTACCACATGGGCCACTAGAAATGCCAGTCTCCATGTTCCACCCTAGTACAGGACTCTGAAGTGGTCTTACAGTTCGTTTCTATTTAGCCTCTACTCCTCACCCAGCAGAAAGGGTGCTTTCTCCAGCATCTCTTCGGGCAACCCATTTACACACACACACACACACACACACACACACACACACACACACACACACACACCCCAGATGGGCAGTGGTGGCACATGCCTTTAGTCCCAGAATTCAGGAGACAGAGGCAGGCAGATCTCTGAGTCCGAAGTCAGCCTGATCTACTGAGCAAGTTCTAGGACAGCTGGGGCTATACAGAGAAACCCTGTCTTGAAAAGTGGGGGGGGAAGGGAGGGAGACAGAGAGAGAGACAGAGAGAGAGAGAGAGAGAGAGAGAGAGAGAGAGAGAGAAAGAGAGAAAGAGAGAAATGTAAATACCCTTGTTGCTGCCACTCTCAGTCACTGTGAAAAATGTTACGCACAGGGAAGGGGGTACTTTTTTAAGATGCAAACAGCTAAGTCCTTGATGGAATAACCTAATATATTAATGTTCTAACTTAACTAAATGTTTTTTTTACTGCTCTATTATCACAAATCAATTCACTATATTTTTTGCTAATAGAATTTATAATTATCTTTATCAAGGGTGATGGGGAAATTTTGCTAATCTTTTGGATTTGTTAATGAAAATACTACAGGGTCTTTCTTTCCCATCTATTCTTGACTTTTGGTGTGGACAGGAAGAGGACTCTGATTTATCATCAGTTATTGTTCTATCAATGGCATGGTGTCAAAGGCCTGAGTAAAATATGAGTCCCATCTGATCTGGGATTTTGCTGGCAGATGCTTCTAATCATGATTCATGGTATACCAGCCTTATATCATCTAACCGGTAAACAAGCAGGAGGATGCTTCATTTCCTTTCAAAAACATGGTCAACACAGGCCATCCTCTATCACAAATGTGTGCGTTAGTCAGATTCTTGTCATTGTAATAAAATACCTGATAAAATATGGGAAGAAAGCTTTCTTTGGACTCTGCATTTCAGAGGGATTTCGGTCTGTCATAGCTGGGGACGACATGGTGAAGAAGTTCGATGGCAGTGGGAATATATGAGAGGCTTTTTCATATTGAAGCAGATCAGGAAGCAGAGAAAGAATGACAGAATAACGGGCAGGAATAACCTTCAAAGGCTCACCCCACTTCTACCAGTTAGGCTCCACAGCCATCAAAATTGTGCTATGAACAGTCACTGGTTTTCAAAACAGAAGCCTAAGGGAGAAATTTCAGATCAAACCATCAGTGGGTAGCTTTAAGTTCTCTGAGGCACAGAGATCCCATCGTATAGGAGAGGATTTGTATGGAGTTCCTCTGAACCAGGGATCTTAGGCAGATGCAAGAGTTGCTTTGTAGATGAACGGAACCATCCATGGTTCTCCACGACAGAAATCACCATACAATTTCTTTCTAAGACACAAGGCACACACAGCCCAGAACAAACACACAGAGCTCAGGCAGGACACTCCACTTGTTTCCCAGCTGGTGGAAGCGTTTGAGAAAGATTAGGATGTGGCCTTGCGGAAGGAGGTGTGTGACTTGGGACAGGTTTTAAAGTTTCTCAAGACCTATGTCATCCCCAGCCTGTTCTTTCTCTGACTCCTACTTGCAGGTAAAGATGTAAGTTTGGAGATGTTTCTGCTGCCTCTGAAACCATAAGCCTAATTAAACACTTTTTTTTTAATAAATCACCCTGGTTACGGTGTTCCATTACAACAGAAAGTAATGAAGACACTAACATACTTTTCCTCCTTTCATTTAACTATGATGCAAAAATTCAAGAATAGTAGCATGGGCTAGAGAGGTGGCTCAGTGACTAAGGCAATTGCTGAGCAAGTGTGAGGACCAAGAATCCCACTGCTCCAATGTTGAGGTGGGAGGCAGAGGCAGGAAAATCCCTAGAAGCTTGTATGTGAGTAGCCTGATATAAAACAATGAGACCCTGTTTCAGACAAGATAGAAGGTGAGGACCAATTTCTGAGGTCTTCATCTGACCTTCACATGCATGGTATCCATTACACACACACACACACACACACACACACACACACACACACACACACACACACACACACACTAAACAGGAGCAGTTCTACAACACACACACACACTAAACAGGAGCAGTTCTACAACACACACACACATACACACACACAACAGGAGCAGTTCTACAACAGCCCCACTGGCTATGGGTATAAAAAAAAATGATCTGGGAAAGGGTAGAATCATCGTCCATTATAAATAGCTAGTCTGTCCTACAGCTTAGAGGGATGTATCAGTCAGATCCCTGTGTAGAATTCAGGCTAGAAGACGGGACACCCAAGACATTCCACCCACAATTCTCCACCACCTTTCCCACATTCCTGACAATTCTTAGCAGTCACACAACTCCAAAGAGCAATCAGTTAACCAACTGATCAATCAACAAAGGCACAGACCTCATCAGGAACATTTAAAGAGCACGAACATTTAAGAATAATGGTACCAGTTATGTTCTTAGAAATTAATCATCAGACTTCCCAGAGCATAAGCTGCTGTAGAATAGGGACTGTCTGATTATCCTCTACCAAATTTTCAAGCATGGAAACAAGATGGCTGAGCATCTCTTATCTCAAATGTTTGTGGGAAGATATATTTGAATTTGGAATTAAAAGATTTTTTTGGACTATTTGCATATACAGGTATGAAAAATAAAATACCTACAGAATGGACCTTAATTATAATCATGAATGCAATAATGCTAACTTATGCCACATTTACATTTTATATGTTTCATATATATAGCTGAAAGATAATTTTAGTTTACTATTTTTGGCACACCTGCATTTTGACTGCAAGCCATCACAGTATAATGTATAATGTCAAGAGTAGAAATTTGTCTCTTGTGGCATTATGTGGGCACAGAGTTTCTGATTCAAGAGAATTTTAGATTTTAGGTCTGTGAAGTAGGGATGATCAACCTGTATTTGCCAAATTGACAGATAAATTATGTGAATGATAACAAGGAAAAGAACTATTTCTACAAGTTTTATTCAAACTTTTGTATCTTTTCACTTCGTAGTTTTATTTGTCTGGGAATTCTGGGGGGGTATCTTTAAGACAACGTCTCACTATGCAGCCAAAACTGGCCTCAAACTTGTAATGGAGCCCAGGAAAGCCTGCCTGAACATCCTAAGTAGTTGAGGTAACATATGTACACAATAATGCTCAGTCTTCAAACTTTTTTGTCTTGCTGGATGTCCTTTGGGGAAAATGCAAACCCAGAAACAACCTGGCTTTGACCATGTGTTTACTGCAATGCTTCTTCGCTAAAGCTTTTCTCTCTATGCCAGTCTGTGTTTCTCATACCATGTGGGAAGAGTAATTACTTTAGAGGACCAGTTAAGTTTTATTTCTCCAATCTCTTCACAGAGGGACTAAAAAGGTTTGCAGTTTCCTTGGGATTTCATTTTAGCTTACAGAAACTCAGACGCCAAGTAGTAATGAAGTTGATTTAGACAAAATGATAAGTCATTTGTGCTTAAATGGGTTGGGGAGTAGAGAGATTAAAAAGAGAAATTCCACTCATAAATGATGCAAACTCAAATTAACAGGCACTGACTTTTAATGCTATCCAGTAATTTTAAAAGGGGTCCCCTCTGTGCAAGCATGAGAACTTGAGTTTGGATCACCAACATCTTTGTAAAAGCCAGGTGTGGTGATATATGTGTGTGTAACCCCAGTGCTGAGGGAGGACTGGAGAAAAGAGGGTCCCTGAAGATCACTGGCCAGCCAGACTAACCATATTGATGAGTTCTAGGTTAAGTTAAGATACTGTTTCAAAAAATAAGGCAGTATGGTCTACAGAATGAGTTCCAGGACAGCTAGGGTTATACAGTTAAACCCTATCTTAAAAAACAAAATAACAAAGTAGAAAGTAACAGACACTAACATAGACTTTCGCACTCTGCATGCATGTATGTACATACACACACACACACACACACACACCACTTGGACCTGGAAATTATAGTAATCTATTATAACTGCTGTTCAAATATCCCAGTGAACTAGCTATGCTTTTACAAAATACATTCTGAGAATCTGTGACAAGGCCTTTCTCATGTCTGCAGCTCCACTACATCATACTTGCTCCTAAGATTAGAGGCAGCAAGGAAGTGGGCTCTGCTTAAAATTAGTAACAAGGCCAGGAAGAGCTTTGAATAGTGAGGGATGACATGCCTCCAAATCTATGTCAAAACCTGCCCTCCAAACAATTTGAATGTCAAGAAAACATTATGAATTTGTTTTGCAAAACCTCGCCTTCCAAATTCCTTGTCTCCTACTTTTCTACCCACTCCATGTAGATACCAAAAGCTATATTTCTGGCATTTTAATCCTTGACTCTGCATGTCCCTTCCAAAGGAAATAATCATTATCTGTAAAAATGGTTTCACTGAATGTTCCCTGGCACCAGGCCTAGGGGGAAATCTACCTATGTTCCTCCAGTGGGAACAACTTCCAGAGCCCTGGGCTATGCCTTCAAACTGACATCTGTTGGGTCAAACAACATTGTCCTAGATGAAACTGAAAAGAGGCTAGGAAAGTTTGTTTGTTTATTTAAAACATAATTTTCCAAACCTCATCACATCCTTGACCACATAAACTCTTCCTGGAATTCTCAAATGCATAATAATTCTCTCTTCCCATTAATCTCTTTGCCTGTCCCTCCCTCCCTCCCTTCACTGAAGCAGGATCTCACGTGTCTCAGGTTGGTCTTGAGGTAACTATATAGCAAAAGGTAACCATGGGCTTCTGATTCTCCTGTTTCCACTTTCTAAATGCTGGGATTAAGGTACGCACCAGAATGCCCAGTTTCTGTACTACTGGGGATTGAACCAAGGGCTCCTGGATGCCAGGCAAGTGCTTTCCCAAATGGAGTATATCACTAGCTAATATTCTCCTCAAATCCTTCACGGTGTTTATAAAAAGAACAATTAAGATGGAGGGGGGAGGGCCTTGGGCTTCCCACAGGGCAGGGTATCCTGCCCCATCTTAAGGAAGCAGGGGGAGGGCGGTGGGGTAGTGGGGGAGCGGGAGGGCCGGGAACAAGGGGAGTAAATGTAAATTTTTCTTTTAACAATAAAAAAAAGAAAAAAAAGAACAATTATACACACTTTGTTGATGTTTTTATTTCCCCTTTGGCAATACTGGGAACTGCAAGTATCTAGGGCCACAGGCCTATGAGACGATCACTCCACCACTGCGTTATAATTCCAATCCGCATTTTACTTTCACATCAGTTGCCCAACCTGGACTGGAACTTGGATTTTCCTGTCTTAGTCTCTCAAGGAGCTGAACTAAAAGCCTGGTTAACACCAGGCCAAGTCACTTGTGATTTAAAAATTCTAGTATATGCCTTGCTATGCAGAACAGGGATTAGCAAACTAGATGTTTTAATCCTTAGTTTGTCATGTCCTTTTCATTAAGAAAAAGTATGGTTATTAAATCACTGGTGTGATGCATGGTTTATAAACAAAGTTTTATCATAATATACTATTCTAGAACAATTTGGTCCTAATGTATGAAAACTTTCCTCAAGACACTGGGAGACCCATGAAAGAGAGACAGGCAGGGGCTGGAAAGATGGCTCTGTGGTTAAGGGCACTTTCTGCTCTTGTAGAGGTTCTAGATTCGATTCCCAGCCCCCACATGGTGGTTAACAAACATCCATTAAACAGTTCCAGGGATCCAACAGAAATATACATGGTGCACACATACACACACGCAGGCAAAACATTCATATACATAAAATAAAATAACCTTAATTTTTAAATAAAAAAGACAGATAAATTCAAGATTGCACCGAATGCAAATTGTTGAGATATTGACTAATAGAAGTGTGGTCACAGGTAGCAAGACCAGTTGGAGACCTACCATTTGCATCAGAAAGGAGGATATATCTAGTGACTTCATCCTACATGTAATGTGCCTGTTTATCTTAATTTAATATCAAAGAATCAGGAGCATACCTAGAGTTAGGGTGTGGAAGTTTGAAGACTATTTAAGAATCAACAGAACTGTGGGTGGTTGTATACAATGCCATATTAAGTTACAAGGTAACAGCAACAACACATAGTTGCTAGAAGTTGGTGGCCACCAAAATACAGATTCAGAGTGTGGGTCACAAGAAGAGGATTCAATTTTATGTGTTACAGAAATAATCTAAACCTAACCAGTAGTAGATGTTTGAAAAATATACACTATACTGCATGGATGTATTGTATCCTAAATGGCAATGATTAAGAACAGCCCACTTTTAATAGAAATGTGAACAGTAATGAACAAAAAGAAAAAATAATACCAATAAATATACAAAAAAGATTCCCTCTCCCCAGCCCCCAAAAATACATGTTAAAAGTGATTGTTACTTAAGCCACAGAACTGTAAAATTAATGTTTAATACTGGCAAAGTTGTGAGAGGAACAGGACTTCCTAGGCTGCTGGTGAATAAAGCATAAATAACAATTTTTTTTAACACTGCATAGGTTCAAAAGGTGAGAACTCCCAAATACATATCTACCATGTTTTAAGATAACCCATATGGAAATATATGGCTCTTAGCAAAATATGCTTATTTATAAAGTATTATTTGCAATTGTGAATGGCTAGAAACAGCTTTAAATATCTACAGTATAAGACAGATTTCTCACATTTTTGAACATTAGGTAGAGTACATATAAAAGATCTTTGTGTTTTTTTAAAGTCAATTTACATACACTATGTGAAGAACAACTGTATATATAAAATATATATTTGCATTGAATCAAGACTGGAAAGCAAACACATCTCCATGTTCTATAGTAGAATCAATGGGTGAGGGGATTAAGGATAGTTTTAAATTAAAAAAAAAACATTAATTTAAGCTATCTCCTCACCCCATCTAAGAGTTTATTTTTTAAAGGTGTGTGTGTGTGTGTGTGTGTGTGTGTGTGTGTGTGTGTGTGTGTGTGTGTGTGTGTGTGTGTGTGTGTGAATAATTAAATAGATTCTGAATCCCTTTGGACATCCACAGATACCTACCAATGATCGGACAGCTAAGTTGCTCTTGCAGAACCCAGCTAAAACCTCTAGTGTTCAAGGATAAGGGAAAGATGGGTAGCTCAAAGTGGATATAATATGTCAGCTTCTTCCTATGGTTCTGCAAACATGATCATCACATACATAGACACACAAAGACACACATATACATGCATACACACATACACACACACAATCCAAAGTAGTAAAGAGCCACACACAAGTATTCTAAAAGGCAACATAAGTTATTACCTTTCCCAACCTTCAGCATCCAAAGTCAGACTTTGGGGGAGTGGCCAGTCTGTGCAAAGCATGCAGCAGTTAATACACATTTGCTAAATCATTTGTCACTGCAGCTGGGTAGTGGAAGCCTTCTAAAACCCATTTAGTTAACACATACTTGTGATTATTTCCAGAACTTTGAAAAAATGCCTTTGTGCATGCTTGAATAAATGAGAATGCCCCTGCAAAGTTTCACCTGAAGACAGAGATAGGTGTGTGTGCACAATGTATGCACATGAATGGCTTTTCCTACTATATATAATAGAGACACGTCCTCTTTTCTACTAAAAATGCAGTATTTTCTTACTGCATTATCAAAAATACATACATACATACATATATACTTTGCCTAGAAAACATGTTAACCATTCATCAAATTTGTACCAGTATTTTTATGCTTAAAATTATTCTCCATTCATTTTATAAATGCAGTTGGGATGCAGCAAGCTGCTTAGTTATCATGCTACCATATTCAGTAAACCTTTCCTTAATTTGCCGTTGTCTTTTTTTTTCCTTTTGCCTCGCCACTGGCACAATCAATGCCTAAATATGTGATTCAAGATGACACCTAGTCCCATGAGTCAGTGGATACAGACTCAGGTAGCGTGCGTATGTGTGCACAGATAGCTATGCAGCAATTTCCCGGTGAAAATGGCATTCCTTCCACACATGTGAATGCTTCCTTGCCTGTAGCAAAGGCAACCCATCATTTAGCAACATGGCCAAAAACCTGCATTTTTAATCACAATGTAAGAGGCAGAACAGAAAACACAAGCACATGTATAATGACACCTTCAAAGAAAAAAATACTATCACGATCCAAATAAATAACAAATTATGAGAACTAAAAATTTTTAAAAGCCATAGAAATTCCATTTTCTCCTTGTAGGTTTTTTTTTCACTGCAGTTAGGAAGCTGTTTGAATGGACCCATGTACCGATTGTGTGACTAAGCATGCACACCTGGTTTTAGCCACCCACCTCCGTCTGGATGTGTCTAACTCACCATTTTCTTTCAGGGTCCACACTCAGTGTCTTGGGAGTGAGCGTGTCTGCATCTTACAGCTACTGAGAAAGAAACGGCAATGCAGACAGGGCTTCAAAAATCCCAGCATCCTACTGCCAGAAGTCACACAGAGCAATTTTTCTACACAGCCAGGACTACCAGTCCCACCGGTAGGGACAGCAGCTTTCAGTTCCAATGTGCTTTCAGCCAGCTGTAAAAAACCAAGGCTGCAAAAACTGCATGCATCCTTAGACATACATGCAGTATGGACCAACGTGTCTCTTTACACACGTGTGCACGCTTGCAGGGCTCTGGCCAGAATCTGTACCCTGATTTGCATGATTTTTTGTCTTTGACAGAACAATAAACAACGAGAATGTTTGCACATCTTGCCAGATCGGACCCACGCCATTGTGAGCTGACAAACAATGTGCCCTTTAAGACGGTAGAACAAAAGAAGCATTGGGTACTACACCCCCTTCGCAAATAGCACAAGTGATTTTTAAAACAGTTCCCTTCGGGGATAAGATGCCCTGAGAAGGAGCCCTAGAGTCTCTTACCTGCATCACTGCTCGCTGCTGTAGACTGTGGCTCAATCCCTCTGCAAAGGCAGCTAAGTGCTTCAGGGACCCAAAGACCGCCTCTGCCACTGCAGAATCCTGCTGCCTAAGGCACTGAGGAGTCATGAAAGCAGCTGGCGACAGTTGGAGGAAGATCAGAGCCTCCTGCCTTATGATGGACAAGTTTATGCAGGGTCTGTCAACTCCAGAACTCAGTATATGTGACCTCAGGGAACGTTCCTTACCATGATTAAGCTATAAGAGGTTTCTCCTTTGAAAATCCCTATCAGGCACGGAGTGGGGGAGTGGTGGTCCTTTTCCTATTTTTTCAAAAATGGAAAATATAGAAGCTACTGCAAGGAGATCATTCATAAATTCTACTTAAGAACTCTCAGCAGTGCTATCGCAGGCAATCCATGGTCTAATGCTACAATGGAGTTAAAGATGACATTCAACAGCCTATTTTATGTCTGCGAATATTCTTAGGCTGATTATGCACTCATTAGGAATGTAATCCATCAGCTAACAAACCAAGTGTTTCAGAACCTTTCCTGTGTGCAAGGGCACTGGGGCGAGAATACAAAAGCCACCAGGCTGATTCCAACTCACCCAATTCCTTGCATCCCAATGACTTGCATTTAAAGACCCCGTGCCCCACGTCCACTCTGAGCCCAGCCCCCAACCTCAGTGCCATAGTCCTGAACTCAAATCGCTTCCCTCACAGCTCCTTCCTCTGAGTCCTGGGCTTAGCCACCAGGGCTTTCTCTTTACAGCTTCTTTCCATAAAGCTCTTCTCACTGCACAGGAAGTATTTCAGACTCCTGCTCATTTCACCAAATCACATGTTATTATCCAACCTTCAATGCAGTACATTGCTAATGTGTTATCATTATAGCCATGAAGCACTGACTTTTTTATTAGTATATATTCGCTTTTACGGGATTATGGGTTCCATTCACACATGTAAGTCACATAGTTTGACCATCCTCACACTCTGTTACCTTCTTTTGCCCTTTTACATCCTTCCTCTTCTCAAATACTAACCTTTCAACTACTTTCATGTTATATGCACATACGTGTTCATGTTTAATCTAGATTCTACACGAAAGAAAACATTTGGGTTTTTTTTCTGATTTACCTTATTGTACCTAAAACAATGGTCTCTAGTTTCATCAACTTTCCTACAAATGATATGATTTCGTTTTTCTTTGATACACTCACATCCCACCCTACGGTTTTCCTTATGATTCTGCTGATGGAACACCCAGGCTGATTTAATAACCTGGTATTGTGAACAGTGCTTCAGTGGATACTGATACGTAGGTGTCTTTGGGTATACTAACTTGGATTCTGTTAAGTTGGGAGTGTAGTCCCCAGCCCCTTGCATCTATCCCAGCCTCCAGGCCTGAGAGTTTGTATTGGTCTGAACTACAAATTCCAGCAGACCAGGTCCTGATCCCTCCCTTGGGGGAAGGTCAGGATCACTCCCAAGAGTATTTAAATAAACTCCCAAAAGAGGAACACGTGGTCTCTTTTCCTTCCTCCAGGTGGTCCCATTTGCACAGCTTCCTGGTCCCCACCTGAGAGTGCAGATCTCCCATTAAACCTGGATATTTTTTAATTTAGCTTGTTTTGATTTGGCTTGATTGGGATTTTGCGTTGGCAGAGAGCTCACATTAGGAAAATATTCCTAACAGATTCCACTAAATGCTTAAATCTGAGAGAAAGGGTTAGGAGAGTCTGGAGGGGGCTGATATAAATACAGTGAGGAACTGAATATGTATTTCTTTTTTATTGCAAAGCCCATATTCTTGCCAGTGTTTTTTTCATGTCCATATAGTATTTTATCAAATAAACAACAGTGTCTCCTCCCTGCCATCCCAATCTCTACTTTCTTCTCCAAGGGGCTTGTACATGCTAAGCACATATTATACAAAATGAGTATATCCCTAACTACAAATACTTCATTTTAAAAAATTAATTATAGAAAATTTAAGTAAAAGAAAGGAGTTTCCATACAATGCACGCAGTTTCTTCTATCATTAAGCTTGAGATTTGTATGTATAGTGTACAATCATTCAGATCTTAAAGTATCTCTCATAGTCCTGTGTTTTAAAGGCTTGGTCCCCTGAAGGCTACTACTGTGAAATCAAAGAACCTTTAGGTGATAGGGCCAAGAAGAAGAAAGTTAGGCCACTAAAAATATATACTTAAATACAAGAAAGGAGTTTCCATACACTACACCCAGTTTTTTCTATCATTAAGCCTCCTACCATGAGATAAATGGTTTCTTCTACCCTGTGTTCCTTCTATGATGTCCTGCTTCATCAACAGGACTAAAAGCAATGTCACCAACTGCAGACTAAAACCACAAGCCAAAACCACCTTTTTCCTTTATAAGTTGGTCATCTCAGACATTTTGTTGAAGTGATGGAAAACACTCTAATATAATTTACCCCAGATAATGATGGAATAGTGGTACATTTGAGACTGATATGCTACCTACTGCACTAACAAGGCACTTCAACATCTGTACACTAAAATTAACTAAAGGGTATATATCATCCTAATATTATCGTATTTATTTTTATATGTTTACAAGTTATACTTTATTAATTACTATATACTATTTATTGTTCCTTTCCTAGCCTAGGAGCCCAGCCAAGTACCACATTGTATTTAGTGGTTACATTTTCTTAAGCTTCTTTCATTGGGACTGCTACAAAACTAAAAGTTTTTCCCTCCCCTCAAATGTATATGCTAAAAGCACATGGAGATTTGTTCCTATCATCTCAGAATTCGGGATGCAGGTGTTGTGTAACAGTTGACTAGGTAAAAACCTTTCATCTTAGAGGGAAACTCTTTAAGAGTTGGATGGAAAAAGGGAGGGGAAACAACAGGGTGTTCTAAGGGGACGTGGAACATTCCATCCTGTGGGGAAGCTTGTTAAAACAGGAAGTAAAACTCATCCATGTTTCTGTAAGGAACCTCAGTAAAACTCACTGGTTCACTAAGCTGGACTTGGGCACTATCTGTACTTGGGTCTATGATCAGATCCCTGCCTCAGATGAGTAGACATTTATTCACGGCTATCAGGGAACAGTGCCACAAAGCAAAGGGTAAGGCAGAAGCTAATGAGTTCATAGATAAGCTGATCTATACCCAAGTCCTTTCTCAAAAACCAACCAACCAACTGACCTTAACCTCTTAAGAACTAGGAGGTAGGGTACTGGGGAGGGTAAGGAAAGTGGATATTTCACTAACATGTGGGAGCACAGAGAAACAATGTTCACTTTTAGGCCAGAAAATGAGACCTCAGGAGACACCAAATCTGCTAGTGCTTTCCAGAATGGTTAGAAATACCTGGTAGTGCTGAACACCTTTAATCCTGGCACTCAAGAGGCAGAGGCAGGAAGATCTTTGTAAGTGAGGCCAGCCTGGTGTATACAGTGAGCTCCAGACTAGCCTGGACTACATAGTAAGACCATGTCTCCAATAACAGAAATACCTGGTAGTAGAACCTTTTGGAGCCAGTGTGTGACTCGGGTATGTACCCTTGAAAAGGCTATTGGAATGACAGTCAAACAACATGGCTGACACGTTTGTTTTCTCTCTCTCTCTCTCTCTCTCTCTCTCTCTCTCTCTCTCTCTCTCTCTCTCCACACCCTCCCCAATAAACTCCTAAGCAGGTTTGTTGCATGTTCCGTGTTTTCTTCTCACTTGTGTCAGATAATTTTTATTGGTTCCATGAGACTCAGGAGGCTCTCCTGGACTGAGCCCTTCTCCCAGGGTGGAGACCCGGAACCGGGTATATTTTTCCATAACAACCACGTGTTCCATCTGCCTGACCGTGACCTCTACGCGCACACCACCAGCTTCACTTGGTGAGTTTCCCTATTCTGGTCAGCTTAACTGTTCCTCCAAACCCAAGCAATTGACCGTTGAGCTCCTGGCAATCTCTGGTGTTACTAGAAATGGGGAGACAGCCCCCAACCATGGCCTTCACTTCACGGCTATGGTTGAATCCTGTATTGACATTCATCTTTGGATTGCTTCCCTTAGCTGAAATCGTGTTTGAATGACCCGGGGTAAGTCCTCCCACGACTGGGGGCCCAGGGTCCCTCGGATTTTTCTCCTTTTTTCTTTTCTTTTCTCTGGTTTCCCAGTCGCCCTGACTGGAGTCAGTCAGGCTTTAACACCCCAGCTTTAGATAGAAGACGCTCATCTACAAGCCCTGTGGTGTTTGCCGCCATCACACCCCACCTATAGAGGGGAGGCGTCTCCCTATAAGCCTTGTGGTGTCGCCATTTTCGTGGGTTTTCATGGTTTTAGCTATGGATAGCAAGCCATCCAAGACCATCAATCCAGCCTTCCCCCTAGGATGCCTTTTAGAGGCCCTGAAACCCCAGGTCTTAATGCCCTACTTACAGATTCCCATACTTTGTTTAAAAAAAAAATGGCCTTGATAAAATTTAGATAGCAATATAAAGTGGCTGCTTAACAGCACCTGTGATCCCGATATTCTACGGGAGCTAACTACTGTCAGCGCACAGTCAAATGGAAGGAGTTTCCATATATCCAAGCCTTTTACTATGTAAGATCTAAGCCTAAGCCCTCTGTGCTTGCAAGTTGTTGCCTGCTCACATGTTCCTGGCTATGCCATCTGAACCGAAAGTACACACTACTTCCACTCTGGACCCAGCTAACGAGCCCCCACCTTTTTTACCTCAGCAGACAAATACTTCTGCTCCTTTACTTCCCACTGTCCCACTACCTCCCTCCACTTCCACCTGAGCTGCACAAGCTCCACTGCCCTCTTCAGCTCTCTTGCTCCCCCAGTAACTACTCCATCAGCTCCGCTGGATCACTCTTCCTCTCCAGTGCCTGGCCACAGCAGCCGCCTGCTCTGGCACCCGCCTGCTCTGGCACCCGCCTGCTCTGGCACCCGCCTGCTCTGGCACCCGCCTGCTCTGGCACCCGCCTGCTCTGGCACCCACCTGCGCTGGCACCCACCTTTACCCCTCCTCTCACATGTTCACGTGGTGCTACAGAACCCAACCCTGACCAAGCCAAGACAGCTGCAGTTTTCCTGTTGCGAGAGGTGGCCGGTGTAGATGGATTGATCAGGGTACATGTTCCTTTCTCCCTCTCAGAACTCTCTCATATCGAACAAAAGCTGGGGTCCTATATGCCTAATTCTACCACTTTCATAAAACAATTCCAATATCTTACCCAGTCTTATAATCTCACCTTTCAAGATAACTATATGATCCTATCTAATAACCTACTTCCTGAAGAGCACAGGCAAGTTTGGGAGCAGGCCAGACTACATGCAGATGAAATTAACAAAACACATGCAACACACCCTTTAGGGACAGAGGTGGTCCCTAAGCAGGAACCACACTGGGATTATAACACCCCAGGTGAAATTTTAGCTAGGGACCTGTTTTTGACTTGCCTCCTGGCACGTCTGCATAAGGCTGTCCTCAAGCCAGTAAACCCTAATAAGTTCTCAGAGGTCATTCAAAATATGAAGGAAAATCCTGCATTTTTGGAACGCCTCACTAAAGCTGTTACAATATACTAACTTAGATCCAGAAACCCCAAAAGGTAGACAGTTACTCATGACTCATTTTTTTTCTCAGTGCTACCCTGACATTAAGGCTAAACTTAGACATTTGGAGAAAGACCCCTTGACCCTGCAGGCAGAATTCTTAGAGTTGGCTTTTAATGTGTACCATGTAAGGAATGACAAAGTCCACAATCATCATTGTCACATGCTAGCTACAATCCTCTGACAGGCCGAGGCGACAAACCGCCCAATCTGTGCTGTCCATGCTGCTCCCTTGACCCCTTAGGGCTCAAGAATCACCAGGCCTATATTTCAAATGAGGTAGAACTGGTCACTGGGCCCAAGTATGCCCTACTCATCTTGGTCCCACAAGACCTTGTCCGAGATGCCATAGGGAAGGACACTGGGCAGTCGATTGTCCTCATGCACATAATGCATGGAAACATCAAACCCAGAAAATTCCCAAGTTGACCTTTGAGGTCTGGCCATGGATGAGTGAGGCTGCCTGGGCTCCTTTGACCCGACCACAACCATCATCTGTAACAGGGAACTATGGGTAAACATCATGGTATCAAGACGGTCCATCTCCTTTCTCTTGGATACCAGAGCTACATACTCAGTACTGAGGGAATTCTGGGGGCCTACCTCTCCTTCTAGTTTCCCTATTGTCAGGGTAGGGAGATAGCCTTATCTACCTCAGCAGACCCCACCATTTAACTGTGTTTTTAGGGGTATTTATCTCACTGATTCATTTTTAGTCATGCTGACATGCCCGGTACCTCTTATGGTAAGAGATTTTTTTTTTTTAAGCAAATGTCTTCTAGTAGGTGCTTCCATTTCATTTGTTCCTTCCATTCACCTTACCCCAGACTACCTCAACGGTGTGCCAATTCATGCCCACTGCCAATTACTATTCTCTCCCCTAGACCAATGCCCCTCATGCCTTTCCCCTAAATGGCAGAGCCCCTTTAAATTAATTCTTATAATTCAAACAGGGCCCTGTCCCTTTAAGTTCCAGAGGATATCAAGATCAGTCACTTTTTCTCTAGTTCCAGAAAAACAAAAGTTTCATCACCACACTCAAACCTCCTATGCCAAAACTACATATACTCTCCCTCTTCCTCTTTCTCCTATCTGCTATGACACCAAGATGTAAATCTGCTCCAGTTCTCTTACAGATTGTGGCGAAAAGTTCTGCTACATTAAACTCACCCAGTTTCAAGCATATTGTACAGGCCACACATGCTGTACAAAGCGCTCTTGAGACAATGCCAACACCTGCACCAGCTCCTGGACTTCACCATTGGAGCTCACCCCTTACTCTCCTTCTTTCTTCTTCTTCCCCTTCTCCTTTTTCCTTTCACCCAAAAAATAAAAAAGATGCAGAGATAATGTCCTTGAGTTCATCTTTTTACCCCTAGTTCCTTGACTACCGCAGACATGCAATTCTGAGCCCTGAGGGGGTACTGAGGCTGATACTCAAGCGTCCCCCACCCCATACTTCTGCCCCATCTGTGTCCTGGATCAGAACACAACATTGAAGTAGTACAGACTGGGGAGAAATAGGAAGGCAGCCATGTATGGTGGTGAAAACCCAGTCAGTACCTGGGAGAGCTAGGACAGGATAGCTACCTCAAAATCAGTCTGATCCATATTGCTAATGAAGGCATTGTGATAGTTATTGATGACTGTCAACTTGACAGGATCTAGGAGACGATTATGTGGGCACACTATAAGGCTGTTTCTAAAGTAGGTTAACTGAGGTGAAAAAACCTACCCTATGTATGGGCAACACCATCCCTGGGCTGAATAAAAGGAGGAAGTGAGCTAAGCACCAGCAAGCACTTCTTTCTCCTGATTGACTTCACCACTATGGAGGACAGTATCTTCCAACTACGAGCCAAAATCCACCCTTCTTTTAGTTGCCTTGTCAAGTACTTTGTCACAGCAATGAGAAGAGAAACACACTAATAACAGACATTAAAAACAAATTCTGGCCCAGTGTGATTGGCACATGCCATTAATCCCAGCACTCAGAAGGCATAGGCAGACAGATCTCAGTGAGTTTCAATCTAGTCTGGACTACACATAGTGAGTCCCAGAACAGCCAGGGCTGCATGGACAGACCCTGCCAGAAAGAAAGAATGAAAAAAGGAAGGAAGGAAGGAAGGAAGGAAGGAAGGAAGGAAGGAAGGAAGGAAGGAAGGAAGGAAGGAAGGAAAACAAAAACCAAAAAACAAACAAAAGCAACAACAACAAACCCAAAACCAAACCAACTAGTCTTGTGCCTCTGTCTTTTTCTGGCAGTTGCTGTTTTTTATTTCTGGGATGATGGTCGCTTCAGTTCAGGGCTCTGTCTGGCCTTGTGAAATAGAAAGCTCTGTCCACATCATCCGTCCCTAACCACTCCCAATCCCTCTACTTCCAAGCTCAAGTTTCACCTTCTTAGCATGACCCACTCAGCACTGGATGCCTAATTACCTAGCACAGTCCTTTAGGAAGGCAGGCTGCAATTGCTGGACAGCTAATTGAAGGCCAGGGACAATAAACACCTGCCCTAAAGCCGTGAACATAGGGTAGAGTTCCCCCGTAATCAATCTCTGTTCCTTCCAAAATCCACTTGGCAGAAACTGGTTTTCTAAAGAGGAAATTGGTCTTCACAATAATTTCTACATGCCAAGTTTTCTCTCAGGGAAAACACTCAAGCAGCGTCCATTGGGTTTGCTTTATTGGTTCATGTATTTTATATTAGAGCAAAATGTCTCTGAAAAAATTCTCCATGCATTCAGTTTTGTAGCTCTACTGGGAGTAAAATCATATTCTTGTTATTTTCTTTTCCTCACCCCAATAAAACACAGCCTTGAGGTCAGTGGTAGCCCAGCTGTGGGGGGCTCAACCCCATAGCTCATGTCAGCCCTAATTCCTAGAGTGTCCTAGAACATAATATCTTTACAGAAGAATCCCAAATGTGAGGAGCATAGTTTACATTAATTCCTACTTATAGGGTGTAAGTAGGAATGTGGAAAGCAAGTCAGCTTCATGATTTCTTCTGAAATACTTAGGTCTTCTTAACTCTGGATCAACTTAACTCAAGATCAAGTGCAGATGGTATGACCCATTTCACTTACTAGAATCTATCTAAAATCTTTAGCAAAATTTAACACAGAACACATACTACCATGGAATGCTGATCTAGAACTCAAGGAAGGTAAGACAGGAAACCACTCATCTACCAACCCAACCATCCATCTACTCATCTATCATTCCATCTCTCTGTCTATTCATTTATCCATCATCCATGCACCCAACCATTCACCAATCTCCATCCATCCGTCCGTCCATCCATCCATCCTTCCATCTGTCTATTCATTCATCATCTATGTACCCAAACATCCATCGACCTATCCATTGTTCTTTAAACCCCTCATCCATCCACCCACCCATTCATCCACCCACCCACCCATTCATCCATCCATCTATCCACCCACCCATCCATCCATCCATCCATTCAATTTTTCATCCATCTATCTACTCTTTCATCCATCCAAACAACCACTTATCTAACTGAGAGCCTGGGAATTAGAAAGACTCCCTGGCAGGTCATCATGTAGGGAGAAAGGCCATAGCTAGGTACTGAAGATAGTGAGCTTCCAAGATGGCTTGCTTCTTCCTCACCCTCCTTACTTGAGACAAAAGTCTGATAGCTTAAAACAAAGGCCTTGTGGGCATTTTCTCCTGTTAAAAACAGTCTGGATTTTTTCTGATTCACAAATCCCCAGTAGGCTTCAGAGAGGGTTACTTTCTCTATGTGTCTGTTTCATATATATGTTTCCTCACCCCCAATAAATGCATTTCAACTGTTGATTCTGTCTGTGCTTGTTTGTGGAGGTTAAGATTTCTCTGTTGCTACCTGTCATGCCCAAGATTTTTCTTGCCTTTTACTCCTTTAACCCATGGAGAAAAGCCCTAGACTACACACACACACACACACACACACACATTATATATATATATATATATATATATATATATATATATATATATACACACACACACATTGTAATGCAATACCCATCCTTATTAACTCATTCTTCCTTCTATCCCTCTGCTTACTCATCCATTCAAGTGCCCAGCCTTCATCCATTCAAGTACTCATCTCTGCACGTATCACCTATCTATCCATTTACCAATTCACTCATCCATCAACCACTTATTTGTACCTAATCTGTATAAGAACTATGTGTGCTAAATAGCAGAGAAAAATTAAAATCCTATTCTTCCAAACTGTTCACCAGGAATGAGGAGGAGGAGTCCAGATAATAGGACAATGGTATAGAAATACATCCATGATATTAAATCCTGCTCCCAATATCCCAGTCTGCAGAGGACAACTCTGTTCAAAGTATGATGGACATTGAGTTTGAGGATGTTAGGAAGGACTAATTTGGTGTCACAAAAAGGAACATACTAACAAAGTGAAAGTAACTTAGCATGACAATTTCTTTTCACAAAAAGGGCACACCACGCCCTGAGATCAAGCCAGTAAGTAGCAGCACACATGGTCTAGATGACCTCTGTCTTTCATCTCTAACAGAATATAGCTATGTAGGCAAACAAGCCATTTAAAGTGGTGGTTAAGGAGAAAGGAGGTCACTAGGGTTACTCAAAACGAGTCTGTCTGGTGTCCTTGTAAGAACTGGAGATTAGGAAAGAGAGACACACAATGCAAGCAAATGAGGGCACAGTAAGGAGCTAGAGTCTACACATGTAAGTTAGAGAGGCATTGGGAGGAACCAGCCTTTGATCTTTCAGCCCCCAGGGCTTACTATTTAAGCTATCCAGGCTATAAGACATTAAAAATGTCTCTATTGCCATTTCTGTTTGTACACACACACACACACACACACACACACACACACACACACAAGCAGAGGACAACTTACAAGAGTTGGTTCTCCCCTTTCACTTTATGTATTCCAAGGACAGAACTCAGGTCTGCAGGCTTGGTGTGGCAGGGGCCTTTACTAGTCGGAAAATCTCACCAGCCCCCATGAGACCACTTTTTAATGACAGTCATTGAGAAATCAGACACTGAGTCTTTAAGGGACTCCCAAATCAGTGATGGAATGCATTTGCGAGAAACAGACCCAGCTGGTTGTAATAAGCTTGAGGATTCAGCATGAAATCTCTGAGGACAGTTGGAGCCTCTAAGAAAATATCTTCAGAACATGTGAGATGGGCTGCTCAGGACCAGATGTAATGCAGAGGAGAAAATGCCACTGTATCTGCTACCTTGTGGTCAGGCTACCCAGCTACAATGTGTTTTCCCCTTAATCCAACACACTTTAATGATTTCTCATGTGCCATGTACCTTTATGTTTGTTTCTTAATTCCTGAGACAAGGTTTTGTTCTATAGTCTAGGGCTCATCTTGAATTTACGAGCTTCCTTCTTTGCCTCCTGAGTGCTGGGATTATAGACATATGCCACATGTTGCTCTCACATAGTTAAAAAAAAGAATGATATACTTTCCTTTCAGCTACAGATACTTTAATTCTTTCCCTACTACATGGTATGGTCTTGCAGGATCTTATCCTTCACGCATGCACAAAAAAGATGTTATTAGTGGGATGTGATATCTCATCCCTGTTGTCCCAGAAAGTGTTGAAGTTAGCACAAGTCTGATGCCAACCTGTGTTACACAGGGAATTTCTGGGTGGGAAGTGACACCATATCTCAAAAAATAAGAAAAAATTAAAATTATATTAAAAGGTTATTTCTATTTGGACTTTGGTGAATAATCAGCAAATAAAAATAACTCCTATGTCAACATTTTTATGTTATCTCAACAGAATGCAACAAAACTTTTTATTTCCAAGTATCAATAATTAATTTCCCATAGAGACATGTTTATGTTATTTTAAACCTATGCAAGGTTACTAGGTATTTTCATACTTCTGCATTTTAGACTGCCTATTATTTTTATAATCCTTTTATTTCTCAAGCATATTATTTCTTGTTGATCCTCTAGAAACGTATACTCTAGGAAAAGCTGAAAATGACTTTTCAACATTCCTATTCCAAAATTTCAATATCCTTGTCTCTCTTCAACACACACATAAAATGCAATCCTGAAAACCGCTAGGTTTGTAACTTAAAAGCAGGCTGCTTCTGGAACTAATCTCTTCAGAGTCACTAAACGGTCAACTGAGAGACTCAGCCATGATAAATAAGGCAGAAGGCCCCTCTTCTCTTCCTCCTATTCCTGTGAGCGCTAACAGAACCGTGGACACAAATAATCACGTGTGCACACACAGCTCATGCACATTATAGCTGTCCATGGTGACATTCTCTGCCCCCTACCCTGCACAGCTGCTGCTCAGCATGTGACTGACTCAGAGCCCAAGAATAAAGCTCTAATTGTCCTCTTCAGACACTGTTAAATTCCGTAGGCAGATTATTCCACAGGCTTCCATCAGTTTAGCTATGCAGACTGTTAAGTAATTGCAGGGATTTCTGAGGCAGGCACACAAAGTATCAATCCAGTCCCCCTTCAGAACCACATAAATGTGGGATAGTTTTGAATAGGGATAATAACAGTTAGTGTAAAGACACATTAAATAAGACACCGTTACAAAAAGTTCTTGATAACAACACTTAGTGAGTGTAAAAACATGTGAAATAACACACCGTTACATAAAGTTCTTGAAAGCATATATCTAAGTTGGTTATTTCTGCAACAGAATCTTGACCTTTGAAGTCAGTGTTTCATTTGCATCGTATGCTAGCCATATAGGATGCATAAGACATTAGGAAAATCTTTCCTCAAGAAAGCCTGTTGCGTGCTGATTTTCATCTTTCCACCAGGGTTATTATATACACATCTAATCAAATCTATCCTCTGCACAACTTATTATATACTCCCCCCAACAATCTGGAATTGTTGCAGGCAACACTGTAAGAGCACAGACCTTGCTCGCCCTCCTCCCTTCTCTGGGAAGTCAAATGACTTCTATTTTAAAGCTTCAAGTTAACTCATTAAACAAGCCCAATTTAGAAAGCTTTACCAAAATCCTTTCTGACAATTCTGAGACTGTGGCCTACAAACACAGCTGTGTGCCAGATAATAAAAGCAACTCTTCAGTTAAAGACTTTGTTTAAGGAGGCTAAACTGGACATTTATTTGGTCTCCATAAAGCATTTCACTCTAAGAAAACAACAGCTACTTTAAGAAACACTAAAGGCTATTACTGCCCTGCTTCTCTGGGTAGGGCTGCAGAATCCACGGGATCTCTCTCTTCCAAACTCTAAGATCTTAGTGATGGTGGAAATCACACTCGATTAGCAAAACCAAGACTTGTCCTATTAACGTTCCATTCACCTTACATAAATATTTTCACACTCGACACAATTTTTCAGCAACCCCAAATCCACAATTCACCCACCTTGGAGCAGAACGTCCCTTGTCAGCCTGCAGTGTACATTGTGGTACTCCTTTGTGCCCGCCAGAGTCCTCTGGCTGCCTGTCTGGCTCAACAGGCACTTCCTGTGAAGAGCGACACCATGAGACACAGACTCATCAAGCTTCCTTCATGCCTGAGATGACTGTTATTATGAAACCCCTCATTTGTGGGTTTGCTTTGAGTGCCTGTCCCACAATGCCCGTGGCTAGGCCTGTTGTCTCAGACTTGAGACCTGGTCACAGGACATGGCTGTTCAACTCCATAAGGCACTTAATTAAGACCACTGACCTCGGACTCCTGCATTGAGCAGAAAACAGGGCTCCTTACATGAGGGCTGTTACCATGTGACACAATCGGCCAAAAGAAACACAATGAAAGACAGCTGGCCACAAGTCATGACTGCAATACATCACATGCTAGGACATGTGGGGGCTGGGATTCTGACTCCTGATGGAGAAGGCATGGAGTTCTCAGAGATCACACTGAAGCGTGTGTGTGGATAAGTCAGAATGTAGCAGCGGCAGAAGCAAGCTCTCCCCGGGGTCTACGTGGAGTTTCGGTACCAAATGCTAAAAGCAAGCAAGCAACTCTCCTTCCGTGTACAGCATGGAGGTTATCTTCTAAGAAAACTACTAGTAGTTTGTTTTTAACAAGAAAATGAGGCTGTTAATATTGCAGCATTTCCCCCACAGAGCAGATACACAGAAAAAGCGCAGTAGAGTGAAATTTAGGATAAGGGAGCAGGGGATGAAAGAGATGTGTTTGCACAAAGGAAGCAATTTCATTCCCTTATCTTTCGAACTACAAACGACACTCTTGCACCTCAGTGAGCCATCATACATGCTGGGTATTCCCTAAGTGTCTTCAGGTGGTACAAGTGAGGCCATGGCACACGGTATACTGCTTACCTGTGAGTAGCGATCAGTGGACGGTGATGACCGGGACCGTTCATGGATGTACTGTGCCCTCTGCTGCTGATCTAGACCGGCATCCAGAATATCATCTGCTGAATGGTACCGCCCGGAACTCCTGGATTCCAAAGGTTTCTTCTGCTCCTTCCAAGACGCTTGATATTCTGCAAAGGTTCCAAGCCTTCTGGGTGGGTTCAATGATTCGGAGGCTTTTTCTACTTGACCATCATCACTAAGGATCTCTCCACAGGAGGTGGCCCGTGACCTCTTCTGGAACCAGGACTCTGTACCCTCACACCCACGGCCCCCTGTCTGTGGCCTCTCAGCCTTGCCTCTTGAGAGCCCACAGAGAGCTTGCCTGTGGCTTGGCCTCTGGAGAAGAGATTTGCTTGTTTCCTCAAAAAACTTCCACCTGTCGGCAAATGTCCCCACAGTATCCTCAGGTGTCCTGACATTAGGATGAGGACTGTGGTCCCCTGAGAGACCCACCTCATTCATTTTCTCTGGCTCAGAATAGGACTTCAGCTTCTGCTCCGCTGTGAACCGTTTCCGCCCTCCAATTCGAAGAAGATGGGGCACACCACCACCAGAAGATGGTGGCTTGGCCACACCTGCTTCCCAGAGGCTGGGGACAGAGTCTGGCTCCCCAGGGGAAGATAAAGAAGATGAGGCAGTACGGTCACAAGTCCTGTGTTCGGCTTGTCCTGCACACTGTTCTGCTGGGATGGGACCTAAATCACGGCGGTGAAAGGAGGTGGCCCTCAGGACACGTGTCTGGGCCTCTTTCAGGTGCTCTTTATAGGTGCTGGGGAAGGAACCTTCTGGGACAGCCTCCTCATCAGTTCTCCAGTCGTCAGCAAGTGTCACAGTGCTTTTGCTGCTCTGCAGCTTTGCTCTGCGCATCTGGATCTCATTCCTCAGTGTCGTGGCAAACCGGTCACTCCTTCGCATAGGTCTACCCACCTGGGTGTCAAGCAGCGGCGGCTTCTCGGGTCTCCATGCCCCGCCTTGGGTCAGAGAGTGCAGCATGGGTGTCCTTTCACGAGAAATCCTTCCACGTTCTCCATCCACCGACTTGAGGCCATCATCAGAACATTGTGCTCCGGCTTTCACAGTGTGGCTGGCTTGAAGAGGCTCTTGGATCCCTGAGCAGGAACCTTCTATCCCTGCATCCAGTGGATGATATCCCTCTCTTTCGTGAGAGGCCAGCGTCTCCTCATGCTCTTGTAGATAGCACCTTTGGCTCATCAAGGGCAAGAGAGCATAGTCAACGTCCACAGAACGTGTGTCTGAATGTCCAAAGTCACCTCGGGGTGTCACAACCTGGGCGCACCCCTGCACAGGCTGCCTGGGAGGTGCACAGAAGTAATGGCTGCGCCCTCTATCATCCAGCTTCTGGTTGGAAGAACCAGACCATCTCACCTGAGCATCATTCCGGGAGGGTTCAGGAGGCTCCTGCAACCCCCCACCAGAAGTCCTATGAGGCAGCTCCCGTAGTGATGAGGGGACCCTTGAGCCCTCGTCACTGTACTGCCATCGCTGCTGGCTCCCACGGTAAGATGTCAGGAAGTGGACATCTGTGCTGGACAAGGACAAGTGGTGCCTGCCCGGGACCCCTGAGGATCCACCCGCTCTATCATCCGAGGATAGCCAACGGCAATCCAAGTGGCCTTCTTGCTGGTAACTCAAGCTTCCTGTTTCTTTGCCACTGCTTGGGTGTGCCAGCCGACACTGTCCATCAGTCATTTCCAGTGTGTGGACCCCTCGGGGTTGGGTGGTAAAGTCTGAAAATGGAGGGTCCGGCATCTTTTCACGGCCCCCGGCTGCCACAGCAAAGCCATCACTGAGCCAAGGAGCTGCAAGAGGGGGAGGAGAAGGGGCTTTCTTCTTGTCAGGAACATACCAAACAGGCCCAAAATTTGATCTTCCAGAAGTGGTTGTTTTCGGCTCAACATAATCCTCTGGCCTTGGGCTTTTCCTGTTGTTACCAAGAACCCTGAGTGTGGAACATGGCGGCCTGTCCTGTAATCCCTGAGGATCACTTGCAGGTTGGCTTTGTCGGCTGCCGCCTGGCCTGGAGGCCTCCCAGAGGCCAACTTTGTAGAGAATGTTCTCAGTGGAAGAGGCATCGGCCCTGGGCAAGGTGTGGTCAGGGGTGCCGGGACAGGTAGAGAAGGAGCCATATGCAGAATCTCGCTTGCCATGGCCACCCAGGTGTCCAGATGTGGAGAGCTGGGAGCCGTGGTCCAGGCTGTCTAAGCTGCCCACAGAGCTGAAGTGCTCAGCAGTGTGCTGTAGGCTTGTGTGCTCCCATGAGCTGGACAAATCATGGGAGGAAGAACTACAAAGGAAAAGCACAAAAAAGATTTACAAACAGCAAGATGTCAGGAAAACAGCATTGTGAGCATAACTGGGCCTACACTAAGAAGGATGAGGATGCTCAACAGTAGCTGAATAGGGAACTGGGGAGGAAAGGCATTTCTGAGGGACACTGAAAAGACTGTTAACCTCCTGGGTACCTTTTTAAGATTCTTTTCAATACTACTACATTTTCTCAACCCAAAACCAACTCTGATGCTGGCAGTGCCTGAATTAACATTTCTGTGGTCCTTCATTGGTTAGGGACTGGGAAATGGCAGTTCATGAACTAAGAATCGTTCTTAGTTTTTAAATTTTTTTAATTTATTTTTTATTATTGTGTGTACATCATGCCATGTGTAGAGGTCAGAGAACAGTTTTTGTGGAATTGGCTCTTTCCTTCTGCCTTTCTGTGTTTCCAGGGATAGAGCTCAAGTCATCTTTTACTCACTGAGCCCTCTCACAAAATAACTTAAACAGACTCGTAACATCCAATGGGATTGAAACAACAATTAAAAATCTTCCGGTTCAGCTGGGTATGCTGGCGCACATCTTTAATCCCAGTATTCGGAAAGCAGAGGCAGGAAGATCTCTGTGAGTTCCAAAGCCAGCCTGGTCTATAAGAGCTAGTTCCAGGAAAGCCAGGACTACATAGTAAGACCATGTCTTGAAGCCCTCCCAAATCTTCCAACTTATAAAAGCCCAGGGCCAGATGGATTCAGTGTAAAATTCTATCAAACCATCAAAGAAATAACATCAATATTCCTCAAATAGTTCATAAAATATTAAAGCAAGGACATTTCCAAATTCTTTTTATGAAGCTAACAGTCCCCTGATACTAAAACTGGACAGACACAACCACAAAAGAGAATTACTTCTGAAAGAACATGGATACAAAAATTCTCGATAAAATACTTGTAAATCAAATTACAAAAAAAAGAAAACACATCTAAAAGGTTATCCACCATTACCAAGCTGTCTTCATCCCAAAGATGCAGGGTGCTACAAGAAATACCACAAGAGAAAACAAGCTTGTTCATCCTTTGTCTAGCCATTTAATTTTGTTTTCTCACTGTGAAATATTCAGTTCTGACCCTAACTGAGCAGAGGTGGTCTTGACTACTCAGAAGTCAAGACACTCATGGGAATGTCTGAGTATTCACAGAACGTGACAGTTACACAGATCACACATGGTGCCTGGTCTCAGGGAAAGAATACTCACCTAGCCTGGTGCTGGCTCTTCCAGGAAGGGAACCCACTGGTGCTCAGAAACAGTGAGGCTGCTGGCTCGGGGTAGGTATCGGAGACCTTGGTGGCATGCCAGGAGTGAGGCCTCCAACTCGGATCACTTTTCCTGGAAAAGAATGCAGACGCTGAGGGACTTTGCATCCTGGACACCTTCCTGTCTGGCACCTCAGTAGGAATCCATCAGAGGAAACTAGTGGCGTCTGCTGGCACCCAATACACAGCACAGCTTACAACCGCTTCCCGTTGGATATAGTCATGAACGTTATTTCCGATGCTTGTTAATGACCAAGTTGCCATGATGTAGAGTGGAAATCACAGGCTCTAAAGCAGCCCTAAGTCTTTTTAATTTATTCTTCCATAAATGGGTATGATTATTGTTTGCCAGTTAGAAATTATATAAGCTTCTGAGATGTCTCCTGTACCCCAGGCTAGCCTTGAATATCTGATCTTCCTGCCTCCATCTCCTGAGTCTTCAAGTGGACCCCCATGCACAGTTTTATGTAGTGATGGGGATGGAACCCAGAGTTTTGTACATCTCTAGCTCTTGTTTTGTTCTTATTGCCTTTTGCATTTTTTTAAGATGGAGTAAGCATGAGGCTCCAAAGCTACAGAGAAACCCTGTCTCAGGAAAGAAAGAAAAGAAGGGAGGGAGGGAGGGAGGGAGGGAGGGAAGGAAGGAAGGAGGGAAGGAGGGAGGGAGGGAAAGAGGGAAGGAAGGAAGGAACCTCAGCCATGATGATACTATTTCTACCTCCTCACTAGAATGCCCTGAAAATGCCATGGGAGAGGAACATCCAGGAAAAAAACTGCTATGAGTAAAATTCTAAAATAGTAGCAATAAATTTGTTGTAAGAGATTTAAAATGTCTACGGCATCTTTGCTACCCTTCCATTAGCTGGTTTTGTGTGTCCCTTCCCCTTCAGTGTGAGCTCAAGGTAAGCAGTTCCAGTAACAGAATGAAGCTGCTTTCCTTTCCTTTCCTTTTCCTTTCCCCTTTCCCTTCCTTTCCTCCCTCCCTTCCTCTTAATAAACGGGAAGAAATAATATTCTAGGGAATCTGAGCATGGTTGTAGGGAGACTCTATCTTCTTGGTTTTCTTAGAATGTTTTCTCTGAGGAAAGCCATGGAAGAATCATTAGTTAACACGTCAGGATGCTATGGAAGAGCGTTCTCCACAGCATCTAGGATTATCTTTACGTGCAAGGTAGCTAGAAGTTCTCCAAGGCTAGAGGGAATCGATGAAGAAAAGTAGGACAAATGCATCTCTTGGCTCATACCTTTAAAACTAGGCATGAATAATGGACTATGCTCTGTGAGGCCATGAAGAAATGAAAAATAAAAAAATCCAGAAGATCCTTAAAAGGAGAAATATATGGGGCTATCAAAATGGCTCAACTGGAAAAATGCACTTGCCATACAAAACTGAGAACAAAAGAGTTCTATTCCTATAATGCAATCGCTGAAGGTTCCAATACCTACCAGGGACAGTGAAATTCTCCTAAAATGCACATAATCATTTTCACACCCTCTGAATTTCCTGGTAGACACTCAACAAATCTGGGTATCAACGGCACCAGGCTAATTACTATTCAAATGCTGGAAAACAGCTGAGGTTGTGTTAATAAGAAACAGATACATCTAGCGCCTAGCCGTTCACAAGGTGGAGGAGATTTTGTGTTCTCTGATGCCACCTACTGGTCCTGTCACACTCAGTATCTCTTTGACTAGTACCCATTCTCAGGTGGCAAGAACAGATTTGAAATCCACTGATGAGTGAGGTAACCCAGACTCAGAAAGACAAACACAATACATACTCCCTCATAAGTAGATATTAGATGTAAAGAAAAGGATAACCAGGCTATAATCCACAGTTCCAGAGAAGCTAGGTAACAAGGAGGATCCTAAGAGGAACACATGGATCACCCAGGGATGGGAAATTAGACGAGATCTCCTGGGTAAACTGGGGGGGGGCAGTAAAGGGAAAGTGATGGGAAACAAGAACTTGAGGGAATGAGATGGTTGAGGGGGAGACGGGTGGAAGGAGAGAGCAATCGGAAAAGAGATCTTGGTAGAGGGAGCTGCTATGGGGTTCGGGAGAAACCTTGGTGCTAGGGAAATTCCCAAGAATCCACAAGGATGACCCCAGCTAAGACTCCAAGCAATAATGGAGAGGATGCCTAAGCTGGCCTTCCCCTCTAATCAGATGACTGATTATTTTTTTATAATAATCATATTATTGGGAGGAGTGGATGGGATTTGGACTGGGAGGAATGTGGGGGAGTGGAATGGTTGGGTGAACTGTGGATGGAATGTTAAATGAAATTAAAAAATAATTGATGACTACCTTAATTGTCATCATAGAACCTTCATCTAGTAACTGATGGAAGCAGATTCATAGGTAGGCACTGGGCTGAGCTCCCAAGTCCAGTCAAAGAGAGGGAGGAGTGATAATATGAGCAAAGGGGTAAAGATCATGATGGAGAAATCTACAGACACAGCTGAACCAAGCTTGTGGGAACTCACAAACTCTAGACCGACAGCTGTGGAGCCTCCGTGGGACCAAACTAGGACCTGCATATGTGGGAGACAGTGGTGAAGCTTGGACTATCTGTAAAGCACCTGGCAGTAGGACCAGGATCTGTCTTCCTGGTACATGAGCTAGTTTACTGGGGCCCATTCCCTATGGTGGGATGCCACACTCAGCCTTAACGTGGAGGGATGGGCTTGGGCTTTGGCCAGAGTTGGTTGACTTCCCAAGGAAGCCCTTACCTGTTGGGAGGAGTGGGTGGGATTTGGGCTGGGAGGAATGTGGGGGAGTGGAGTGGTTGGGTGAACTGTGGATGGAATGTTAAATGAAATTAAAAAATAATTAACAAAAAAGAAATTCACTTATAAATAAGGCTCTCCTGTTTTCTCCAATGCGGGACACACAGTCAGAAGGGCAAACAGGAGGAGAGATTTATTTCACTGTGATTCTCTGGTGACTTTTCTTGAAATTATCTGCCACAAATGTACAACAAATTGGATGTACTTCATTTTTAAAAAATAATGTCATAGTTCAACTAGGATATGGTCTTTAGTCTTTGTGTGTGTATGCACGCACGTGTGTGTAATCGTGTGTACATGCACATACAAGCTTGCATTTTCATGCAGGCGCACACACTGCTTCCATGCAGAAGAAACCTTGGTTATCAGAGCTTGCCTCCTACATCATTTGAGAAAGGGTCTCTTGTTTGCCTCTCTATGCATCATGCTAGCTGGTCCACGAGTTTCTGAGGATTCCCCTGTCTCAACCTCCCATTTTGTCAAAGGCGCACTTATATTACAGATATGTGCTATTACATATGGCTTTACATGGATTATAGAGATCCAAACTCGGATCCTCATGCCTGTACAGCAAGTATATTACACAATGAACCATCTCCCAGTCCAATATTTGGATACATTTAAATTTGAAAGAACAGTGCTTGGTGTTTCAATACAAAAACTGGCATAGAGCAATAAAAATTTTGTTTCTTCTCCTTCTGTTAGACAGTCTCTTCCTGTGTATGCTTGGGCTAATCTGGAGCTTGCTATACAGCCTACAGTAGCCTCAAATTTGTGACCGAATGCCACAAATGCACCTTCTGTTTCATTCTGCTGATTATTATTAGCATAACTATTTCGATGAAATTTTTGTTATCCAAAAGGACAGAGAATATCTCCCCTTTCCTCAAAAAATAATCACATATGCGTTGGGTATTTTTGTAAGTGTTTAGTGAACTGCACTTCCTCCCCAAATACAGTCTATGTCTGGTCATCCCGTCCTAGTTAGTTCTGCAAGTGGTGAGTAAACACAGGAGGCCTGGCTTCTGGAAGCCTGCAGAAACAGCTCAGCATATCTCTCAACCTGGAAACCTTAACCAGGCAGGCTAGAGGGCTGTTTCCACAGACTTGGTGTTTTAGAAAGTCTAAGACATAAGAGGCAGAAGTTAGAAAGGCCTTACTTCCAAAAAAAAGGACGGTGTTAGAAATGCGCTAGGAATATTCGGGTATCATTCGGTATCAGTGACTTCAAAAGTACCAGTGGGAGAGCCCACGGCCTGTGGAGGGACACACTAAGCCACCTCACCCCCTAAGAGGCCCACAGAAGGCAGGGTGTTTTCAAAAGGTTTGGGGTAAGGGAAAGTGGAACTGAGTTGGCTCCTGGCAAACACCCACACTTGAAGTTCCTCAAATGAATTAAGAAGTTCCTTCCTGCAGAGTGTGAACCCTGGCTCTCACCTTGTACTTTCTTCTTGCTTTCTCTTTGCTACTCAGGGATTCACAGCTCTGTGCTTCACCTCAGGTGCACTTGGGATGATGCCTTACGTAAGACTTGGGAGATTTTCCAGTACCAGTCCCCTCTCCTGGGGCCAGAATCTCAAGCCCCAGGCCCCTGCCCTGGGGCCGGGATCTGCCCTGGACTCCTGGGACCGGAATTGCAACCAGGGATTTTCTCCAAAACAACTGCCTGTTCCATATGCCTGAGAGCAATTTCTCCGAACAACACTGACTTCAGTTGGTGAGTCCCCCCATTCTGGCCAGCTTAATCGTTTCTCTGAACCCGAGGAACTGACTGTTGAGCTCTGGCAGCCCTCTGGTGCTCCTAGAAATGGGGGGACTGCCCCCAACCACGATCTTCAAGGCTACCGTTGTTCCCTTCACTGACATTCATCTGTGGTTTACTTCCCTCAGTGAGATTGTGTTTGGAATGGCCCGGGGCCAATCTACCCATGACTGAGGGCCCAGGGTCCCTCAGATCCTTCTTTCTCTTTTCTTCCATTTCTTTTCTTTTCTTTTCCCTCGCTATAAAAGGCCGCTCGGAACAGCCTCTGGTCTCTCTGGCTTCTGAGTCATCCTAACCAGATCCAGCTAGGCCATAGCACCCCACCTGGGGTCAGGGGACCCCCAGCTCATGGGTCCTGCGGTGTTCGTGACGATTTGCACCCCGCCTATAGAGGGAGATGTCCCGCTAATAGGCCTTGTGATGTCGCTGTTTTGTGGGTTTTTACAGTCTCAACTATGGGAAACAAGCCATCCTTCTGTAGCCCCTGAGATGAAAGCCTTTTAGAGGCCCCCAAACCCTAAACCTTAATGCCCTACTTCTTCAGCTCTTACCCTCACTCCACCGGTGTCCTGTCCAGCTCCACTTTTATGGGAGCTTTCTGACTACTGTCAGCAGGAGATTTCTAACTACTGCCAGTGCACAGGCAAATGGACCCTGCCATGGTTACTGCTGCCAACAAGATTGGTCAGATCCATGAGGCCGCTTTTTTCAACCCCAGCCTTTTGCTTCCCTCGGTGGCTTGTGGCAGGGTGGCTCAGCCACAGGGAGGATCACGGTGCTAGGTCTCTCTTATTATTAAGCTTAAAATCCCTGCAGCTCAAAAATTGTGGCTTTTCCATCTCTTATTGAGATTAAAACCCCTATAGCTCAAAAAATTGTGGCTTTTTTCATATAACGTGTGACTGCTGCCATTTTGACTGAGGTCAGGTGACCTTACCACCATCTTAACTGAATGGCTTTTTTCATACAGCTTGTGACCACTGCCATTTTGACTGAGGTCATGTGACCTCACTGCCATCTTAACTGAGTGGCTTTTCCATACAACATGTGGCTGCTGCCATTTTGACTGGGGTCAGGTGACTTTGCCACCATCTTGGCTGAGAGCCAGGTCAGGTGACAAAGTTCCACCATCTTTAGTAAGGTATTCCCTACCTGTTTCTCCAGTGTTAACTCTCTTACCTTACCACTGAGCCAGGTCAGGTGACCAGGTTCTCCCATCTTTACTGAAGTATACTCTGCCTTGTCCCCTGGTTTACTTGTGTTTTTGTCTCTAAATTCCTCTTGCTGACTATGTTGCATATGTGTTTTACGTAGTGGCATGCCTTTGGTAGGACCCACCAAAGCATCCACTTCATCCAATTCCTGTTCACTCTCTCTGTGTATGTTCATACATGTAACTTAAATGCATCTATGCTTAATGTTATAATTGTTCATTGCATCTCATTTCAGACTACAAAAACAATAAGTCTCATGTTTTAAGCTGGCATGTACTTTTAAGTTTATTACAAAATATATTAAGCTGTTTTCTACTATTGTCAGT
>JAQHUG010000606.1:183065-199527 GCA_028555095.1 Dicrostonyx torquatus
TAAGCCGGAAGCAGTCTTGAGAATCTGCCACCCCAATTCCTTTAACCTGTGGTGCCTAACCTCCTGCCTTTTTATTATAGAAAAGAGATGGGTATGTAATGATCTATTCTGTCTCTTTAAGAGACAAGCCACACCCACTCCCTTCCTGCTTGCAGCCTCAGACACCGCCCCCCCACTCTCTCTTCCTGTCCCCTCTCTTGGAGAGGCAGCTGCTGACTCTCCCCTCTCCTCCTCTCTTTCTCTTTCTTTCTCTTCTCTCTCCCCTTTCCCCTTCTCTATCCATAACCCACCTAATAAATGTTCAATTTTACTCTACATGGTACCTCCCCCCCCTCTGTCCCGCCCACCGGCGCCACATGGTTGGGAACCAGCCACATGGAGACATGCCAGAGTGGTCTCGGGTGCCCGCCCTGCCCGGGACTGGCTGGGACTGGCTGTTTTGGGACCCATTATCCCCTGCCTGCTGGGGAAGCCCCGACAAAAGCATAACACCTAGGTTTGTATATTTTCATCGAGCACCTGGCTCAGCCACTGAAAGACAGCTCTGTGGCTTTTTCTTCAGGACAGAAACACTCCACTCACAAGTTACAGCATCCTTTGCCCATGTCTTTATCTTTAGCTGGGAGCGTTCCAGATGGCAGAACCTACTGGAAGGATGTTAATCATTTGGCTGGGATGCTACTTGTACGTTAAGTGAACCTATAAAGTATATGTGAGAGCACTCTTAATGATGACACTGTATATCTGTGTATCTATTGTAAGGAAAGAAAAACAGCACAACAAAATAATAAATAAAAGGAAAAGAAAGAAACGTCGACTGCTTAATGGCACGGTAATAGATTCATGGAACAGTCCATTCTTTCCTAGGCAGACAATGCCCTGCTGTGGATGGGAGCATCCGGCCTGATAAGATCTGGTCCTATGGGACATGCATAAGAGAGTTTCTGCCTTTTTACACCAGAAAATTTCATTCAGCAAAGACACAAACTTCCTAATACACTAGGCAGATGAAACTGATACAAGCCATCAAAGGCCCATCTTCAGCCATGACCTCAGCTGTCTCGGGATGAAAGCTTCACGGTTCCTCTTCTCCCCACTGCTGAAATAATATTACAAAATGAACTCACGCTGTACTCGGTACTGGCATACACTCAAATCAACGATCTCTTTTCTTACCTTCCATCACGTTTACCAATGTTGGAAAGCAAAGGAAAAGAAAGGCTACCTTTCTATCCTCTCCCCTCCATATCCAGGCCCAATTTCCAAATGCCTAGCCCATCGGACAACATTTAAAGAACCCTAGCACAACCTCCCAGCTTCATTTCAACAGAACAGATAATGTTGGCCAAGAGACAAAAGACATTCAAATGTACAGTCATTAATGTAACCATTATAAATGGCCCTAAGGATGAACGAAGTTGATGAGCCTTATCTGTAACAACAAAGACGCAAAATTGGGTATGGTGACTCACACCTGTAATCCTAGGCCTCAGGTAGTGGCGGTTGAAAAACCACAAGTTTGAGACCAGTCTGTTCTACACAGCAAGACTCTTTCTTTTTTTTAAAGGTAGCCACAGAATCAGTACGGCAGAACAACAGCTGAGGATGGGTATGTAGTGGATTCTCCAAGGTTATAGGTAAGGAATCTTAGGGGAACTGAGATTCCCCTACTCAGGAGTTCTATAAAGACATCTTATCTAGCTCAGGCCATTTGAGAGAGTCAGCAGAGATAAAAGGAGGCAGATGTTTGAACACGCCTCTACCCCCCCCCAATAAAGTGCCAGATCAAAATACACTGGAAATACCCTGGGGATCTTAGTGACTACAAAAGTGCCTCAAAGGGACAAATTCCAAAGAAAGCACAGTTGAGCAGGATGTTTCTGTAAGGCCTAGGGTGGAGGGACAATGGAACTGATGTGGCCTTTGGAAATTGTATATACTCCCCCAGTTTTCATAAGAAATAAAAAGTACCTTTATAGAAGCATACAGTGGATTCTGGCTCTCTTGCCTATCTCAAAGAAAAAAAATATCTTCTTCTTAGAGCTTTCAATTATGCTCACCATGCCATGATAAAATGTTAGAATAAATTTGATAAAATTTAAGAATGTATAAGATTCTTCTCGTAGAAAAATGACCCAGAAATAGAGATTAGATATAGACAAGACGTCTAACAGGTAAGAAAGGCATCACCATGTGGCAAAGAAATGTTGAACCTTGGCCATTAAATAATTTCATTGTAAAATAAAACAAATGACTTCCTTGAAGTTTACAACCAGGTCTGCTGAATACTAAGAACAGGCCTACAATTTGTGGTGGTATACATCGGTCATGGCTGCACCTGAGACTCTAAGGCAGGGGGACTATAAATTTAAGGGCATCCTGGACAATAAAGCAAGACCCTTTCTGAAGGGGAACAAGAAACTGCTGGAGGATGAAAGTAAATAGTTAAATGCTATGCTGAGTAAATAATAGTTCTCAATCGGGTCTGGTGACACAGATGTGCAACCTGACACTTTTAAGTAGGAAGACTAGGAGCTCAAGGTCACCCTCGGGTTGTACACACTGAGTTTCGAGCCAACGTGGTTTACCTAAGGCCCAGTCTCAAAAAAAAAAAAGAAGAAGAAAAAATCAATTCAGTAACATTTTCCGCAAAGGAATCTGTTTATACCCTTAACAACACCTCCCATAGTTGGAGAAGTGTAAAACAATACCTCACATGGATGGTCACTCTACATCCATAAATGCTAAGTAGTTATGAGGAAATTGCCATTTGTTTTATCACACATCAGCTCAATGAGGATGGATGGTCCTTTTCTTTGGAAAAGCACCAAGCCACAGAATACCCTCCATATCCTTAAATTAAATGAAGCCCAAGACCTAACTGAGGGTGTGGTTCACGAGTAGAGTACTTGCCTGGCATTCAGAAGGCCCCGAGTTCCATCCACAGCAAAGAAAATAATAGTAACAACAATAAATGAACAATAGTGTTATGTTTAGAAACCAACGCCAACAGACAAAGCAATACAGCTCTTTTCCATTGTGGAGGCCAGATACTTGCCATCCCTTTATCCCAGTCATGGTAGCAGCTATTCCATCAGAAAGAATACTGGCAGTCTCAAAATCAAAAGGACCTGAGTTATTTATTTTGGTTTAGTTAGTTTTTCAGACAGTGCCTCCTTATATACTTAACCTAGGCTAGCCTAGAACTTACTGCCTCATCCTTCTCAGTACTATGCTGTAGGAAATCCTACAGCCAGCAGCCTTTAAGTTACCCGCCCACTGGGGCATGGCCTCTTATACTATTTATGCCGATGTAAAGTGTGTGTCTGGCCTCTATTCCAGCTGCGGGATTTGGTTGCTGTTCTCTGTTCCAAAAGAGGATTCTGATTTGTGAGTCTACCCCTAAATAAATAATCATCTATTATTATCAATTCTGAGCTAGTGTGGGATTTCTTTTAAGCATCCTTCTTCAGTACTGGGATTATAAGCATGCGCAACCCTCCCCAGCATAACCTTGGTTATTTAGTTAGACATTTCATAATCCCATTAATAAAAGCACTAGCAATACAACTTTATTAAACTAAAAAGGCTTTGGATTTAACTACCATCAGCAGGCTATAAATCTACTTCCTTGGCTCCTATTCTAAACGTTTTTTGAGAGGATTGGGTTATAGCAAATATTAGAGAGGGAAAGAAGACACACAATGTGGTTCTCATACCATGAACATTTTCCTTGCATAAATAAAGTAGACGCTGAGAAAAGAAAGTCAACAAAATGCAAATACAACTCTTTTTAGAAAATACCCATTCTACATAGTAAGGTATGTTTGCTTCTTTCCCCAAAGATGACCGCAGGGCGGTGGCAGTGCACGCCTTTAATCCCAGCACTTGGGAGGCAGAGGCAGGCGGATCTCTGTGAGTTCAAGACCAGCCTGGTCTACAAGAGCTAGTTCCAGGACTGGCTCAAAAGCTGCAGAGAAACCCTGTCTTCAAACACCCCCCACCAAAAAAAAAATGACGACCAAGGAATATTAGTAGCAGCAAACTTTATGGGACATGTGTAAGAGTAACATTTATTCGGTCTCTGTGACCTACTGAGCAGTCATCTGCTCATGGCTCTGTCCGTATCACCTCTCTCTACCCCTTGGTAAGAAACCAAAAGCGCATTCTCCTAGACCACGCTGTCATCCCAGAAGAACAGGGCATCCCCCAATCATCGTCGTGACTAAAGCCAAGGGCAGAACAGAGAACTCTGAGAGTCACGAGGCTCCTACAAATAACAGAACAGGCAAGCGACCTGTTGGACATAACTAAAACATGGGCTTCCCGCCGAGAGAAGTCGTTTGAGAGGTTGGCAGAATGTTGAAGGACACTTAAAAGAAATCCCACACTAGCTCAGAATTAAGAAATAGATGGTTATTTATTTAGGGATAAACTCACAAATCAGAATCCTCTGCTTGAATGGAGAACAGAAACCGAATCCAGCAACCAGAAAGAGCCAGAAAAGAGGCCAGACACAAGCTACATCAGCATATATAGTATAAGAGGTCACACCCCAGTGGGCGGGTAACCACTGGCTGTAAGACTTCCTATAGCACCTCCTCCTTTCTGTTTAAATAAGAGAGTTCTAAGCCTAATACAAAATTATATACAATAAAAACAAATATATTCAATAATTATCCTATTCTAACTAGTTTAAGTCTTGTATAGTAAATAACTTAGCCAAGTCATGAGGGGAAAGTAACTACAACTATCTAGTCTTCAACCCAATCGAAGATCCAAGAAGGGAAATAATATTACTTGAATAAGCAGGAAGTGCAATTGAGCAACTTCCAAAATGTTCAACAAATGACAGAGACAACTGGCTACTTGGATTGGACAATCACCCAAAGTCTCAGCAACCAACTTTGGCTAAGGCCTAGAATAATCATCTCATCCTCATATTTCACTTTTTGATTCAACTGCACATAGAGGAATCTTCCCAATGTGAAGTCCTTCATGTTAGGTAGACCTTACCACTGGTACCCCTTTTAAAAAGTATATAATTGAGCATGTGACTCTATGAAACAACACTTGGCTAGCACCACAAACAAAAATATTAACTGCATTGTTAATGCTACAGCTTAAATCTTAACTCCTCGGGTCTCAAAATGAACATCATCTGTAGCATGTAAGGCTAGTTATACAATTTACAGTTCCTCTGAAGTAAGTGTTATGGCATATATCTATTATCCTGGACTTGAAAAGTTGAGGTAGAAAAATCAAAAATCTTATGTTTGAGGGCCTGGGCCTCCTGAAACCTCAAAAAAGAAAAGAAAAAGGAAAAAAGGAAAAAGAAAAATTGCCAGTTCCTTTAGAAACTTGAAATAAATAAAATTACCAGTTTCCCTTAATGTGTTTCTTAATATAGTAAATATGTGTCTCTTAATATAATTATAAAAAAACCATTACTGAGTCTGGGATGTAACTCACTATGTAAACAACTTGCCTAGAATCAGCAAGGCCTTGGGTTCAGTCCCCAATACCAGAAGAAAACAAAAGGCAAAGTACAATGATAACTGTATACAGGAAAATGTCATAATAAGATCCATTATTTTGTATAACTTAAAAAATTAACAAAAATAGCAAAAGTACTGAGAACTACAAGCTATCAATGTTTGCAAAGTAATATTTTGTTTTGTTTTTTACTCACTAGAAATCATACTCTATACTTCTACCAAACAACTTTATAAACATCATTGGATGCCTAAGTTACAGTATGGACACAGCCTTCATAAAAATCAAGTTCCTTATTTTTCTACAATGAATAAAGAATGAAAAAGTTTTAACTTTGACCTAGAAAATGAAATGCCTCACAGGGATTCATCTGATTAAACTACTTAAGCTACATACAAGTCCAAACTCAAGATAAAACACTTATGAACTATTTGGTTTTGCTTCTTTTCCTGACTTTAATAAAGCATGGATTTCACTTGACACTCCCAGAACCCTCCACGGGCACGGGCACGCGCACACACACACACACACACACCCAAGAATCCATTTCTGGGAGACTTCTGCAAGGAAAGGTTCTCTACAATGTAGAAAGGAAAAGAGGGAGAAAGAGGAAAGAAGGGGACAAAGGACACAACCAGCTGCTGTCTTGAAACTACCATTCCTGCCATAGCACAATAGTTACTCACAGAAATAGCTGCGCTAATAATCATCACTGGGGCCTCTGGCCACCCACTCAAGGTCAGTTCCATGAGAAAAGCACTAGGTACCAGTCTGAAGCTGAAGGCAAGGAAACTCTACAACATCTGAGAAGGGATTCTTGTTGCACAGAACTTGCTCCAGTGTAACCATCTAATACAGGCTGCCTAACCATTGCAGCCTCCAGCAAAAGAAAAGCCTCCTCTTTCGTGTTAATCTGCTCCTAAATGTCAGCTTAGCAGATACCATTAGATTCACAAAACGGTTTGTGACGACCAGCAAAGAGACAAAAACATGAGTCAACCCTATCCTGGCTTGTTCCCAACAAAACGGCTTGCAGTCTAGGAGAGTATCACCAGAAACTACCAGAGTGAGATTAAGGATAAAGTGCCAAGCGTATTTCACTATAAAAAAAAAATTATACTATAATGTAAATTTGGGAAGAGTTTGAAAATATATTCACAGTGTAATATTGAAAAGAAATCTTCCCTAGGGTTCACGGGTCTACCCAGTCCTTCTTTGTGTTTATTATTTTAAGACAGTGGGTCAATAAACTACGTAGGCTGAACTCACTCTACTGCATAGGCTGAACTCCCTAGATCTTTGTGCCTCTGCATCTCTTAGCATTTTCCTCCAACTGAGTGGCCGAACTGATACAGCCACTCAACTCAACAGTCAGTAGCCCTCTGTGAAAATCCTAGAGCCCAGATTCATGCCAGTGTACATGGAGATAACAGAGCAGGTGACAACTATATAGAGACAATTAAATACATATTGAAAGACTACATAACATTGCAAAGGGACACACTGAAACATCAAACACCTTGGAAATGAAAGAACAAAGGCATACTGGACCCAACCTGTCACAGCCCCATGGATCTGGCTCCTAAGGTCTCCGATCTACTGCTCCTGAGCTCGAAAGCCACCTGGACATCATGAAGGACAATGTGCTACTGCTGAAGATGATCAGATAGCACCATGTCCCTTCAGGCATCGCTGTCCAGACACCGCCTCTCAATGAGGACACGATTACTGGATCCTTGTGAAATGAGATGCCACTGCTTTGTGAAACTGGCCTGTTGAAATCTCACCCCAGTAGGTTGGTCCCACACACTAAGATAAAAGGAGCACAGGAAATAAAAGCAGGCAACAGCTGTCATTAAGACGAGGGGAGTCTATGCAAAAACTACTATTCAAATGTTAACAGTCGCAGTATGAGGTAGTCAAGTGCAGTAAGGCAAAGGATGGATCAACATAGTCATTACTTGATCGACATATTAAGCAGGGCAACATCAATTTATGTGTTTGCAGCTTAGACTATGAGTCACTTTCAGAGTAACTTTTTGTGAGTTAGACTCTTCCTTGGGTACTCAGAATCAAATCGGGGCCTTTGGTGCCGAGCACATGCTTTACCACGGAGCTGAACCATAGGACTTGAAGTTTTGTAAGAAGGCATGCTCCCCCATCTTGGAGCTTAACATAAAATATGAGTAAATGCTAACTAATCCACCGTACATAAAAGCAGAGTAAGTGGTTGCCTGGAGCATGGAGAAAAAAAGTGAGTAGAGATGGCTCAGTGGTTAAGAGCACTGGCTGCTCTTCCAGAGGTCCTGAGTTCAATTCCCAGCAACCACATGGTGGCTCATAACCATCTGTAATGAGATCTGGCGCCCTTTTCTGGTCTGCAGGCATACATGGAGGCACAGTGCTGTATACATAATAAATAAATAAATCTTTTTAAAAAAAGTGAGTGGGGAAATTCAAACTTTGAGAAGAATATATGCTAGAGTTTTAAGAACAACTGGTGTATTTGTAATAAAGACTTGTTACTCTGGAGTATTAAAAGGCTTTACTAAGTACATCTTTAAGATTAACAGTAATTATTCACCACGCACTGAGAAACAGGCATAAGTTCTATTATTAACTAATTTACCAGCTTGGGAAACGTCCTTCGCATCTTTAAATAGCATCACGAACAATTTGAACAATATCTCTAGTACCTACAACTTATATAAAATTATTTCTCCCAAAATTAAAACACTGTATTATGAAAACGATACTTTAAGCCAGGTAGTGTGCCAGGTAGTGATGATGCACACCTACAGCGCTCAGGAGGCAGAGATAGGTGATGGATCTCTGTGAGTTCCAGGACAATCAAGTCGGTTACACAGAGAAGCAAACAAACAAAACAAATCTCAAAAATCCCACAAAAATACGTTGGAATAATAAATTCCTGAATAAATTGTTTGCTTTAAAATATTGCTACTTAAACGATACAATTTTATCTAAAGCAAGGAATTATCTACCCTCCTCATTTAAAGGAAACTGCAGAATACAAAACAGGAGGAGTTCTCCATAGTGGCTTCCGCCAGTGCCTTCATGACAAAAGATTAATTCCCCTTACTTTAATCTTTTGTGTATCTTTTATAAGTCAGTAAATGCTCTATGGTCTCCTCCTCTCTTTGCTTCCAACGTGGCAATGATGTATTTTAAACAGGTTTTATTCCTTGTATTGATATCCTTACATATATGAACCTAGCTTAAAAAACAAATTATATCAAGCACACTAAGAAATATATGTAGCAATGTCCACTTTATCTCATAACTACAGAAACAGAAAGCAAACAATAAAACTATTTTTCTCCCATTAAACCCATGGACAGAAACACACACACACATACAACAAAAAACAAACAGAAAGACATCTACACTAGATTTGACACCAAAAATAAGTGGACTGAGAAATCTGTTTCATATTTCTATACATATATCTTCTGACTCAAAGTCAGGCTTGGTGTGGTGGTACACACACGCCTTTAATCCCAGTGCACTGAAGGCAGGGGTAGGTGGATCTCTTTGAATTTCAGGTCATCCCAGTCTACACCAGAAATCCAAGGCCAACCAGGGCAACAGAGAGAGAAAATATGTCAAGGAAAAATAAACAATAAGAAAAAATGTCTGCTCAGGAATCAGATGGTCAGAGTTGTCGCAGGGATTTAAGATTTGTATCTTCCTAAACGGTCAAAGAGTGATTCTAGCCCCCCACGGAACCACGGAGTGAGGTTTAGAAGGCAGTGGCAACTCTCAGGGGTCATGATGACGCCTAGTCTGACCTTTAGAATCCACATCCTCATGACCATCACTTGACTAAGAATAACAGCGTCTTATGACAACAAAGGACTTCTGTACTGGCTAGTTTTATGTCAACTTGATACAAACTAGAGTTATCTGAAGATACCTCAACTGAGAAAATATCTCCATAAATCCTGGCTGTATGGATGGCATTTTCTTAATTAGTGACAGATGGGGGAGGGCCCAGCCCATTGTGGGTGGTTCCGTCTCTGGACTGTTGATTCTAGGTGCTGTATGAAAACAGACTGAACAAGCCAGTAAACACATCTCTCCAAGGCCTCTGCAACAGCTCCTGCACAGTTTGAAATCCTGTCCTAACATCCTTCAAACAATGAACAGTGATATGGAAGTATAAGGCGAATAAATCCTGGCCTCCCCAAGTTGCTTTGGCCATGGTGTTTTATCACAATAAAAGTAATCATAACTAAGAAAGCTTCCCTCTGAGGGGTCATGAGGCAATCAAGGAATTATACATTGATGATACCTCATTCCAACTTCCTCAAACAGGTCAGAAACTCTCATTCTGAGATCATATCGTCTGAGCCATTAGGACTACTTACAAAGGTATTTAGGTCTCACTCTGAGATCGCATCTTATTCACTCTCAGATCACATCTTATGAGCTATAAGGACTAATTAAAAGGTGTTTAGAACCGGAAGTGCAGCAGTTCAGTGGTAGAGAACTTGCTTAGCACAGAGCAGGGTCTGGGTTTGAGCCTGAGCACAGCTGCAACATAAACAAAAGGTATTCAAAAGCATATCTCACGTAGAAATGAGAGTTGATAAATAATATACAAAGAACAGTTTTCTTTCCTTGTTTCTTTTTTTTAGGCCCTAATTATACATAATTATATGTTCAGAGCCTTATCAGCCTTGAACTCACAGCAATGCATCTGGTCCTGCTTCTTATATACTGGGACTGAAGGCATGCACAACCACACCCGGCTTGAATTTTTAATTAAATCAATGACTTCACTGATTCTATCAAAAAAAAAAAAAGGCATGTAACCAGGCTCAGAGGTGCGTATCTGTATCTCTGAAAACAATCTTCCTCGTGATACCTGGGAGTACTGTTTGCTTTATTATTTATTTATGATGCACACAGAATTCTGTCTGCATGTCTGCCTGCAGGCCAGAAAACAGCACCCGATGTGAATTGAACTCAGGACCTCCAGAAGGACAGCCAGTGCTTTTAACCACAGAGCCATCTCTCCAGCCAGGGAGTACTGTTTTTATCCTATACATAAATGCATCATCTTCCCAATTTTCATAAAATTATCTAACCTCCTACCCTTAATCTAATTTTTTTTTTTGAGACAGGGTTTCTCTGTAGCTTTGAAGCCTGTCCTGGAACTAGCTCTTGTAGACCAGGCTGGCCCTCGAACTCACAGAGATCCGGCTGTCTCTGCATCCAGAGTGCTGGGATTAAAGGTGTGCGCCACCACCACCTGGCCCCTTAATCTAATTTATAGGAACAGGCCGTTTGTTCCCCAAGTATCTGTTATCTGCATCTGTCTCTGTCTTTCATGCATAAGAATGAAAACAAGCAGCCCACCACCTTCTATGAATAGGTATCACGTCCCCTCACTGGGAGCAAAATGTCCCCTATAGGCCTATGTTTTGAAGGCCATGGCGCCTTTGGGAGGCAGGGTTTGGCTATTAGAAAGTGACTGAAGACAACAAACCTTTGACAGTTTTAGCTCAGCAGTAGTTCTGCTTCATCTCTTTTGCTTCTTGGTCAGCAAAAATGTGAAGGGAGAATCTGCAAAACATTTCTAACACTATAAAGCCCCTTCCTTCTCTACTGGGATGCGCACAAACCTTTGAAACCATGAGCCAAAAAGAAATCTTTCCTCCTTTAGGCTGCTACTGTAAGGAATTTTTTCACGGCAACTTAAAAGTTTAGGCCACTTAGATAGTATGAGAGAATGTGTGAGAGACTGTGCCTAATTATATACAAATATAACGGTGTTTTCTATAAAGGTCATGTGCAGATTTTGGTGTCCAAAATAGGAATCCTGGAACAGTCTCCAGAAGCTAGTGAGGAATAACTCTAATTTTAAGTTCATATGCATGTTGAGATCTCTTCACATATGACAAAAAGGCATCCAGGCTTGGCATTTTAACATTGTACTCCTTGTTTGGTGAACAAAAAAGAGGCACATGTCTCACCTTTTGACCACAAGCTTCAGGGTCTTATGGGAGCCTTTTACCAGGCAGATGGCTTCTTGTCTGAACCCTGAGAGATTCACGTCATTGATAGCCACGATCTCATCTCCAGCTAGTAGCTTGTCAGCGGCTGCGGCTTTGCTCCCTTCTTCAATCTGTAACACAGAAAGGGTTCCATGAACATCCCTAGGCAAGTTCCTCCAAGGCGGCTGGGAATATAACATATACAGGCTTCAAGCAGGTCAGTTTTAGAATTACTTAAAAGTAAAAGGACCCAGGAAGCCTGGAGCAAACATGTCCTAGAAGCTGATTTCATTCCCACTGAAGGACCACTAATACAAGGCTTCTTATTCAGCATCCCTCATCCTGGTCAGTCCCCCAGGACACCGAAGAGGGAAAGGAAAGACTCAGAAACCCAGAAAACCAAACACAAAGGAACCAAACTCAAATTCATACTGTGGAATTCCCTCATGGGAATAATATTTTGGATCATTCTTAGTCTTTGCTAATTATTTTGCATATATTAATCCTGTACCTTGTATTAGTAACATTTTTGAAATACAATTCAAATTTTACACATGCACTCACAAAAGCCACACATTCATTCGTGCAGCGTTTGGTTCATTCAGAGCTGCATACTGTCCATCAATTTCAGAACGTTTTCTTGACCAAGAAAAACAATTGCTCATTAAGCAGAATGGCTCTAATATCCTAATCGCCTTCTTTCCTTTCTTCCTTTCTTTCTTTCAGCATGAGAGAATGAACGGAGCCCCACTGAGCTATGTCCTTAGTACTAGCCATTCATCACTCATTCATTCACTGAGAAAGGATCTCACGATGTAGCCCAGGGTAGTCTTGGGTTGACTTTTATACACCAGCCTTGAATTTAGGATCCCTTTGTGTCATATTCCAGAGGAGCTGGGATTTCAGGCCTGCACGGCTACCACCACATCCAAACTCTAGGTCTACAGATTTCCCTGCTTTGAGAAGTTCACATAAATGGAGTCAAACAATGTATACAACCTTTTAATGTTTAGTTTCTGTGATTTTGCATAAAACTTTCAGTATGCATCTGTGTTACAGCATGTCATTACTCCATTAAATGTTATGGCTAAATAAAATCCACGGTATGAACAAAGCACATTTTCTTCATAGATTTATCAGCTGATAGTAATTTGTTTCTACTTTAGTAATTATGAATAATTCATCTATAAATATTGATGTACAAGGATTTATATAGATATACTTTCATTTCCGTTGGGTATACCTACAAGAAGAAATTATGGGTCCTACGGTAACTGTATTTAACATTTTTAAGGAACTATCAGCTCTTTCCTAAAACAACCATAACATTCCATTCCTCAACATAACATTCCATTTCTCATAAACATTCTCCATATGCTTGTTAATACCTCTATCTTTACTACAGCCCTAATCAGATTACATCACACTATGGATATTAAGAGCTTCATTAATCAGTGCTAAGAATATCCCCCACTGAGGGGGTGTGGGCTCAGCAGTGGAGCACTTGCCTGGCATGGGCAAAGGTTTTCTCCTCAGCACAGGGAAAAGAAGAAACATATACACAAAGCTTGACTATCACATCACCTCTTAAAGTTCCTACCTTAGAAACAAAACAGAGATCACTGAACCCGTAGCCAGTTTTATCTGATCTATAACTTATAGCACTTAGTAGTGACTAAACGCCAGTGAGGCCAGCAGCTAACTATAGATCCATACACATCCTGATCTTCTGCACAAGTGGTTGGCTAGCAAATAGTCATTGGCAAAATAAAATCCAGCCAAGGGACTTTACTGTCCTTGTTACTTATTAATAAAAAATACAAATACATGTTTAGATAGTGCCACGAAGCACCACTGACTTTTAGGCCCACAAAGCCAAATACATTTCTACTTTGTCTATTACACCATCCTCCCCGAAAACTCTTACAAAGAAACAAGAAGCTGCAAAGAACATCACCAAACAAATGACTGGTGGCACTCACTGCACAATTTGTTAGCTGATTTGTTTCTTTTGGGACAACTAAGGCTCTTCTCAAACTCGTGATCACGCTTCTGTCTTATATTTTGTGGTAGTGCACACACTTTATAACAGTACTCGAGAGACTGGAACAAGAGATTGCTGGAGTGGTATATCATTTGTTTCTTGATAAATAAATCTTGCCTGAAGACCAGAGGAAAAGCTAAAGCAACTAAAAGTCAGGAAATGGTGACACACACCTTTAATCCCAGGATTTGGGAGACAGAGTCAGATGGATCTCTGTGAGTTCAAGGCTACCCTGGGCTACATAAAAATAATGAAGAAAAAAAATCCAGGTGGTGGTGGCTAACAACTTTAATTCCAGTCCAGGAGAGTCATACACCATTAACCCTAGCACTAGAGGGATACAAAATGGGAGGAGAGAGGCTTAGGCTGTTTAGTTTGCGGCTAAGACTTCTCTGGTGGCTTGCCTGTTTTGCTTATCTACTTTTTAGATTGATCCCCAATTTGTCTCTGGGGTTTTTATTATTCATGCTACAGATTGTTACAAGTTTTAGGCCAGCCTGAGCTATAAAATGAGACCTTAAATTTAAATAATTAAATAGATAAATGCATCTACACATTTTACTAAAATCTCTACCAAGTTCCCAGGAGAACTGAAGTTTTATGCTAAAAAGGCAATTATCCATTGTAGGTCAGTATCACACACTAGATTAAACTAGTACTCCTAGCTTGTCCTAAAGGAGCAAGCCTGTAATTTCAGCTACTCGGGAGGCTGAAGCAGTAACTTAGCAGCCCTTGCTCAGAAACAAAAACCAAAAACTGGACTGGAAGATAGTTTAGCAGACAAAGGTGCTTGTTGTCAAGCACGATGAACAGATTTTGATCCCTAGAATTCAAATTCATATGGGTAAAAAGAGAGACGTGACGTTTGCTCAGTGGAAGAAGACAACTGGCTCCTGCAAGTTGCCTGGAGTTACACACACACACACACACACACACACACAGAGAGAGAGAGAGAGAGAGAGAGAGAGAGAGAGAGAGAGAGAGAGAGAAACAGAGAGACACACATGAATAAATGAAATAATGAATGAAATTTTAATGTTTTTAAAAACTGGGTTGGGGATCTAGTTTAGTAGCGATGAACTTATCTTCATGCATGAGACTGCAGGTTCAAGTAAACACTCCTGTCAAAACCAGGAAGCAGTCCATCCAATAACAACTCACTTCCAAAGTCCAACGTTTGTTTTCTTTTTTGGGACAGGATCTCACAGTGTCGCTGTGACCAGCCTTGCTGTGTAGATAGATCAGGCTGGCCTCAAACTCACAGACATTCACCTGCCTCTGCCTTTCAAGTGCCGGGATTAAAGGTTGTGCCAGCACACACAGCAAGTCTAAACAATTTTACCCCAACGTAATAACAAACATACTTAATTTATACCTGACTCAAGACACACATATATATATATATATATATGCATACATACATAAACAGTCAAAATGCACTAATGACATCTAAAAGAAACTAGGTTTTGACAAGTCTCATGGGAAAGACCTATTAGTGCTCAGGTGGAAAATCATGTGGGCAACTGTCTGTGTAATGGTAGGACCCAAGGAAAGCCATCCTACCTGTGGAGTGACCAGAAACAGAAAGTATTTAAAGACTGGAGGTGAGGTTGGGGGTACCAACGGAGGCAACTTAGATATAACACAGACCATGGAGGAAGAATGGATACCAAGAACAGATCCAGGATTGCTGACAGTGGTGGAAGAGAACACAAGACAAAACCCAGGAAGACAACACTGTAGCTGGGATCACTTCCCCAAAGTCAGCTGGAGGAATCTCAATGTCAGACCTTTCAATCCATTAGGAGTCTAGTTCCCCAGTTGGTGGGCTGAGAAACAGAAAATATTTTGGACCTTGCTACTAAATAATTACGTATTCCTAATGCAAACAACCCAAATGTCCATGAACAGCTGAATACATAAGTAAAATGTGTACATACACACGGCATGCAATCTAGCCTTTTTTAAAAAGTGGAGTTGAGATAGATCTCAGAGGTAGGGTACCTCCATAGCATGCATAAGATCTCAGAGTCAATCCCCACTATGCTCATGCCCCCCAAAGGATGTTCTGTCATATGTTACAATAAGGATGAATTTTGACATTAAGCAATGACATATAACAGAATTTTTTAAAAAAAAGCAGGTAACTCCATTTATATGAGGTACCTAAGGACTCAAAACCATAGAGATAGAAGCACAATGATGGTTTCCAGGGAATAAGAAGAGGGAGGAAGAAGAAAGAGTTAGAATGAATGGGGCCAGAGTTTCAGTATGAAACAATGGAACACCGTCAGCACATAGACACTGGTGATGTGTGGACAACAGTGTGAACTACACCTCATGCCACTGCGTCTACATTTCAACATGCTTTTTAAATGCTCAATTTTAACTTGGATACATTTTCACACAATATAAAGTTGTGCGTTCTTCAATACATAAAAGGAAGAAAACTATTCTGTCCCAGCGTAAAACTGATAGAGGCTGAACCACTTCCTCAACCCTAAACATTTTAAATTCTACTAACACTGAGAAAAATCTTTAGGAAAGTCATGGTGACAGGGTTATTGAACTAGGAATTGAAGGCAAGGTTTTATGCACGCAAGCCAAGCACTCTATAAATACCTCCAGTTCCAGTTTTTCTGAAACTGTGTCTCACAATTGTCACCACATTGCCCTTGAACTCCTGGACCAGCTAGTCTCATGCCTACTTGACACATTGAAAGAAGGGAAATCTCAATTGAGAAAATGCCTCTATGAGCTTCTCGCTGAACGCCGCCGACATGGTGTTCAGGCGCTTCGTGGAGGTTGGCCGGGTGGCCTACGTCTCCTTTGGGCCTCATGCTGGAAAGCTGGTCGCGATTGTAGATGTTATTGATCAGAACCGGGCTCTGGTGGATGGACC
>JAQHUG010000606.1:205265-222107 GCA_028555095.1 Dicrostonyx torquatus
GAGGGCTAGCCGGGAAGAGGCTAGAGATAATGGGCAAGGCAGAGTTTAAATGAATAACGTTCTCCTGTGGTTCTTTCGGGTGCAGGCGGCCAGCAGCTGAGTGGGCCAGCAGCTGGGGGCTGGGGGCTGGGTGCTGGGAACATACAACCCGCACACCTCTCCCCTTATTACAACAGAAAACAAAACAAACCTGGAGCCATCCTGACCTGACCCTCCAAATCCCCAAAGCCAAGCTGCACATCTCAGTGACAGGAAGGCATAGGCACCTCACCACCTAGACTAACAGCTAAGCTTTGGGGAGCTGGGGAAGACAGGTTTCTTTTGTGTATATAACCTGACTCTGACCCAGGGGATACTGCCTTCTTCTTTATATGCTATTCATATTTATTTTGAGTTCTGAGCCTGTTGCTAATGATTCTGTGCAGTTTTGAAGTGATGAGTCCTCGCTATGGTATTAAGACCAGCTCCAAACTACCACACTCAAGAAATCTCCTGCCTCAGCATCCTGACAAGCTGTGACTATAGGTGCATGAGCAGAAGAAATTTTTTTTTTCATCAAGAGTCACAGGCATAGAGTAAATAAGCCTTACTTTGCAAGACCTCTGGTCTCTATGGCAACTATTCTAGTTTGTTTTTATAAAGAGACAAATTTAGCACAGGAGGAAAAATCAGGTGGCAAGGTGGGAAAAGGATTGTGTCATGGAAGGTGCACAAAACATTGAGGAGAGATAATGAACTTAAGACTTGCCTGTACAGGATTTAGAAAAAAAATAACTTATTATTCCTTAGTCTCAGTTTGGTCATCCAAAAACTGTCTGGTTGTCTAAATGGGGTTTGTTGATGCACTGTTGTCATCTCAGCCACTTGGGAGGCTGATGTAGGAGAGCTGGGAGCTACAGCTCAGTGTGGGCTATAGTGAGACCCACTCTCAACAAAGCAAAACATAAAAAGCAAGCAAACAAAATACCATCAAGACAGCTGGAAATGGTGGCAAATACTGATAATCCCAACACTGGGGAGATTGTATGCAGAAGGATCCAGAGTCCAAGGTCATCCTCACCTACATTATTCTACTCAAGAGCAACCTGGGCTACACAGATTCTACCTTAAAAATAATGGAAATGGGGGAGGAAGAAAAAAAGGAAGATAAATAAAAGGGGAAGGGGAGGAAAAACTAAGGGAAAGGGAAAATGATAAGAAAATGGAAAGAGGGATGGGAAGGAAAGGAAGAAGAGGGGAGAAGAAGGGAAAGGAGGGAGAATAGGGAAAAGAAAACACCCTAAGACAACCAGGAAAGTACAAGTGAGATAAAATGAAGATACATTGCAAACTCATAATACAAGTATATCCACAGATCACTGTTATTATTACAGCATGTTTATGTCAGATTGGGATTAAAGCTGGGTATAGTACTTGGGAGGTGAAGGCAGAAGGATCGTTTTAAGGTCATTTTACACAAGTGTAGGACACACAGACACTGCCTTCAAAAACAAAAACACCCTGGGTGAGCTACAAGGATACAAGTGAGACTAAGATGGAAACACGTTACAAACTCCAAGTAGTATATAAAATTATTCAGGAATTACTATTATTGTTACAAGGATACAAGTGAGATTAAGATGGAAACATTTTACAAACTCCAAGTGTTATACAAAATTATTCAGATATTACTATTATTGTTACAAGGATACAAGTGAGATTAAGATGGAAACGTTACAAACTCGAAGTATTACTATTATTATTATAATCTATTTATGACTGATGGGGAATGGGAGGTGGGTTTCATGGAGATTTCCCACAATCCCAACACTTGGGAGGTGGAGGCAGGAGAATAGCAAGCAGTTCAAAGTCATCCTCAGTGAGTTTTAAGTCACCTTGAGCTACATGAGACCCTCTCTCCATAACCAAAAAGAAGGGCATGAAGAGGGAGGAAGAAAAAGAAAAAGAAGGGACTGGAATGAAGCTCAGAAAGCCCCACTCAGGTCATGATGATAATATGAGAACACTGAAAGCTTAGTGGAAAGGGAGACGTCTCCACCGGCCCTTCCCTCCAAAGTTACTCAGGCAGAACGCTTTCTAGCCCTCGTATGTAAGGAGATTTGAGAGAAAAACTCCTGTACATTTGTATTGTTTAAACACAGTTAAGTTTCCTATATAGCATTCCAGAAAAACACAAAAAGTTTTCATTTGTAGCTGGGGTGGCTTAAAAGTTTAGCCTAAGTAAATTGTATAGAAACCAGGTTACATTTCTCCCAAGAATTAAATGGTACCTAATAGCGAGGAGGTAGGGGGTGGAGCACTTGTTTAGCACAGGCAAGGACCTGAGTACTAGACTTAGAGATGTAGGAAAACTAAAGAATCCTCTGTGTATCTTGTCTGACACAGGACCAATATATGATTTTGTCGGGTGTGATGGAGATCATCTGTCTTCCCAACGATCAAAACACGAAAGCAGGAGGATTGGGAGTGAGAGGCCAGCTGAGTTACAGGCTACAGAGCAAGCAGGAGGCCAACCTGAGCTACACAGAAAGACTGAGGGGGGGAAAGGGATCAGCTAATGTGTCACGGTCTGAATCCCTTTATTTACAATCAAGCAAGGAACAGAAAAGAATACACATACATACATGTATTCATCAGCTGGCCCTATGAAGAGCCCGTGCGTGGGTCAGGAAAACTGCTTTCAAAGATCTCCATTCATTAGGTCGAAAGAGGAAGTTGCTAAGGAGTCAAGGCAGAGAGAACATAACAGATAAGAGAGCTCACATCTCGGTTACATGGGGCGATGGATAGATACGGAGAGGGCCCCAGAAGACACCAACCCGTTTTCACACTCCTCTACATCTTTACCTTGACAAGCATGGCTATAATAACAACCATCAGCACTTCAAACCAGTTAAGGGATAACCAGTCTGAGACCCTCCATTTGCCTGTGACCCTTTTCCCAGTCAAATTAGTTTCTCATCATTTTGAAATCCCCTTGCCACAAAACCCTCTCTCACTACCTCTGCTCCCTGGTCAAACCCAGAAAGAAAGTTACTGTCCTTAGGTGCTCAGCTGTGCAGTGTCAGCTTGTGCGGCCAGCAATGGGGGGGCAAGCACCAGCTTCAGAATGGTACTGGGATCATGGTGTCTGCAGGGACAAACACACATGCAACTCTTTAAAGAAACAAACCCATTCTGGCATACACAGCTCAACAATATATAATGCACAGGACGATAACAAATAACAGGAGCGATGTGTGGTAGTCAGCTTTCTGAAACTATGACAAATTGCCTAGGAGAACCAACTTAAAGAAAAATGGATTGGTCTTATGGTCACTTGAAAGGCTGCCTCTGAGCTTATAAGTAAACAGGGGAGCGGAAGCACTTGGTAGATCACATTTGTTCACCTCAGGGCCATCAAGAAGTAAATGAGGCAGAGCCTGGGGTTATCAACATTCCCTCCAAGGGCACACCTGCAATGGTCTAACTTCCTATTAACAACAGATGCCACTTCCTAGATTCCACCATCTCCTAAGAGCACCACAGACCAGCAACTTTTAATACTGGGACTTCAGGGGCCTCTAAGATACAAATCATAACAGTATGTCAACCAAAGACTAAAGAATGTTTAAACCAATATTGTCTACAATAACTCAACACTGGCTATTTTACCCAAATATTTGATTAGTAAAAACTTGTGTGTGGGGGGGGGGGTGGATAGCCAAACAGAACACCTTACCTTAAAACGCATTTCTCAACCTCAGCACTGATAACATTTGGGGCCAGGCCATTCTTTGTTTGGGTAGAATGAATGTCCTAATATTTCATAGGCTGTTTAGCAACATTTTCACCAGCTAGATACTACGATGTGCTCTCCAGACACCATCACATGTCTCCTAATGGACACAATCACTCCCAGTGAAGAACCACTATGTTAAATAATATATGAAAGATATCCAGAATAACTCACGTAGGACAGAAATTCAAAGGAACATCACTTCCTCTGCACCATGGCAGGAAGTGGGGAGCCACCTGGGTCACACAAATCAGACTCCTTCTGGTCTGTAGAAGAACACCTATGTTTGGATAGGTGCAGCCATCACATTTAATACTGTTCTACCATTTCCAAGCAAAACAAGCTTTGATATATCTAGTCACCCCAATAATAGGGTATCACACACCCCAATAATGATGGGCACACTGTCCACTCATCACCAAAATGGACATTACTCTGGCTTGCTCACATTCAGCTTAAAGGACCCCAGTCCTTACGTACTGAGGCTTGGTCCTACCTGATGGAACAATTGAGAGGTAATGAGGTCATGAGGGCTCTAACTACAAAATAAGTCACTGGTGAGTACATAATGTGATGTCATTATTGGTCGGCAATGTGTAGCTGAAAGGAGGTCATGTCCTAAACGGATGTAGCACAGCCCTGATCCTGTGCCCCTTTCTCTGCTTTCCGGCTATTGTGAGGTGAGTAGTTCTGATCCACCACACTCTTTGGCTATGCCCTGCCCTTCCAGAGATCCAGAAACAACAAAGCCAGCTGACCAAGGACTGTAACCTCTGAAACTGGGAGTCAAAATCAATCTTCCTTCAATGAGATATTTCTATCAGATAGCCTGTCACAGTGACAAAACATAATCAGCATCTTTCTAAGAACAGAGACCAAATTTTATATTTTCTTTTTCTACCTCTCTTGTATAGGTGACCCTTACCATACACTAGACACCATTTCTGGAAAGGCTGAAAAAAGTGGAAAAGAATCAGCAAGGATAAGCAAAGTTCCTGACTACAGCCCAGCATTAATCTTAGGATGATGCAGGGGAGAAATGGGCAGGGCACACATACACATATGCACACACACACATACACACACACACGTACACAGAGACACACACTACCACCACCACCATAGCTGCTCAAATAGATTTTCCAAATATCTAGACACCAAACAGGCTTCCCACCCATCTAGCAACAACGTTTATCTGCTCCTGGGCGGTTCTCACAGATCTCTGGGGAAAGAGGAGCTGGGTCTTTTTAAACAGTTGCTTGCTTGGAGATTACTAGGGTTACTGAAATCTGCAGTTTTCAAAGCACAAAGGCAATCTGGAAGAACAGATACACAATCGAGAGACAGGAAACGGAACTGCTGGGTGTGAGGACACAGAGTTCCAGCTGCTCAGGACACATGCTGTTTATTTTTAATGGGCATTCCCATCCTCAGGCTAGTTCAAAGGATGTGTTGCTCTTAAACAATTGAATGCACTGTGGCTGTGCACGTAAGGAGGAAAGAGGGAGGGGGGACCGAGCTATGGTGACTTCCCTTGAAGTAAACTCAGGCACCACCACCCCCAACCTTCCTCTTTCTCTCAACTACAGTATGACACTCTTGCTAATCACAAAGACTATCTTCTATTGGGAAACCTTTTTAGTTGTGCTTGCTGTCAGAAACAAAAATGAAAAGTTCTCACATGTGCAAGTGTTTATGGGGTTGGAAGGGTGGACACACAACCCCCGTGTAACGGCATGATCCTCTCTTTAGGGACAGCAGGTATCTCGAGATAACCGTCTAGACTTTAGGGGGATGGAATCTATTCTCAAATGTTTATATTGCTTTTCAAAAAAAGTGCTTCCTCTATTTCCATCCCAGTATCATATTGCTGGGCATGGTGATACACATGTCATTCCACGCTGGGGATACTAAGGCAGGAAGATCATGAGTCTGAGGCCAACATGTGCTACATAGGGAGGCACTACTTTAAAAGGGGGTTATAGCTCACTGCTAGAGGCCTTGTCTTAATTTCAATTCTATAATACAAAATTAAATAGCAAAAGAAGTTAACGGACCATAAAATCATGTCCACGAGTGATTTGGTACTGGGGACTGCAGACCACCAGACCCTGAATTTCTCATAAGCAACTTGTTTTCCTCTGCTCTGAGCAGCCTGCTGCTGCTCTAAGCACGAGATCCTGATGGCAGGGGAGTGGGTTCTGATGAGTCTGCAGCTGAAAGATCCGGAGAGCTGGGGCATGGCCGAGTCGTATATAAGCTGCCCCTGTGCACAATAAAGTGGGCATTCTTGGCATTCTTTTCTCAAGGCTGTTCCCGCCCCGCGGCCCAGCAGTCTGTCTCTCTGTGTGTGTTCTTCTGCCCAGTTCCCTTACCGCTTAGTGAGTAGAGTGCGGAACAGATCCGGTGTTGTTACAATTTGGCTACTTCAAAACTTATTCTCAGATATAAACACCTATGGTTTTTTGTTGACATCCATGCAAGAACCCAGCACCCCAGAGTGCTCACAGCCCTTAATAGAATGACAATTGGGGGGGAAAAAGTGCACCTCACTTTCCTTTTCTATTTTCTTTGTCCTGGACTTACCATTCTAAGGTCCCTGATTCTCCACAGTTGACTTTCCCTACAGCTTGATTCATGTCCAAGTTCCTTCCCTGTGATCCTTGGTTGTGTCTTTTTGAAGTCTTCCCTCTCCCTCCCTCAAAAATAATATTAAATTCTCTGTAGTTACTCCCGGCCCTGTGTCTGAATCCCTTGCAGGGAAACAGTGTCCACTAGGCAGAGAACAGAAAACAGCTGGAAGCTTCAGAGCAGAGTCTTAGTGCAGAGATGTCTGGGGCCATCTCTTTGCGCTGGCCTTGAACTAAGACAGGATCCTCGAGGATGCAGGAGCTACCTAGCAACAGGGAAGACATGAAAGGTTATAGGTCCAGATGTGGCAGGGAAAACTCTTGAGATTCCAGGAAATTCTCTGGCCCAGGATTCCCAGTATCTGCCTGAAATAAGGTCATTAAAACAGCTCTTCCCAGAAAAGATTGATGCTTCAAATGGTTTACTCCATTTACTCACTGATTTATGTTTGTTTACTGGGGGGTCATGATATCACTCTGTAGCCCAGGCTGGCCTCAAACTCCTGATCTCACCTTAGCCTCCAAAGTGCTGGTAATACTCGTGTGCACTATATGCCCAGCTTATATATCATGTTTTGATATTTTATTTCATTTTTTATTTATTGGAGACAGTTTAGGCTGACCTGGAACTCACTGTGTCAGTGAGGTTGACTTTGAATTTCTGAATCTCCTGTTTGTGCCTCCCGAGAGCTGAGATTAAAGGCATGCACCACCAAGTTTTAAAAAAATAAACCCAGCACCAATGAGAATAGTTCTATATGGTAAAACACTGCTTGCTTTTATAATTAGGCAGAACTATGAAAGAGTAAAATCTATTACTGAGAGAAAAAAAAAGCAAAGAAAAATCTTGCTCATTTTGCCTTCTTTAATAGTGAGAGCTGGCTTTTTGGAACCTATTCCCTATGGTGGGATGGATGCCTCACTCAGCCTTGATGCAGGGAAGAGGGGCTTAGTCCTGCTTCAACTTGGTATGTCAGACTTTGTTGACTCCCATGGGGGAAGCCTTACCCTTTCTGAACAGAGATGGAGGAGTGGAAGGGGTGGGGCAGAAAGAAGGTGGGGGAGGGAGTGGGAACAGGGGAGTGGGAACAGAGGAGAAAGGGGAAACTGTTGTCCATCTGTAAAAATTAAAAAAAAATGTTTATTAAAAAAGACTAAGACATATTCAGCTAAGTGTGTGCTCAACAAACACATGCACACACGGGTTACATAGTGAGACTTTGTCTCAAGACACACATACACACACACACATATATGGGTTACATAGTGAGACCTTGTCTCAACACACACACATGCACGCACACACGTTCCACTCACCTTTTAGGTTACGTTCTGCTAAGACGTTCACTTTTAGTCTAATGAGAAGAAATCAGAAACCAAATGGGGACCCGATGCATGAAAAGAGCCTCATCTTTTTCCCCCGACTGAAATTTCACCAGGCTCCTTTTGGCGTGGAGATGCACATCCCTGACAATATTGAGTTACATCGAGTATTAATTATCTCTGTCATTTCCTAATTGGTGTTTGTTGAGACAAAGTCTCACTATGTAACCCGTGTGTGCGTGTGCGTGTGAGACAAAGTCTCACCATGAAACCCGTGTGTGTGTGCACGCGCATGTTCTGTGTGTGTTGGCACAAGGTCTCACTACGTAACCTGTGTGTGCATGTGTGTGTGTGTGTGTATGTTGAGACAAGGTCTCACTATGTAACCCATGCAGGCTTGGAATCACTGTGACCCAGACCGGTCTTGAGTTCACGATCCTCCTGATTCTAAATCCACAACGATGGGATAACACGTACACATAATCACCACGCTAGCTAGAATCTATAGAATCTATAGCATGGGTCTCACTTGTGACTTTGTGATGCTGTTATCAAGAACCAGGCAGCCCTCCTGGACTAGAAAACAAAAAGTTTTTTTCTCACTAAACTGAGGAATGATAGGACAGTGATTCTAAATTTCTCTTCTTTAAAATGTTTATCTTTTGTTTGATTGCTAGAGCACATAGGTCTGCACTGACTTCCTATGGAAGCTTGGGGAACAGTGATATGAAATACCGGTCATCCACCCTAATCCAAACCTGAGGGAGGATCAAACTCAAGAGCCTGACTGACATACCCAACTCTCAAACATTCCTCAAGGAAAACAAAAGTTAACTCTGATTGCTTCCTATACAGATTCTTTCCTGCAGATTATCTCAATTCTTCTCAACTTGTTATAACTAGATCTATGACTTTCTGCACCCCAAGGCTCACTTCTACTAAAACATACAATAATAAACCACACATACAACGAGCCTTTTATACACACCATTTGCAGTTTTCCCAGATTTCAGCACTGATCTAACTCCAAACAGCTGGCCATATTGAAACCCTGAGTATATTCAATGTTCCAATCACCTAGAGTAATGTTTGGGACCCAATCCTAGCTTTTCTGCTCATTTAGCTGAGTCCCTCCATGAGCAAAGACCCAATACATAGGCAGACAGGAGAGTCATCCACTGTCTAAGGCTGGAAGAACCAACTGCAGTGTCCCACTGAAGGTGTCCTGACCAGCCCATGAAATGTTTTATCTCTAAGAACAACTCAGAGAACACACAGGCTTTATCTGTTCTGCTGTCAGATTAATGATGTTACAGATTTTTCTTCATAGGACGAACACTGAGAGCAACTTCCTGAGGTCAAAGAAAGGCAACACGAAACAAATTTTTCAAATATTTGGTTTATTAGATTTCCTTAACTGTCCTAGAATACATATATAAAGAAAAAAACATTCCTGATCACAAGGGATAAAGTTTATATTCAAAAGACTTTCATGACTCCCACAAGAGCCTCGGCCATCTCCCCAGAGTGCACCCATAGGGACTGGGAAACAACTCACACACAGACAATTTAGGGTCTAGTGAAGTCAAGAAAATGCCCAGCAGCTAACAAAGGAGGCCACCCAAAGCGGTCTATTCACACAGGGGATACACGCTCAGCAGCAAACAGAAATGAATGGCCAGGCCTTCTGCAATATACATGAACCTTGACAGTTGTAGAGGCTGGTTTTGTGTCAACTTGACACAGCTAGAGTCCACAGAGAGGAAGGATCCATGAGAACCATGGCCCCATGAGATCCAGTTGTAAGGCATTTTCTCATTTAGTGATGCCATCCCTGGGTTGGCGGTCCTGGGTTCTATAAGAAAGCAGGCTGAACAAGCCATGGTGGCCAAGCTGGTAAGCAGCACTCCTCCATGGCCTCTGCATCAGCTCCTGCCTCCAGGATCTTGCTCTGTTTGAGTTCCTATGCTGACTTTCTTTGGTGATGAACAGCAATGTGTAAGCTGAATAAACCTTTTCCTCCCTAACTTGCTTTTTGGTTATGTTGTTCTGTTGCAGCAATATGCAAAGTCTGTACAATGCTACACAAAGCCAGACACAAAAAGTCAATGATATATGATTCTACTTACATGAAATATCCATGGCAGGCCCAACTTGAGAGTTGGAGAGCAGCCTCTTGGTTGTCTGAGATTAGGACGTTAGCAAGGATGAGTACTTCACAGGAATAAAGCATCATTTTAGGGGACGGGGATGGAAATGCCCTGAAATTGTATTGTGATAGATACACAAACTCTAAATTTACTAAGTCACTAAACTTACAACTGTAATGAAAAAATTAAAAATGCTGAGGATCCCCAGTGGTGGCAGGCAGCAGAAACACTGCAGGTCCCCAAGCAGTGGCAGCAGGCCACGTGGTGGTAGGCAGTGGGCCCTGAGAGCAGCCAGTCCCAGGCAGGGACGGTTGCAGGTGCTGGTCCAGGGCAGGGAGACACACAGCAGTGGGCAGGAGACAGAAACATGGATAGGCACGCCATGCAGAATGAGGTTGGATATTTATTCAGGGGGTTATGGAAGAGGGAGAGAGAGAAGGGGAGAAGAGCAGAGAGAAAGGAGAGAAGAGGGACAGAGAGAAAGGAGAGACAAAAGCTGCCTCTTCGAGGGGGAAACAGGAAAGAGGGAGAACTCAGGCTGGAAGGTGAAGATCAGCCTGTCTCAGCAGACAGGGGCTGGGGGTGGAGGGAGGAGAGAGTGGGCATGGCTTGTCTCTTAAAGAGACAGAATAGATCATTACATACCCATCTCTTTTCTATAATAAAAAGGCAGGAGGTTAGGCACCACAGGTTAAAGGAATTGGGGTGGCAGATTCTCAAGACTGCTTCCGGCTTATTTGTGGGCATCATCTTTGGGGGGGGGAACCTGAGAAGGCTGGGTGCTGGTAACATCCTGGTGTAGCTGGTCTCTTTGCTCCTGTCCAATGTTTGTGGTATGGAAATGTCTGGTGTCTCTTACACCTGTTTAAGGTACTGGCAGAACAGAGGACAAAGTTAAATTAAGGAAAAAAATTTTAGAACCAGGGAATTGAGGGGGATGTATCTGACCTGTTTAAGGTGGATCCTTCAATTCGACTCCCTGGAAGTCACAAGAATTCTTTGTGAAAACAGAAGTTTTAGATATATACATTGTATAAATAGTAGCATATTTATGTCAGAATGACTGTGACAGATATTTTTGCACAATGAAAAGTATTTTTAATAGTATGGAAGGCAGCATGAGAGAGAGATTTGTCCTGACACCTTTATAACTTGCAGGTCTTGTATTTGTAATTTACTGAAATTTGTTTGGTGATGTCCTTTTAAACTGACAAAACCTCTCAGCTGTCAAACTGCATCAGAGATCTCTGGAAGGATAAAATTCTACTTGAGTTACTGATTAAAAAATGACAGAGAACTTACTTTGTTGGCAGCTAGAGCTACTCGTCAGGGTGAATGAAGGTTGTATTTGCCTTTTGCTGTTTAGCGCAAGGCCTGTCAGGCTTCAGAAGATCCTGTGGGTTGAGACAGGCCTACCTTGACCTGAGCAGCTAGGCTGTCGATTCCAGCGATTCTGTCCACCTCTGGAGATCTTCAGTTTAGATGAAGGGCAGTTTTACCAAGTGGTCAGTGCTTGGCAGTTGAAGCGAATTGCAGATGGATGTTGTTGTGTACCCATTTCTCTTCTGTCTTCTTTGGAGGAAATAAAGTGCTGCTACGAGGAGCCAACCTGCCTCTTTTTGTTATGAAAAGTTCTTTAATAATTAATTTAAATGCCATAGTCCCCAGATCTCTGAGCAGTTGAGTGCTGTTTATCAGGTGTAACTGTAGTATAGAATCTGCCTGGAGAGCTGGGTCTGAGCTGGACTGTCCTGGCCCTCAACTTAACAGGTTAAGATTTACACTCGTAAAAAGACAGAAAGAAGAAAAAACTTCTTGTAATAGAAGGTTAACAGCAGAACTGACGATAGTAGAGAACAGCTTAATATATTTTAAAAAAGAGATGGATTAAATATAAAGTATTTGTGTAAGAGACTTAAAAGTACATAACAGTTTAAAACATGAGACTGTTTTTAGTCTTTTTTGTTTTAGTCTGAATTGAGATGCAATGAACAATTATAACATTAAACATAGGTGCATTTAAGTTACATGTATGAACACACAAACAGAGACTGAACAGAAATTGAGCAAAGTGGATGCTCTTGATGGGCCCTACCAAAGGCATGCCACTGTGCAAAACACACATGCAACAGAGTCAACAAGAGGAATTTAGTGGGAAAAAACATAAGTAAATCAGGAGACAAGGCAGGGTATACTTCAGTAAAGATGGGAGAACTTGGTCATCTGACCTGGCTCTCAGCCAAGATGGTGATAAGGTTACCCCTGCAACAGAGTTAACACTGGGGAACCAAGCAGGAAACACCTCAGTAAAGATGGCAGAACTTGTTACCTGACCTGGCTCTCAGCCAAAGATGGCAGCAGTGAAGTCACCTGACCCCAGTCAAAATGGCAGCAGTCACATGTTGTATGGAAAAGCCACAATTTTTGAGCTGCAGGGATTTTAAGCTTAGTAAGAGAGACCTAGAGGTGTGATCTGCCCTATGGCTGAGCCGCCATGCCACAAGCCACAGAGGGGAGCAAAGACTGGAGTTGAAAAAAAAAGTCACCTCATGGATCTGACCAATCTTGTTGGCAGTAGTAGCCATGGCAGGGTCCATTTGCCTGTGTACTGGCAGTAGTTAGAAATCTCCCACAGACAGTAGTCAGAAAGCTCCCATGAAAGTGGAGCTGAACAGGACACCGGCAGAGTAAGGGTAAGAGCTGAAGAAGTAGGGCATTAAGGCTTGTGGCTTTAGAGCCTCTAAAAGGCTTCCATCCCAGGGGAGATGGACATGGATGGCTTGCTACTCACAGCTAAAACCATAAAAACCCGTGAAACAGCGACACCACAAGGTGCACAGTAAGAAGTCTCTTGACTGTGGGCAGGGTGTAAATCGTCATGAACACCACAGGACCCATGGGACCCCCAGGTGGGGTGCTATTGCCTGACTGCATCCAGTCGGGGCAACTCGGATGCCAGAGAGGCCAGAGGCCACTCCAAGCGGCCTTTTACAGTAAGAGGGAAAAAAAAAGAAAAGAACAGAAAAAGTGCTAGCACAGGAGGACTGATCCCAGGTCAGTCTGGTCACGATTTTAGCTAAGGGAAGCAATCCAAAGATGAATGTTGAGCAAAGGGCTCAACTGTCTGTGGTTGGGGGCTGTCCCCCTGTTTCTAGGAACACCAGAAGATTGCTGGGAGCTCACCGGTCAATTCCTCAGGTTCAGAGAAACAGTTAGGCTGACCAGAATGGGGGAAACTCACCAATTGAAGCCGGTGGTGTGAGTAGAAATCATACTCAGGCATAGGGAACATGTGGTTGTTGTGGAAAATAATACCTGGTTCAGGATCTAGACCCCAGGAGAGGGACTCAAGGTGGGAGAGCCTATCCAAGTCACGGCACCAATGAAATGAATTATTAAAAATATGTTGCTCCCCAAGTGGCTGCAGCTGCAATAGGCCATGAGACTACTCTGGGGCAGGCAGTAGGCCCCAGAGAAGCCAGTCCCAGGCGTGGACTGGCACAGTTCCCACACCGCAGGTCTCCGAAGGTGGCGAGCCACATGGTGGCAGGCAAGAGACAGAGACATCGATAGGTATACAATTCAGAGTGAATATTTATTTAGTAGTTATGGAAGGGAGGGGAGAAGGGGAGAAGTGTAGAGAGGGGGAAGGAGGGAGGGAGAGAGAAAGAGGAGGAGAGACAGAGAAAGAGAGGAGAGAAGGGAGAGATGGAAGAGAGAGAGAGGCTGCAAGCTGAAGATCAGCCTGTCTCAGCAGATGGGGAAGGGAGTGGGCATGGCTTGCCTCTTAAAGAGACGGAACAGATCATTACAACAACTAGTAAACGGAAGCCAGGCATGGTGGCTCACACCTTTAATGCCAGCACTTGGGAGGTAGGCAGATCTATGAATTTGAGGCCAGCCTGGTTTACAGAGCTAGTTCCAGGACAGCCACGGCTACACAGAGAAGCCCTATCTTGAAAAACCTAAAAAAGAAAATGCTAGTAAACTAACGGGGCCTAGTGACACAGGCCCCTAACACCAGCTATTTGAGAGACTTGGCAGATATGAATTCTCACATGTGAGCCTGCAAGCCTGGACAATTTAGTGATGTTCTATGTCAAAAACCAAAATGAAGACTTGGGATCTAGCCATGCAAGGGGGCCTGGATTGGGTTCAAGTACCAGTCGTGAAAACAAAAAAGAATAGGTGAAAATTACAGGCCTCCATAAAGTTCTCAAAGAAAGGAAGGGCAGTGAGCTTGGTGATTTCAGTATCTGGGATCCAGGGTGAACAGACTAAAGAAAGACCCTGTCCCAAGCAAGGGGTGGGAGAAAGGAGGGGCTGAGGGGAAGAAAGAGAGATGCCACTTGAGACTGCAAAGGACAAGTACAGAGGGAAGACAGATTCCAAATAGACACAAAAGTGATGGTCTGGCATGTTCTTAACAACTTCTACTTCAATCTTCTGAGCAGCTTTAGGCGCTACAGAATATGCCAATGGTCCTGTAGGAGTTTCATCCCCTGTTAAAGAGGAGGGGATGAAACTAGATGTGGTTCCTATTTTGCCTTCAGTCACTTGTCCTTAGAAAACAGGTGCTTCGGTTAAAGGAACTCAGGAACTCTGCCACCAAGCAGGCTGCATTGGGCCTTAGGTTTTGAAGAGGCCAGCAGGGCGTTTCTGGTCTCATCAGTGCTATGAGCTACCTTTCCCAGTTCCTCCAGATCCAGAGGCTGCAGCAGGCCAAGAATAAAGCCTCCATAAATCGCAGTAGCTCTGGGGAATTCGCCCCCACCGTGCACCAAGGCTTCCAGAATGGGCTCATAGCAAGGCTCTCATACCTGAGACGACTAGCTAGCTCCTACTAGCTAAATTCTGTGAAAATTGTTTATCCTTCAAATAGAAACCACCCATGTTGGAGCCAGGGGGAAGTTGGAACAATGTGGGTTTGTTCACCCAGTCTTCAGGGCAGACCTGGGGACTTTTCAGAGACCTGGTTTCTAAAATCAAAATTCTAGGATATGCTTATGCTAAACATTGCAAGCCTTCTACCAGGTACAGTTGTGAATACACGAACTCAAGACTATTAATATTTTGCTAAAACTTAGTATGCTATGTGCTTTTTCTAGTCTGCATTCATATTACCAAGGGAACAAAGCTGCCTTAGAACAGCAAGGTCAAAACATTACGGCTGCTGGAAGAAGGGGTTCATGAACCCGTGCCTAGCAGAGTGCCACATACACACCCACCCTTTCTCCTTTGGGTGTCCAGTCCTCAGAAGGAATAATTCAGCAGAGACTCTTGGGGTCCAACGTTAGACACCCAGTTAGAAAACAAAAACATGGCACTGTATTTACAGTAAATAATGTCAGCTGCATTTTTCTCTGTTGCTGAACAGTGAGGTAACATAATAAAACCTTCTCTCCAAACAGAGACTTTCTTTCTCTGAAAGAGCTGCAGGACTGGGGATTAAGACATGACCTTGACTGGCTGAGCCAGAGACAAAGGGATCCAGGTGCTTGGGAGGAAGCTGCCCACAGCAGGCAGTGGGTGGGGTTTCAGAACAAATCCAGTTCCTGCAAAAGGAATTACACAGCACCAGGCACATACAGGACCACTTGATAACAGCTTCTCTCTCTCTCTCTCTCTCTCTCTCTCTTTCCCTCCCTCCCTCCCTCCCTCCCTCCCTCTCTCTCTCTTCTCTCTCTCTCTCTCTTTCTCTCTCAAGTCCCAGGTCAGGCTTTGCAGATTTCTAAGAAATGTGATGCTCAATTTGTGTACTGATGGCTGCTGAGCATTTAGAACTCTTTCTGTTTAGTCTCCATCTCAAAAGCCTCACATCCTCGTCCCCATCCCTTCTCTGAACTCTCAAAAAGGCTCAGAGTAAACTTCCTGCAATGCCAGGGCATTTGTAGAAATGGGCACAAGGGAGTCAGGCACAAAGGGGTTGGGGCAGTAAGCTTCCCTCAGAAGGGACTCTAGTGGTTTGTATGCCTTGGCACTGGAGAGCTACATACTCAAGTATTCTACTCCTCGCTTGCTCCCTCTGCCTATCCTCTTCCATCCTTCCAGATGGTTCCTCTTTTTTCTTCCCTCATCAACTTCCTGCCCTCTTCCCCATTTCTCTCTGGGTAACCTCCAACCCAACATCTTCAAACACAGCCCCCTACCAAAAGGGAAAGCTACAATTCTGTAGTTCTCCATCTCTATTGTCCTGAAGGTAGGTGCTGCCACCTGCCTCGTGGACGACCTCAGGTACAAATAACAAAGGATACAACAGATTTTAGAGGGAGTCTAGCTATCATGTGTGATTTACACGAAGCATGGAACACTCTGTAGTCAACTACCCCTGTGAGGTAGAGTATGTGCACACTACACAATGGAACTGTAGGAAAACAGACCAGTGGCAAGGAAAGGGATGGCTATAAGGCACAAGAGACGGCTTCATGGCAGGGGATATAAACATAGAGACTGGAAGACTTTAACTATGCAGAATGATTTTTAAGTTAATCAATTTGAAAGGTTCCTATGTTGATCTCTACTCCGTATCTAACTCTATGGTCATCTTTAGGCCATACCTGGCTAAGGATTTGTTTTGCCTGCTCAAAATAATGGCCATTATATTCTCAATTCTAAAACTCTATGTGTAGGTGAATTGACAGGTGATTGGTTGACAGATTGAAATAAATACATATGACTTTGTTTAAACCACCAAAGTACCAGCTATGCATAAAATATCAAAGAAGCCAGGCAAAGCAGCCTGTATCTGTAGTCCTAGCTATTTTTTTTTTTTGTTAAAAGAAACATTTACATTTACTCCCCTTGTTCCCGGCCCTTCCAGTCCCCTACTACCCCACCACCACCCCCTGCTTCCTTAAGATGGGGCAGGATACCCTGCCCTATGGGAAGCCCAAGGCCCTCCCCCCTCCATCTCGGTCTAGGAAGATGTGCATCCATATAGAATAAGTTCCCAAAAAGCCAA
>JAQHUG010000606.1:227269-240587 GCA_028555095.1 Dicrostonyx torquatus
GGGCCCTCCAGATGTTTCCGCTGGGACCTTCAGATGTTTCCACTGGGACCTCCAGATGTTTCCGCTGGGGCCTCAAGATGTTTCTGCTGGGACCTCCAGATGTTTCTGCTGGGACTAGATCAGGGCCCCCTGAGGCTCCAGGATCTCAGAGGCAGAAGCGCAGGCTTGGTGGAGGTAGCACCTTGGCACAAATAACCCCTGCTTCTGTGCACTCACTCCTCGATCCCCAGAGCCTTAGCCCTGGAGCCTGCTGCTTTGTGAGGTCCTAGGATGCTGCAGCTGGAAGGGGGAGCTGGGCTGGGCTTGGAAAAAATCCAATACCCAGGAGGCAGGGCCCTGCGCCCGAATCTAGTCCTAGCTATTTTAAAGGCTGAAATGACTGTATCATTTGAGCCCTCAAGTTCAAAGCCCAGTGTAGGCAAGACAGTAAGGGTGTGTCTTTAATTCCAAATAGACACATGTATATGCATGGATATACATGTATAGGGCGTGAATGTTGTCATGGTTTGAACATAAACTACTTTCCATGGGTTCAAGTGTTAAACCCTTGGTTCCTAACCAGTGGTGATATTTTGCGAAATGCTGTAAACTTTAGGGGGTTGGACCTATCAGGAGGAACTAGAACAGTGGAGGTTTATCAGTTTCCAACACCATCTGGATGTAAGGAACAGATCATTAAAGCTGGCACTTCCCAAAGTCTAGCCTGGAGGTCACAAGTAAGCAAGCAGCACACTGAATTTTCAACCTCCGGTTTGAGACACGGCAAATCTGGGTTGGGGCATATTCGAGCCTCCAGATGGGCCAATAGCCAGGTGGACATAATTTGAAAGGAATGCTCAGTGCTTGTCTGTTAACCTGTGATCTAGAATTAAGGCTATTCAGGACTGGAGAGATGGCTCAGTAGTTTAAGACTCAGAGGACTCAGGTTTGGTTCCAAGTACCCACATGGCAGCTCACAACCATCACTAACTACAACTCCAAGGGATCTGTCAGCCTCTTCTGGTCTCCACGGGCACTCTGCACATGTAGTACATATACACACATGCATACAAAACACTCACACATGATATAAATTTTAAAATTTTTAAATAAAAATAATTATGGTGTATGTGAGGTGCATAGCTGTGCACTTGAAGGTAGAGACAGACCATGAGTTCACGGGTAGTTCAAGAGACCGTCTGGAGGCTCAGGGACCTAACAGTTCCGTGGCAGAAGGCTTGCTTCTGATGTGTAAGGACCTGGGTTTGGTTACATAGAAAGAAGAAATTAAAGCTACTCATCCTAGAATCCCAGGACCCAGGACCCTTGCTCCAAACTCAAGATCAGCCTGAGTTAAGGGTGAATTCCACTCCCCTGTGGCGACAGGGTACACTATACCTCAGTGACACACGTGTCTACCATGTGCAAGTCTCGACCTGATAGAGTATCATAAATAAAGAATCAAAAATTCTTTACGTGTTCCACACATTAGACCCTAATAAGTTGATCAGTTTTGTTTGACTACAACAAAACACCTAAGTTTATCAGTATATAAAGAGGAAAGTTTTCTTTGGATTCACTGTCTCAGGTTTCAGCCCCTGGTCACTAAGCCCTGGTGATCTACCTTTCTTTGTAATGAGGTCCCACTTCTTAAAGATCCCACTGCCTCCAAAACACACTACACACCTGAGACCCAAAGAGCAAAGGAGACAGCTTAGTGGATAAAAGACTTGGCATGCAGCCGCAAAGACTGGAATCCCTAGAAGCCATAGAAAGTCAGATGCAGAAGCATGCATCTGCAATCTCTGTGTGCTTACTCCCCAGAAATTCATGAGTCCCCTAGTTTGGCAGATGCTGCAGTGAAGAAGAAAACTTGCCTCAGACAAGATTAGGAGATTGGGACGAGGGCCTGAGGTTGTCATTTGACCCCCAAACTTATCTTCCTCGCTGACACACGTCCACACAATCCTCTTCCAGTACCAGAAATATAACCTGAATAACCAATGTCCTATAAAAATAACGGCCAGGAAATGCACTTTTCCTTGGGGAGCCACTTTGTCCCTGATGCTCAAGTTCCAACTATACAGGCTTACCTTTTGGAGGTAAACACAGGAAGCAGCAGAGAAGTTACAATGTCGCTGTCTCTTAAACTCATTCTCAGTAGAGCTTCTGAAAACAAAAACCCAGATTCTCAACATACTACAGATTTTTGCTACAATTAAAATTTCACCCTGTCATAGGATTATATTAGTACAGTCCCTCTCCCTTAGCAAGGCAGAAATCACACCGACTAGGAGTCACAGAACAGTAACTCCAGGCAATGAAAGTTAGTAAATACATTTTCTCAGGAATTGGAGTGACAGTAGAAAACTCGCCTAGAGGTACAACTAGGACTCCAACCCCAGCAACAATATTTCATGAGTCCTTTTATTCTACAGCCACTCATTTTCTTATTTAAAAATTGCATCACAAAGGGTAGAGATATTACATTTATTTAGGTGTGCATGGCATGCATGATGGCTAAGTGCACACCATGCTGCACATGCAGAAGTCGGAGGACAACTTGCAGACGTTATTTTTCTCCTTCTACAATGGGATCACGTGATCAAGCTCAATTTTGTGCTTTTACCAGTAGAGCCAGTTCCCTGCCCCACCCTTAGCAACAACTTCAATTTTCTAGATAATAACCATTTCTAGATAAAAACCACTCCAAGGGCAGATTATCCCACAACTTCTGTAGTTTGGTATTTAAGAAGACTTACCCAAATTTAATGCAAGCATAATGAACTTTCACTTAGGAAAAAAAAAAACCTTTGTTGCTTTTATGTTGCTTGCAAGTGAAAATGAGATACTTTGTTTAAAAAGGTGAGCCTGCCTTCCTCCTTCCCAAAAAGCTCCCCTCACAAACACATTCATTCATTCACTGGCTTACTTGGTCCTGAGAATATCTGAAAGACTGGGATCCCACAAAGAGACTATTAAGTACCACTCCACGGGCGGCTTGGGGGAACGTTATCTCACAGAACTCTTGTCCTGGAGCTTTTCTCGCTATTTTCCATGGACTAAGCAGTAACTGAACACCCCTAATAGGAGAGAACAGCCACAGGGCCAGACTCGCCCAGCCCAGCCCAGCCCAGCCCAGCCCCTGCACAGTTCAAAAAGGCAGATTCTTATGTGCTAGAATCATTCAGCCACATTCCAATACCCAGACTGTTTCCCTGCCTTCCTTCACAGTCCTTAAGGTGAGCTCGAGGAACTAGCTATGAAGTTTTATAAAATTACCTTATCCAAGTACATGATTTCTTGGAATGAAGGGTAGGGGCAAGAGAGAAAAGGAAAAAGGATAAGGAGAGGAAAGGAAGGAAAAAAAATCTATGGAGGATTTCTAGGTTTATATATTACATGTCCCTGCTCTTCCTGTAAATTTACTTTTTATATTGTTTCAGCTTAAAAGATGAGAGAAAACTCAGAAACTTCATTCATTTAAAACGTAAGTATTAAGGCTGGGCATCAAGACTGACCTCTAATTCCAGCACTAGGCAGGAGGATGGTGTGAATGGTTTGTCAAAGCCAGCATGGGACTCTTGCATAAAATAAAAAATAAAAATTCTTCAGGAATATCCCAGCTAGGTCCTTGGGCAGCAGAGGAGAGGTTGCCTGAACTGGCCCTGTCCCATAGTTACACTGATGAATATCTTTAATATCACCATAGAAATTTCGTCCGATGGATGGAGATAGAGACAGAGATCCACACCCACATTAGAGCAATGGATTGAGCTCCCAAAGTCCAGTTGAAGAGCAGAAGGAGGGAGAAGATGAGTAAGGAAGTCAGGACCACTAGGGGTTGGCCCACCCATTGTGACAGTGTGCTCGATCTATTGGGAGCTCATCAAATCCAGCTAGACCAGGACTGAAGGAGCATATGACCAAACTGGACTCTCTGAATGTGGCTGCCAATGGGGACTGACTGATAAGCCAATGATAATGGCACAGGGACCTATCTCTTCTGCATGTATTGGCTTTTTGGGAACCTAGTCAGTATGGATGCACACCTTCCTAGGCCGGGATGGAGGGGGGAGAGCCTTGGACTTTCCACAGGGCAGGGTACCCTGCCCTCACTTAAGGATGGAGGGGAATGGAGGAGGGCTGGTGGGGAAGCGGGAGGAGAATGGGAGAAGGGGAGGAAGTGTCAATTTTTGAATGGAAAAATAAAAAATTTAAAAAAATTCTTAATGTTGGAGCTAGTTCAATGGTAAAGTTTTTTGGCTAGCAAATGCAAGATCCTGGTTCCATCCTCATACTGCAAAAATAAAATGTAAAACCTTAGGCTATTTCTCCACTTACATCTGGCATATAATTATAACATCACTATATAGATCAGCCTGAAAGTAGAAAAAGTCACTGATACAAACTAGATTTTCATGGCACAAGGTTACATTAATGGAAAGCAAAACAAAGCAATGCATGTAAGAACTTGATTTCTTGTGGTAGCAATTCAAATGCCACCTTTCATGAAGAATAACAAGGCTAGAAAGGTCACTCGGTTCGTAGGGAGCTTGCCTGGCATTGGTTTAATCTCCAGTATCATATAAACTAAGAAATGAAAAAAGGAAATTACTGAGAACAAAACACTGAAAAAATTATTTGGTCATAAAATAATGAGTTTTCATTCCAAAATGCAAGTAATTTAGCAATGGCCATAGATAATAAAGTAGTTATGATCTTTGCAGAATTAGGAGGTTTATCAGATAAACGGCTGTTCCGTGGTGATTAATATTCACACTGAGCTGTGTGAATTACCAGAGCAAATTAGCTTAAAGCATTAGTACTGGAATTGGGTTCTCAAAGCACTGACAGCTGAATGCAGTGAGTGGCTTTTTAACAGTCAAGGTTTCTCTCAAGTAGACTCACTGAATTACTGTTCTCTGCTAAACACACAGGTCGTTTCTGCCCATGACACATACATTTCCACATAAAAACATCTATCTGGGCTACAGATAGCTACAAATATAGCTCAGTGGTAGGTGGCATGCTTGTCAGGTACAAGGACCTGGCTTCCATCCCCAGCACAAGAAAAAAATAAATAAATAAATAAAGTTACACTTTATAGCCTTGGGTAGCCTGGAACTCCCTCTGTTCCAGTTCTGGCCTGGCCCAAAACCAGCAAATAAATGAATACCTGTCTGCCTCTGCCTCAAGTGGCTACTCCTGGCTGATAACATTTATTCACTGTTAGTGACAGGCAGCTGCTCTCTATCCATCTTTTCTCACTTCTTGTGCGACTGAAATTCAGTCTCCGCCTGGGACTAGCTAGCTGGCTGCATGTTATGTTCAAAAAAGAAAAACAGATAAGTCTCTCATCTCTTCCAGGGGAACCTAACAAAGTAACTCCCATGTTTGTTGCATTCTTATTTGTGACTTGCAATGTTTCCTTTAAAAGAAGAAAATTTAATCCCTTCATTTGGGAGAGGGAGACAGAGAATCTCCAGTTCTAGCCACACTGAGGTACACGGCAAGACTGTCTAAAAAAAAAATAAATTAAAATAAGATAAATAAATATGTAAAACAGTGGGGAGGATAAATTGGAAATTTTATATCGAAGTGACCCAAATGTGTTACCTAGAAAACTGTTTTGTAATAACCCTTATTGTCAAAAGGCGTAATGGCACACACCTGGGAAGATCTCAGTTTCATCCCCCTTGATACTCCTGTTGGAACTGAGCACGAAAAACACACACTGCCTGTTGGATTGGAAACTCTGGGGAGGGACAAAGCCCTAGGGCTCAGCCCCCAAAGGAGGCACCTGAGAACACCTGTTAGGGGTGTGCACCAAGAAACAGAGAAAGGCGTGACCGAAACATCCAGAGGTTTCAGGAACTGCTGTAGTCAGGACTCCAGTGACCAAACCTACTCAGCCTGGCATGGAATATAGGAGAAATAAAGCAATGAAGGAGAGGGAGCAGATCCTAAAGCCACACACACATCATCCTCCAGCCAAGTGTCAGGTGTTCCTAACAGTGCCTCAGGGGTAACACTTGAATCCCTGACTCTTCTCCTCCCCGGAAGCCTCAGTTTTCCTTATGCTCTGCACACCTCTGCATCTACTCGCACACCTGGGGCCACTGGTCCTGGACCCTGAATCCTTGCTTGAAACTATCCGTGGTCCTGGAGGCCAGAGGTGGAGGATGTGCCTAGAGTATGTATGCCTGGCCTGCTAGATTCAACTGCTAACAGAAAAACAAAAACAACCAAGCCAAAGAGTTTCCATGGCTCCCACAGCCTTTCAAAAAGCTGCTGCTCCTCCCACCTCCCCAGCTATCACCTTCAATGACCTCTCCTTTTCCAAATCCCTGCACTCGGCATGGAACCATGAGGCCTCTTAAAGAACAGCCACCTCTCTTCTAAGGTCTGTGCAGTCATGGGTCAGATCCAGAGCCAACCGTACACAGACGTGCACAAAGCGTTTAGCATTGAAATGTGAAATGCATGCTGGGCCATCCTAGGAATGGACGCACAGGATCCCAAAAGAACTTCCAAAAGCCCAGGGTTTTGTAATGTAAATGTAAAACACATGGAGCCTTTTTTTTTCCATGCTGCGGATTGAACTCAGGACTTTCCACGTACAGACCCTTCTTGACTTTTGGGGAGGCTTTCCCCCTTTTTGAGACAGGATCTCATTTATAGCGCCTCCACATTCAGAATTCCCCTTGAAAACCACCTCAGCTGAAGTTGAGGCTGTAGTTAGAAAACATTCGGATACCTCCTGTTTGCTTCTCCTGGTGGAGAAAGGTATTATATTAGAATCAGTCCTCTTAAAAATTAATAATTCTTAAAAATGTGCATGACGTTTTATTTATAAGTATTTCTGTATACCACATGTGCGCAGTGCCCATGAGGGACAGGCATTTCAGAAGGTTTTGAAGCTACCACGTGGGAGCTAGGAATCAAGCTTGGATCCTCTGGAAGAATGATTGGTGTTTCTGAGCCACCTCTCCAGCCCCTAGAAATCTGTTCTTATTCCAGGGTGCATCAGACCATCTAAAATTCAGCTCTGGTGTCCAGAAACCATGCTTTTGCATGTGTCAATAACTGTCTCAGCTAGCGACCCACACTGGTAATCCTAGTATTAAGTATGAATTCCAGGCTACACGGAGACCCTGGCCATAAAAAAAAAAAAAACAAAAAACAAAATCAACAACAACAAAAAAAAAACCCACTATGGTGAAGCTAACATGTCATGCCTATCAAATTACATTCTGAATATATAATTAAGCAGTTAAGAGCCGAGTACTATTCTTTTTTCTTTAAAATTTTGAAGTAGTTTATTACACAACAATGTGTCGGGAGCTGTGTGACCTAATTTCAGATCAGCATAGGAGTGCTTGTCCTGTGGGTCTCCTGATGAGGCAGAAGCCCACGGGGACGGTCTCACTCGGCAAGGACCAGCAGACTTCGGGACAGTGCAGAATACATCATAATATTGATGATTCTCTTGGTGGTTTTAGTGTCATTTTGTCAGTCATGCATGGAACAAGTGTAGAACCCATTTTTCTAAAATATTTTCCCCTCAAATTCTTTGGGAGCCGATGCTTCTAGGATCTCCTGCCTGGGTATACCATCTGTCACTTCAGACACCGGGAGCTATTCTGATTCAGGGCTAACAGGGTTGGAGGCAGATCACCCCCATTTCTGTAAAAATGTTTTGAATGGGATTGTTGTTCTCGAAAACGTGTGCCTATGTCAATCACCTTTTAGTCTTGTAAAGTCAGGATGTACCCGGCTCGGTATTTGGCCAAACTAGTAAATGACAAGTATTTTGGTTTAAAAATGTTTTGATATAAAAGTCAGGAAAAAGATATATTTGATGGTTTTTTTGTTTTGTTTTGGTTTGGTTTGCTTTCTGCTGGAGATTAAAGTTGGAGGATGGGAAAACTTGTTAACATGAAAAACATACTTGTTTTTGATTTATAAATAAAGATGGCTAGAACTACCTGGGGCCAGCCACTTGTGTGAAACTCACCCAGGGGTCACACAGTTCATTTCTTCAGGCCAACACCCCTTTCCCATTTCAGGACCTGAATCCAGGCTGCAGCAGGACAGCAGCAACAATGGACAACGGAAACAGGAAAATGCAATCATATTCCTTTTTAAATTTTAAACATAATTCTTTATTGATTCTTTGAAAATTGCATATCATGCACCCCAATCCCTCTCAGTTCTTCCATATCCATCCCTCACCCTGCTACGTGCGTCCCCAAATTAATTTAAAAAAAAGAAACAAAACGAACGAAAGACCTACCTTGCTCCTCCATCTCTCCAACACCTCTTCATTCATCCTAGGTGCATCAGGAGCTACAATGTGCCACACAGCGTACCCCTTGTGTCCAATAAGCCCTACCTACCACAAAGTGTCCATTGCAATGAGTCACTGGTGTGGTTCAAAGCCTCTGGTTTCTGGTCCATCGTCATCATGGGACGCTCGAGACTTCTCTCAGACATCCTATGGTTACCCCAAGTCATGGAGGTCCTGCAGTTACTGATGGGGGGGGGTCAGCTCTCCTGCTACCATGTCCAGGGAGGGGCAGAACCAACTCTCCTGGGGCCCGTGAGGGACAGAGCTGGCCCAGCAGGACCCTCAGAACGCAACAAGCCTGGTTCCTATGACTCCCTGTGGTGACATGCATGGACATCAGCCTAGATCCTAGCCTGTGTTGGGCCACAGACCCAGACATGTTCCCTGGCAGCAGTCCAGGCCCAGATGTGAAATCATGGTCCTAGGTGCAAGCACAGGTCACTCCGATCAAGCCAAGCACTATTCTTGATAAGAACCCATGTTCAGATCCAAGCGCCAATGCTAGGTGGCTCATAACCACCCTAAAGTCCAATTCCAAAGGAGTCCAAGGTCAAAGGTCTCCATAGGAACCTGCCCTCATGTGTCCTGTGCCTCACTGAAAGATGAAAAAAATAAAACTACGTTGATCTCCTTACTATCGGCTTTGGTGAGAGAAGCTTTTTTTTTTCCAACAGGCAGTAGTTAACTGTAAAGATTTTTAAGTCAATGGGCTAAAAATATGTGACTTCTGAATGCTCAGCCATAAATGGAACATCTGTATCATCCTCTCCAAATCTCAGGACAGCACACCCATCCCTAAAGATCTATGGCCAGTTAATGCAGGTGAGGATTAGACTCTTCTTCAGTGCTGTAGCTACTGGTAAGGGATCTGTGGCATTAAATTCAATAGATCACCAAAAAGAATTTTCTAAAGGCGTGAAAATAGGAACAGGACTAGCTAAAAAAAGGAAGATAATCGGTGGAAGGGGAACAAGAGAGAGTAAGGGGGGGAAGGGTAAGTATTACCAAAATACATTATGTGCATGTATGAAAATGTCAATGAAATCTGGTATGTACAATATATGCTAATAACGTTCTTAAAAAGTCAAATGATGATGATGATGATTCTTCTTGTTTTTAAATATTTATTTATTATGTATACAATATTCTGTCTGTGTGTATGCCTGCAGGCCAGAAGAGGGCACCAGACCCCATTACAGATGGTTGTGAGCCACCATGTGGTTGCTGGGACTTGAACTCAGGACCTTTGGAAGTGCAGGCAATGCTCTTATCCTCTGAGCCATCTCTTCAGCCCTGATGATGATGATTCTCACATAGATAGCCTTACCTCCTCAGGGCAATAGTTCTCAAACTAGTCAGTATTAGAATTCTCTGGCTTATCCTCAACAATCTTAAAACATGGCATTCATAAATTCTAGAGCAAGGTATAAAAGTTTCACCTGCACAAATGGCAAGAGCTCTTAACTACTGAGATCTCTCTAGCTCTACCCTTAACTGCCTACTTTTATGAATAACGTTTAATTGGTACATGGTCCTTTCATTTATATATAGTCTATGGCTATTTCTGGCTATATAGACACAGAGAAGGAACTGGACTACAAATCCAAAAGTAGTTTTGTTTCTGTGGACCTTTAGATAAAATATTTGCTGTCTCTTAATTTACAGAGGGTCATCTGGATATTAAGAACACCCCAAACACAGATATATTGTTAGTGAGACTTCTGGAACTTCCTACAGAGCTAAGAATGGGGGAGGAAGGGCATGGAACTGCATAAAATCCTGAGGGCCTTTTTCGCACCTTGAAAGCTAGCCTTCAAAACGACTCCAATTTTAAGTCACAGAGAAGGAAGAGTTATACATTAATGTGCTCAGTGGCCCAGGTTGGAACACTGTCCTGTTGACTACGCACTATGACCTTTGCCAGGACACTGGAGCCTGTGAACATACCGATTAAACATAAACAACCTCAGTCAAATTTCCTGGCAGACTTATTACAAAATCAGAGTTGAAAGATAATCGAGGGGCTGAGGAGATGTCTCAGTGAGTAAGCCGCTTGCTGTGCCAACGTGAGGACCTGAGTTGAAATGTTCCACACCCATATCAAAAGCCGGGTATAATGGCACACACTGGTAACACCAGCAATGGGAGTTCGAATGTCAGAGACAGATGAATTCCAGTAGGAGACTCAAAGTCAAACCCCAGCCTCCACCTTAGCATGCACAGAACACAGAAGAATACACACATGCACACACATGCACTATATACAATAAATAAGTAAATAAGGAAAAAGAGATATAGTTTAGCACAGAGTACCTCCCTAACATCCAGCATTCACAAAGCCCTGGGTTCCATAAGAAGCAGACGTAAAAATACATAAATAAACGATGGCAAGCATGTTGGCACACAAATGAAGTCACAGCACGCAGAATGCCAAAAATAAACACACAACCAAAACATTCAAAGGAAAACGACAAACTCTACAGTGCCCTTGATGGCTTCTAATCCTAGAAAGAACGAGTTCATTGGGGCCTCTCCCTGCTGATGAGGACACAGGAAACATAATTAGAAACTATGATGAACACGGTTTGCATTTTTTTCTTTCATGGCAGTTGTTGGTGCTATCAAGAGGAACGAGTGGAAAGGAGTAAGAAAGTGATTGATTTCCCAAACGGGATCCCTGGATCACTTCACAGTGGAGAAAAGGGCTCTCTCCTACTGGGCCAACCCAAGAACGGATATTGACACAAACCCCTGGGGACAAAAGATATCCACCCTGCAAGAAGGTAAGTCTATGTTCCTATCCCCTGAACAGTAGACACACAGGCTGCTTCCTGTCTCCATCTGAAGGTGGCCTTAGGAGTGAGGGCAGTCTCTCCTTACAACATACCGGTCTTCTCAGTTAGTAGAAAACCACACTGTACTTTATAGGAGTAAAAGAGACTCTCATAGAACACACGTGCAGGTCAGAGGAGTTCTCTCCTTCCTTCTTTGATATGATTCAGAACTCAGGTTGTAAAGTCTGAGCAGCAAATGCCTTTTAACCTGCTGAGCCATTTGGCCGACCCCAACATTTCTTTGAATAGATAGTTTAAATTCCAGAAGGACCAATTATATTTCTTTATGAGGCACAAGGTCCCTCCCTGTACAGAGGGCCTCTCACAGGTACCATGCCTGAGGGATGGAGGTAAGGGAGAATGTAATAAGCTGGAAACACAAGAAAAGTTCTTCAAATAAAGATGTCTAGACAATAAATAGTAAATAATAATAATTATCATTTTATTTTATTTATATTAATAATACAATATATTTATATGATAATTATATTAAAATAATAATATAATAAAAAATAATCATAGAAAATACTCAGAGCAACATCACTCATAACTTCAAAAGTAGAAAGTACCCAAATATCCATCCTCAGATGAATGAAAAAACAAAATGTTGTCCACTCATAAAATGGAATACTACTGAATCTTGGTAGGATATATGAAGGAACTGCTAAAGGAGATGCAGGATTTATTTTGGGGTGCTGAAAATGTCCTGGCATTAAAGTGAGTAATAAAAAACTGAAGCTTACACTCTAAAAGGGAGAATTTTAGCTGAACACAGAAGGAACTGGGAAAACTCAGACAGGAGGATCTCTTGAACCCAGGAATGGAAGGCCAGCCTTGGGAAACAAATATAATGTAATCCCATCTGTGATGCAATGTGACCAACGACATCATATCCCTAGAACCGTGACCTCCCTGCCATGGTGGATGGAATACCTAATCATGAGCCAAAATACATCCTTACTTATGTTGTTTGTGTCCAGTTTCCGTAGCAACCTTACAAGTAATACACCATCTTAGAAAAAACAGAATTAAAAGAGTGTTGGGAGCTGTGAACCCCTAGATCCTGAATTTCTTGTAAACAACTTCTTTTCCTCTGCTCTGAGACAGCTTGCAGCTGCTCTGAGCACAAGACCCTCAGGAGTTCCTGATGGCAGGGGAGTGATTTCTGGTGGGTTTGGCTGGGGTGTGGCTATCTCTATATAAGCTGCCCCTGGACACAATAAAGAGGGTGTTCTTGGGCAATTCCTGTTTCAAGGATGATCCGTGCCTCTGTCTGTGTGTCTTTGTGTGTTTCAATCTCCAGCCCCTTGCCCGGTTCACGAACTGTATGGTGGTGTATAGAGCACAGACAGGCGTGGTGCGCTACAAAAGGGGACAGCCTAGAGATGGCCTGGTGTTGGCTGCTCTTCCAGAGGACTTGGGTTTGATTTTCAGCAGGGACATGGTGGCTCACAGCCATCCCAGCCACACGAGTGGCACACAGACATACATGGAAGCAAAAATACCCATACACATAAGATAAAAACTGTTTAAAGGATGGTAGGAGGAGTCAGACAGCAGTGGCACACACCTTTAATCCCAGCACTCAGGAGGCAGAAGCAGGCAAGTTCATGGCCAGCCTGGCCTACATAGTGAGTTCCAGGACAGGCTCCAAAGCTACAGAGAAACCTTTTCTTTTTTTTAATATTTATTTATTTATTATGTGTACAGTATTCTGTCTGGCTTGCAGCCCATTACAGATGGTTGTGAGCCACCATGCGGTTGCTGGGAATTGAACTCTGGACCTTTGGAAGAGCAGGCAATGCTCTTAACCTCTGAGCCATTTCTCAGGCCCGAGAAACCTTTTCTTAAAAAAGAAAAAAGAAAAAGGTGGTAGGAAGAGGAGTTAGGAAGTATATAATAACAACTTTTCATAACTAAAAACAAAATATCGAAAGAAAAATTGGATATAGTGGCACATACATGTAATCCAAGGACTTGTGAGATACAGGTAGGATGATCAGAAGTCCAGCCTGGACTATGTAAAATTCTGTCTTAACAAAACAAAACAAGAAACATTTCTTTCCAAGACCTTCCTTTTCTAGCTACCCCAAGGAATAAAACTTAGACACCATACGGTGCATCTTCAATCTAAGATGCTGCAAAATGACTG
>JAQHUG010000606.1:242292-287080 GCA_028555095.1 Dicrostonyx torquatus
AGCCTGGTCTACAAGAGCTAGTTCCAGGACAGGCTCCAAAGCCACAGAGAAACCCTGTCTCGAAAAACCAAAAAAAAAAAAAAAAAAAAAAGATTTTTGATTTTTATTCATGCTACTGTGTGTCTATATGTATGCCACAAGTGTGTGGGTGCCTGAGGAAGCCAAAGGCATCAGATCCTCTGGAGGTGGAGTTACAGGCACCTGTGGGTACAAAAGAAGAGCAGCCAGTGCTCTCCACCAGTGAGTGATCTTTCCAGCCCCAAACGTCATTTCTTAACATCTCAAAATGAACAAATTAAACTTCCTTCAATCTGTCTTCTGATTCCAAAGATGTGGCAATATTTTTGTTTGTTTTCCTTCTGGAGATATGACCTTATGTAGCCTGAAACTCATGTTATAACAGCAGAAGTTAACGTTGAATTCCTGATTCTGTGTCTACTTCCCAAGGGCTGAGAATTACAGTTTGACAATGGGATTCTTAAAAAGATCCTTCAAGCATCCAATAACTAAGTCTTCACTGTTTCCAGCACAGAATTCCTGAGCAGAGGAAAAAAAATACTGCTATACTTCCACAAGGATCATTTATGCTTAAGCTAATGATCAATGTATTTTCTGAGTCTGTCTAGGTGTGCCGACTGCAGACCAAACCCAAGACTTTGCACAGAAATAAGCGAGGGCTCTATCAATTAACTACGGCCCCAGGCGACATTAAAACACTACCATGCCACTATGCAACAATCTTACAAACTTATGTACAATTAACATTGATAAATATCAGTGTTTACAAATTTATAAACATAGGCACAATTAACCTACAGGTAAAATTTTATCAGATACAGAATCTGGATCTACAGACAGAGAATTACCTTTACCTACTTCACAAAAGCAGAAAGGGCTTTCTGTTACATCCTCAGCATCTCCTCACATCTCCCCCAGATACCTGGGACCCTCATCTTTCATCTACTTTCTCACTGCTGATCCAGCTCGTGTGTCTATGGGCTTCAATTATTCCTCAAGGGAAGAAAAAGTCTGCCATTCAAGATTATAATTAGCTAATCTGATGAAGGCAGCTCTGTTAATGACCACTTAACATGTAACCTTCACAGGCAACATGTTCTGCACTTGAGCCGTGTGGTTAAAAAAAAAAAAAAGACAGCATTGACGGGTCAAAGGTACAAACTCTAACTTCATTCCATTACCCAGGCCTACCCGAGGGCTAATTATCTACACTAGGCATTCTCCCAGCTTCCTGTGCTTCCTCTCCAAAATTCCCAAGTCAGCATCGACAGACCTGGAGGAAAAGCAAGACTAGGTGAAAATTAAATTACCGACTGAAAGGAATAGCTGGAGTTGAAGAAGCCACAGGTGTGGAGGTCTCACATGACATAATAAGTATTTGCGGAATTAGCTGTGTGCTAACTGGACAACCACTGTGATTCTTCCCACAAAGTCAAAAATCATGTCCTCCTACACAGGTGTCCAAAGTGTTATAGATTTGCCCCTTGAACATATCTGTTAAGATGAAAACGTTTCATTAGTGCTAGAATTTCATTTGTGTCTAACTTGTTTAGCAATTCAGGAATCCAAACACAAAGCAGATTTCATGTAGTAGTAAGTACAAGGCAAAGGACCATGCCCTAGGAAACCGCATCATTAGTCACCAGAGCTCTGCTCTGAGACTATCTTCATCCCAATCAGGCAGAGGGAGAACCTATTTCGGGAAGGGAGCAGCTATAAAATGGCAGACATTACTTCTATTTGGACTTCACAGAGGAGGATGGTCACATACCTAGCTGTGTGGGGAACTGAGAAACATAGCCCAACACCAGGAAGCAACTACACAAGATTTTTTCCTCACAAGATACAACCACACACCCGCAGATCCAACTCCTTGAAAGATTTTCTATTACAAATAATTGAGGCGTGAGATAAAATGGAGCCTGGTGTCACAAACATGCTTACCCTTTATCCTTCCCACTAGTTTCATTCGCCTTTGAAAAAAATTACCTTTGACAACTTCTGTTGATCTGAAAGATCATTCATTCACATTATTACAAAATTAGCAAAATGCTTTAAGGGTAATAATACAAATAATCCTTAAAGCATTTTTACTAAATTATTTAAAAATAATTTAAGTTTTGGAGGGATAGAAGAAAACAATCATTTATGAGGCTACATAAAATACAAACAATAGACTGAAGCTAATATTAAATGTAGCTTTTAACTTTCATTTATTTACATATCTATGATTTGCATTGATTTGGATCAAACCCAAGGCCTTGCACACATTAAGCACTCTACCCCCGAGGAACATCCCCAAATTAGATGTATCTTTTAACTTAAATGCAAACCTATGAACTCCATACTAGGCAGTAACAGAATCACCTTGATACATATTAAATTTCTGCCATGTGAAATCCAGCCCAAATTCTGTCTACAGTAAGCAAGTACTTTTATAATTTTTCAGCTTTATAATTAATTAATCAGGATTGAGTAGGAGAAAGGAGGAGGGATTAAATGCGACAACAATACAAAAAAATAGAAATTATTCTAGTTTAACAAACTGGAGGGTGGGGGCTAAAAAGGCTAAGGACCCTGTGGGAGAACTAGCTTTGAATGCAAACAGGCATTGACAACTCCTTACTAGTAGATGACTTCCTCCAGGCTGGATCTGCTATGGCCAGAGTAGGAATTCTGTCTTGTTCATTCATCTGAGAAAGGCCAGGATCCCTCCTATGAGTATGCTTCCCGTCACCTTGAAAACCGCTTTATACAAAAATATCTGCTGAAGTTACTCTATGATAGGGATATAGTCCATTCCAAAAGAAACCTGAAGTGTCGGCTCTCAGGAGTTCCCAGAAAAACAGCCTCACTGGGTCACTCATCCACATGCACCAGGTGATGCATGTTATTCAAAGCAATCTGTTCTTTAATACCAGTTGAGAGTCAACGAGCCCTAGAGACTGAAGAAATTTCTGCCGGGGAAGAAAGCAGCCCTTTCTTCAGAAACAACCCCTGAAACAAAATCTTTAAGGAACACGGATGGTTTTGAAAACTAGCTCAGTATTACGAGACAAGAGAAATAGCCATGAAACAAGATCAGTATGGTGTCAAAAAAGAATCATGAGACGAAATTTAGAATTTGAAAAAAAAATAAGGACACAAATTTGAAATCCAATGGAAGGATTGGAAGATAAGGTTAAACAAAATCTCCCAAGATCAAAACCACAAAGAATGAAAAATAAGAGAGAAAAATTAGAGAAAGCCTAACGGATTATGAATTAGAAAGGTCTGACTTCATTTCTGCAATATTAGGCACTGAAAGAAAACAGAGAATGACTGAGAAACCAATGATAATGGCACCGGGACCTAGCTCTTCTGCATGTATTGGCTATTTGGGAACTTATTCTATATGGATGCACATCTTCTTAGACCGAGATGGAGGGGGGAGGGCCTTGGGCTTCCCATAGGGCAGGGTATCCTGCCCCATCTTAAGGAAGCAGGGGGAGGGCGGTGGGGTAGTGGGGGAGCGGGAGGGCCGGGAACAAGGGGAGCAAATGTAAATTTTTCTTTTAACAATAAAAAAAGAAAAAGAAAACAGAGAATGGTGACCACCATCAGAATAGCAAGATAAACCCTAATATTGCAAAGTGAAGAAAAGCTGCTTTGGTATATGTAAGAATATAAGAAAAGATGTGTCATTGTTAGGGATTGGTTATCAATAACTGCAGAGGAAATTAACCAATGAAGTAGAACAAACCAAGGACTGCAAACAACATGACCAAAAGCAACTTGGAGAGAAAAGGGTTTATTTCAGCTTACAGGTAATAGGTCCTCCAGTCCAGGCAAGAGTTGAAGCAGAGGCCATGGAGGAATGTTGCTTACTGACTTGCTCCCTGTGGCTTGTTCAATTTGCTTTCTGGTACAACAACAACCCCCCCAACTCCACACCCCCCCAGGACTACCTACCCTGGGGTGGTACCATTTACAGGCACAAAAAAAAATCAAAAATCACACCACAGACTTGCCTACAAGTCATTCTAAGGGAGGACATTTTCTCAACTAACTTGGGCCGAGTTGACAAAAATACTAACAGATGGCCCCACAACAAAGAATCATTTATCCCCAAATATAAACAACGTCAAAGCTGAAAAAATATTCTTGTAGCCCAAATTATGGTATGAGATTCACCGGATATGTAAAGAAAGGCAGGAAATAGACCTAAGGAGTTGAGAGGGAAGATTAGAGCAGATTTTGCAGAGACAAGGCTGAAACCCCGTCTATAGTCAAGAAAAAAAAAAAAAAAGAGTGACAGCTATATAAATTATAAGAGGACTATTTAAGGATAAAGATCCAGTGTCAAAAGAAATAAATGAGTTTCAAACGCTGCTGCTGCACCTCACTGGAGGTCATGAGAACCCACACTAGAGCCCTTGCCTAGCAGACAAAAGCAAGAACCTAGGTTCCGTGTCCAACACAAGAGAAAAAAAAAAGTTTCAATAGCCTAATTGAGAGTACAGAAGAACAACTATTTGGTTACTTTGATGCCAAAGAGCCATTTCCATAAACATAAAAACAAAGCTGGGTGGGTATATTTTCTCCCTCTCCCCCTCCCTCTCTCCAAGCATTAAAAAGGCAAGGCAGAGGGAGGACGGCTTGCATTCCAAAGTGGTCTGGGCAACATACTTAGTTTTGCTTGCCTCAGCTTGGGCTACATAGCAATATCCCATCTCAAAAACAAACAAACAAACAACCCCACAAGCACTCTATCCCCTTTCTTCTGCCAATAAGTAAAAATACTGATCTTCGAGGACACAGACTCAACCCTGCCTGAGTTCTCCATGACCTTCCTAAATGGTCTTTGATCTGAAATTTTAAAAATCTCCTATGTCTGAAGGAGAATCACAGCTGTCCATAGCTCGTCTAGAACACTGTTTTTCTTCCTTCTCCTACACAGGAGATCATTATTGCTTGCAACTTAATACTCCTGGAATTAAAAATACAAAATGGTCTCCTCATCCAGGCAGAGGAAGGGGAGTTTATCTTTGCTTTGCAAATCATATTCTTCAATTACTTTCCTTTCCTTGATTCCCACTTAAAATTATGCTCAGGATCAAACTCATCCAAGCTCTACCACTGACTAAACTCCCATCTCCCAATTTGTACAGGGTCTCACTAAGTAGTCAAAGCTAGAGTAGAACTTAACTGCCCTCCTACTCCAGCCTCCCCCCAGTGTTGGGTTATCAATGTACACCAATATCTTGGCCTTGGTTTTAAATGATACACTATTATCTTTCCACTGAAACACATTTCCCCAAGGCGAAATCTCAATAGACCTCTTCCTTGAATTCAGTACTGGCTTTGTTTCTACACTGTTTTTTTTTTCTTTGAACCAAAGGCAAATGCTCTATTGACTGAACCACGTGCCAGCCCCCCCAGTGGTATATTTTATGGTTTTATTTTTATTATCTTTAATTATGTGTCTATGGAGAGGGTTCCGCACATGTGCGAGAGCAGGTGCCCATGGATAACAGAAAAAAAATGGGGGTGCCTGGAATTAAGAGTTACAGGCAGCTGTGAGCTGCCTCACACAGATGCTGAGAGCTGGGAACCCAACTCAAAGCTGACCCATGCAACCTGATCATAGGGCTTTATTGCTGAAGACACATGCATCACTGGATAGGAGAAGTCAAGCTGGTGCCTAAGTAGAAGCTTCGTCCTTACTAGTGTTCAGGGCACTGGAAGAGAAAGCCAATCATCAATACCTCCCAGCTCAACTCTGTAACCCACAACAGTGACCTGCCTGTATAATGAGTAGTGACATGTATGTTACAGGAGCACTCGATATAATGACATATATAACACATATGTTATAGGAGCACTCAATCGTTTTCTGGTACCATTTAAGGTCTACTCCATGAGATGCAGCCCTTATCTGGTACTGCTCAAGTGGCCAAGAACCTAAGACTAATTAGGTCACGGGCCTAGAGGGAAACCTGATACTATTATTCTTCTAAAGAAACAGCAAATGACTCTTGATGGCATACTGCTATTCCCGTAGGTCAGTGCCTTGCTCCTCCCTCTTCAGAGACGTTTTTTCTTGTTGTATACAGGAACTAACACAGAGACCCACAACTGGATAATGGGCACAGAGTGAGCCTTTGCGGTCCTTGGTGTTAAACGGGATGTCTTCACCAAAGCCCTCTTCTCGATCTACGAGTAAGAGGAAGCATATGGAGAGTAAGAGCCAGAGAAAAGGACGGCTCCGTGGAAACAGTGTCTTTCATACATAACGGGGGAGTTTTGACACCAGATATATAAAGTGAGTACATGACTGCTCCAGGCATGGTGGATGGGAAGATGTTTATGTGGATATGAGGAAGAGTCCAGCCAGAGACATCTGGAAGAGTCCAAAGTAGGGGAAGAAAGTGGTACGCTAAACATGACCCGGTGGGGATGGGGGGTGAGAGAGGAAGAGAAAGAGAGGACCAGGAGACGGAGAAGCCAGAGAAGCAGGAGGCAAAGAGGGCACATGGCTGAAATGACAGGGTTATAGAGGAAGGAGAAGCTGGAGAAGGGAAGGCCATGAGCCGGAAACGTTTAAGGTAGGGTGAGAAGAGTCAGGATGCTCTGGAATAGGTATTTGTGATGCTGAGAACCTAGAGGCCAGCGTGTGCTTTGTTGTGCTAATAGACACCCCAGTTAGCCATTCCTGAGTTTCTTTGGACCTGATGATGCACCAATGAACTGAGAGACTATGATGAGGAGCACATGGCCTGAACAGGTCCTAGCACTGAGACTCTAAAGTGATAAGTGGACACAATCTCCCACCCCTAAGCAAGACATTATCTACACTTGATAACCACCGGCAAAATAAAACTCAGTTTTCTCCAAAGGGAATCTCAGTGGATATATTAACCACACCTCAGGGGAGGGCCAAGATCCAACACAAAACAACTCAATGGTATTTTTATACTTTTTGTCTCATTTTGCTTTGTTTGGGCTTCTTTCTTTTTTTGTCTTATTGGTCTTTTGCTTATTTTGTTTTCTGTGTCTGTGTTCTGTGTGTGGTGTCTGGTTACTTTTTGTTTTGTTTTTGTGTGTTTAAGAGAGAGAAAACAAAGTTGGGTTGGTAGGAAGGTGGGGAGGATTTGGGAAGAATTGAGAATTGGGGGCGGGAAAAACAATAAAAATTACTGTATGGAAAATCTTTTTCAATATAAAAAGAAAGCTGAGCCGTAACTCCAGGCAGCGCCAACTATGCCCCTCACTCCCCACCCATCCGTATGTTCTAGAATTCTACTAGAGCTCTTTCAGAATCCTCCTATGGATTAAAATTCTCAGCATATGTCTATCAAAAGAGATTAAGTTTCCAAGGCCTGTACAACGTCTCCTATAAAGCATGGTCCCACACCTTTCTAGTCTTTGAAAGTAAAAGACAGCCTAAATAAAAAGTCCATTCAGCCTTTATACCCTAAAATTTCCTTGTTGAATGTTTCTGTCTTGTCTGGCATGCAAAGAAAAGTTCCACCGACTCCAGAACTTTCCTCCTTTGCTTCTTAGAGCTTAGTCATGAATCCAAGTCTATTTGCAGGCCAACACAAAACCACTTCAGCAAGGAGATAACTTCAAGATGCATTTTTAAAATGCCCTAGGGGCCGGAGAGATGGCTCAGTGGATAAAAACAGTTCTCACAGAGGACCTGAGTTCAATTCCCAGCACCCACATCAAGCAGCTCACAACTGCTTGTAACTCCAGCTCCAGAGGATGGCCTAACCTCAGGTACATGCACATATGCACATGTGTACAAGTTAATACATCATAAAAATATACTCTTAAAAACTCCTACCAAGTAAAGACCTATGAAATAAGCCAAGTGCAAAAAAAAAAAAAAATCTCATTATGACCAAGTAAAAACTATTATTCAACATGTAGTTCTTGGGCAAACTTAACTTTAACCTTTTTTTTTTCCAAAAAGATAAATGTTAGGACATGTTAAGCACTACTCTTAACTCAGCCAGCAAGACTGAACTCAGCATAGCACACAAGTGTGGCGCACAGCTCAGGTTTATAGTTTTTTTGTAGTGGTGGAAGCCTCTGGATTTATAGGTGTGAGTCACATACTCTCATGCCTCCCATAAGGAGAATCCTCCAGGACTTGAACCTGAAAGCCTTCAGCTATAAGACCTTGCTTGGACAACAACTTTAGGCACCGTGCCTGGCTCCCCACCCCATGTGCCTGAAACATCTCCAAAGGAACAAGGATTAGAATTCGACAAGGCCAAGTTAATTTGCAGGCTGGAAGGGGTAATAAAGATATATTTGAAAGCCGGTTGGCAAGGCTGGTCTCCCAAGTGAAAAGGCCTTTCAGCACAGGAAAGAAAACTTAACCTCATGTTTTTTAACCAGACTATGAATTCTCACTACAGCCTTATCATTAGAATGACATTCACCCTAGTAACTCCAAACCCTGCGGTGACTGCCTTTGCAAAGAGACTTAGGTTTACAAGTCTGAGGACTTATATGACCTTAGCACACTAGTGTGAGGAAGTACACTGACAAAGTAGTCTGGCCTGTGGTGAACAGTGAGGCACACAGAAGTGAACCAAAACCCAGACGTTCACATCCAGTGTTCTGCCACTAAAATTCAAAGATTCCCCTTTTCAAAACTTCAACTAGAACTTCATACCTAGCTCGTAGAAAGCTCTGGTTTCTACTCCCTGCCCCCCCACACACACACAAACACACAAATTTTAAGCCAGGCATAGTAGCGTGCCTACAATCTCAGCACTCAGGAGACTTCCAGGCCAGCTTGGCCAGACTCTGTCTCAAAAGTAAACAAAGGAGATAGGGATGGATCTCATAAGGTAAAACACCTTTCTCACAAAATCCCAAGCACCGTACCCCACAACTGTGTTGGCAGAGACCAGTAATCCTAGGTGGACAAAATGTTCAAGGTCGTCCTTCCCTACACACCAAGTCTGAAGCACACCTGGACTACAAGGAGACTCTGTCTCCTAAACAAACAAGGGTTGGTAAGATACCGCAGTGGTTAGGAGCACTGGCTGCTTTTGAAGAGGGTTCAGGTGCATTTCCCAACACTCACACAGCAGCTCACAGCCCTCCATCATTCCCAATCCAACCGATCTCCTGGCCTCTGTGGATACTGGACTCACATGGTACACTTCCATGCAGGCAAAACACTCATGCAAATAAAATAAACCTTTTAAAAAAAAACAAATAAGCAAAAGGTACAAGGGAAAACCACTGGGCTACTGTTCCAACATTTCTGATCCCAGGCCACCAAGATCTTAACTCTGCAGCCTCTAAACTAAGAGACTCCTTTTTCAATCACTAAGGTATTATTATATAGGATGCTTAGGGCCTCTTATTAGCAGTTTCTGGCATGGGGGATGAGATTTAATAAATTATGAATAGCCAGAGCCAGGGCTTCATCCTCTCTCCCTTGATAAACTTTTCTGAGGTTGCAGGGGGCCTCCTGATACCCAACTGGTGGATGCAATTCTCCAGTGAGTGATATCACAGAAAGGAGCTCCATCTCCACCCCTATCGAAATTCTCAAGGAACAGGGCAAGATTGGCTAGGGATGTTGCTCAGTGGTAGAGCACTTGCCAAGCCCTGTTTCCATAATGAAGGTAGTACAAAGGTGGGGGGGGGTTGAAGAAAACAAACCAAACAAACAAAAAACCCAGCAGGCCACAAAGGCTCAACCTACCTGCAAATCCAACTCAGCTAAAGTGTAATATTTCAGGGCCCTTGGAGTTCCTAAACCCACATATACTCTTTAAGAATATCGCCAAATCATGAGACCTCTTATAACCCGCAGGTTGTTCCTGTTCTTTCTGCAACATCAGCATGAGAACATGGACTTTAGCGTGTTTTTGTGCTTTCCAGTTTTATGTGTGTGTATGTGTGCATCTGCTTGTTTGTTAATGGTAGTAAGATTTCAAGCTGCAAATTGTAAGAAAGATTCTCAGCAGTTATGATTCCTAATAATATCATCTTTCGGCAGAAGTCTTGTGGAGTTTCAGGCATGCTTCTGAAATTCTATGACTATGACTCCTCTGGGAAGTTAATGTCCTTTAACTTCAAACCAGTTCCGGAGAATAGGAGACCTTCCTCAGCGTCTACTCCGATTGTCCATAAAACACAGTACTAGGAAGTCTTTGCTCTCAATTTCCTTTCACCAACTACAAAAATGCAGATGAAGCAAGGACTTGTTTGCATTTTACTGTGTAAATAAAGCCTTTTCTCAGAGCCAAGAGTTCATCTCAGAAAGAAAAACAGACCCACATGAAAACACTGGAAATGCCAAGGGCCTCCAAACACACCACCCTAAAGGCCACTGTTTTCCAAAAGAATAAAATAAAAGCCCAAAGTCCTTCAAAGCAAAGGCAATGCACTATTAGTCTAATAAAGCGACTTATAACTAGGCTGGGAGCATTTGTCAATGTCTGGGGACATTCAGATTGCCATACCTGGAGACAGGTGCCAATGGCCTTCCTTAAGTGGGTAGAAGCCAAACAAGCAACTAAATGGATGACAGTGCACAGAACAAACCCCACAGCAGAATGCCCATGGTACCAAGATGGAAAAACTGTCAGCCTGCAGATAGTATTGAGTTACCCAACATAAATAACATAGCAGGAAAGTTCAGTCAAAAGCAGATAGCGCCTACTGGACAGGAAACAAGACTGATATTCACCATCAGAGTCTGACTTTCAAGACCCTGCCTAGGATTTGCCATGTCTGTGACCTCAGAGTACACCATTTTACCAGGTCTGAGATCTTCAAACGATAGTCACATTATTAACAAAAGAATGTGTCCTCTTAAATCGGGTCAAGCTACTCCCAAATCAGAATCAGCTAAACATAAAAGTATCAATTAACAAAATCATAATTATAATTAATAGTATATAAATACAACATAGAATAATTATAATTAATAGAAAGTTAAATGGAAAATAATTATAATTAATAGAAAGTTAAACAGAAAATCCTTGTGGTCTACCAAGAAGTCAACATATAAAAAATACATAGATGTTTTCTAAATGGAAAAAGAACTATTAGAAAAAGTATTTAATAAGCTTCAATGGCATTACAATAGCTACTGGAAGAGGAAAAGTTGAGAGTGAACTCCAGTTGAAGAACAATTTCCCATGGTATCTATCAGAGCAGTTGATTTCTACCTTGTAAGAGGCTGTAAATAGACACATTTCCTTCATCATTTTTTTGAGATTTTATTTTTATTTCACACATAGGAATGTTTGTCTGAATATATGTCTGCACACCGTGTGCAGACAATGCCCAAGGAGGCCAGAAGAAGGTGACAAATCTCCTGGGACCAGATTTGCAGAAGTTGTGAGCCACCGTGCAGGTTGCTAGGAATAGAACCTGTGTCCTCTGGAAAAGCAACCAGTGTTTTAAACCACTGCGCCATCTCTCCAGTCAACCCTTCGTTATTTTTAAATAACGTGGCAATTAATAATCAGCATCATGTTCTAAGTAAGCACCACTGATAAACTTTTGTTCTTTTTTTTTTTTCTTTCCGAGACAGGGTTTCTTTGTGTAGCCTTGGCTGTCCTGGAACTCACTCTTGTAGACCAGACTCACAGAGCCTGCCTCTGCCTCCCAAGAGCTGGGATTAAAGGCATCTGCCACAACCACCTGGCTGTTGTTCTTATTTTCACAGCATGTGTGTGTGTGTGTCCTTAATCTTAAAGCATTGACAGGTATTTGAAATACTATTAATATATGTATATATATTAATATATGTATATATTATATAATACATGTTAATAGATATGTATAGACAACAGAATATGTGAAAATACATGTGTGTACACAAACATGGGAGCAACAGCAATGAATGTGTATGTATGCATGAAAATACAAAAACCACAAGTTGTTCTGAGTCCCATCCATCCTAAGCAAACAAAACTGTCATTTTTCAGTTATATTGAATCACGTACAAAAATTATGCAGGGGCAAGAATATAGCTCAGTACTACAGCTTACTGAGGCTGAGTTTGATTAACATGTACTTCCATTATGAAAAGCAGAGAGCCTGGAGGCCATCAAGCATGCAGAGTTTGTAAAACTGGTACTATCTTGTGCAAAGAAGGATGAAAATCTCTCTAGCAAATCTTTCCATTTAAAGTAATCTCCAACTTACTTATATGGTGAAAGACCCAATGCTAGGGGCCAGAGAGTTTACTCAGTGGTTAGGAGCACTTGCCGCTGTTACAGAGGACACATGTACATTCAGACAAAACACCCATAAATGTAAAATAAAGCAAACACACTTAAAAATATTGTCTTAAAAATCCTAAAACTTAATATTAAATGATGTATAGCTCATTCCATCTGCTACTCAAACAACGGTGAGGAAGATGTGTGGAATTTTCTTTTGTTGTTTTAAAGAAGTTCATGCCAAGCCGGGCGGTGGTGGCGCACGCCTTTAATCCCAGCACTCGGGAGGCAGAGGCAGGCGGATCTTTGTGAGTTCGAGACCAGCCTGGTCTACAAGAGCTAGTTCCAGGACAGGCTCCAAAACCACAGAGAAACCCTGTCTCGAAAAACCAAAAAAAAAAAAGTTCATGCCAGATACAGTAGGGCAAAGGGAAAATGGAGGCAGGAGAGTCAGGAGTTCAAGGTCATCTCTGTGCTACAAAAACAGTTGAAGGCCAGATGCTAGGAATACCTAGACCTATAGCGAGCGAGCGAGCGAGCTAGAGAGAGAGAAGCAGAAAATAAATATATGCCATATGCCAGGTGAGGCACCATTATGCATGAAAATTGTCAATCACCTTCACACCACCCAACACCTCTAGGAAACAGAAATGATGACATTCTCAAGGAGACTTTGCCCTTAGTGAGACTCAGCTCTGCCCAGACTTTAACCAGAAGACCTGAGAAATTGGCGTGTAGTCTGTAGATACAGGTTTATACATGTTTGGTTGGTAAGTACCAAGATGGATTGCGTTTTAAGAGCATTCCAGTTCTAAAGCAACCTAAACACACACACACACACACACACACACACACATGCATGTAAGTGAAACTAAGGTCTCTTTCCTTATGATCAGAACTCAAATTCTATTTTATAAGCACGCTGAGAAGTCCCAATCAATGTGCTGGGCATCCAGAGCGCGTGCATGTAGGAGAGGAAGCGGAAAGTCAGCAAACATGGATGAGCTCCTGGGAATCGTGAAACTGGCTGGCAGGAGTTTCTAGTATCGGTTTCAGACTAAAAACCGGTGCAGACCAAAAGGTAAAAAGCAAAAAAGCAACCAACCAGGGGCCCTAAAAACAGGTTTCAGACTAAAAAACCGGTGCAGACCAAAAAGGTAGAAAGCAAAAAAGCAACCAACCAGAGGCCCTAAAAAGCAAACAAGCGCGGGGAAGGCTATGCCCAGTCCCTGGATCCTGGAACTATTTATATTGTCCTTCCTCTCCTGGCAGCCTCGCAGGTGTAGGTCTGACCAGGCCAGGAGTTACAGGGGACGATCAGGCCCTTCCTCAGAGAGGGAGGGAAGGAGACCCGGAACGGTAGCCATTGCAACTTCCAGCCACGTTGGGAGTAGCCCGAGGGCCGCCAGGCTGGAGCCGGAACCACACAGCTCCAGCTGCCCAGACTCCAGTCTCCATGCACAGGTGACCCCTGCGGATGCGCCCCCAGCAGTGCCCCGAGACCCGGAACCAGACTCCATGCACAGGTGACCCCCACAGATGCGCCCCCATCACGGGAGACTGCGCACCGGACGCCCCATCTGCAGCGCCCCCAAGACCCGGACGAGCCGTCTACATCGGGGACCCCTTCGGGACCGTCACCGTGCAGACCCCGAGGTCGCCTTACCTTAGTGATGACCAGAGGCTCGCCGTGCTCGCGACCGCCCTTCAGGGTGAAGCCCCAAGGGGCGCCTCCGCTCAGCCGCACCTCCACTAGGCGGGCGCCGTTGGTTTCGCCTGGGCGCTCCGGCCGCGCGCGGGGCTCGGCGCCCTCCATGGTGCGGGACTCTCAGGCCCTGCAGCCTCTGAGGTCCGCAGCCATGCACTCCGTCCCTACAGCCTCTGAGGTCCGCGGCCATGCACTCCCGGCAGCACCAAGGAGCCTGCAGGCGTCCGGGCCGCTGAAGAACGAGCTTTGTAACTTGGAAAGCGCGGCGCGAAGGCCCCACGCCCGTGCACTCCGGGCAGCACCAGGGAGCCTCCAGGCGTCCCGGCCGCCGCAGAATGAGGTTTGCAACTTGGAAAAAGCGCAGCCACTGAAGTCCACACCCGTGCACTCCGAGGAGCACGAGCTGGCCCAGCTCCACCAGGGAGCTTCCAGGCGTCCCGGCCACCACCACCACCGTCACCGCCGCCGGCCGCTACTGAAGAAGCTTTGCAACTTGCAAAGCGCGGCGCGGGCCGGGCCGGGAGAGAGCGCCGGGAGGGGCGCTGAGAGGGGGAGGGGCATGAGCGCGCCCGGAGCCGGGGCCCTGGCGGGAGCGCGTACAGGGGGGGCTTGCGCTCAGACTGCTCTGAAGGTGCAAAGGGTTTTCTGGGTTTTCCTCCTGTGCGCTCGGCGGATCGTGGTCAAGGCGCGCTCTCCGGGCTCCGGGACTCGGTCGGGCATGAGATCCCACGGTCCCTCCTCCCAGTTCTTTGGGCACTGAGAGGCTCGGGGAGGTAAGGAGGGCCGGGTGCAATGCTGAGAGGCTCGGGGAGAGCCGGGCGCAACAGGTGAGGCGGCGGAAGTGTGCATCCCGGACTTAGGCGGGACCTGGAGGCGAGCGCCACTGGAGCAGCTGCCCTCCAGCACCTCCCAACCAGGAGCTGAGTGGGCCCCAGCGCTGCCTCTTTGCACCCGGACAGACTGGGGGGGGGGGGGGACTTCATCGGGGAAGTTCATTATTTTTTAAATTGTTAACTTATTAATTTTAGAAATTATCTCTCCTCGACATCTCTGTAGCCAAAGATGACTGAATTGCCTCCTAATTCTCTTGTCTGAGTCGCCGAAGTGCTGGGATTACAGATGGGAGCCTCCATGCCTGGTAACACTTTGCTGGGTTTCCATATCCGTGAAACAAACCCCCCTCCTTAGGAGCTTCCATGGCTTGCAGAGTAGAAAAAAAGTTTTTTTTTTCCATTGATGTTTGTATGTGCAGCTGGAGGCTGTACTTGTTTTCCCAAAGCAGCTTGCACACTGGAAAGTGCAGGAGTCTTTTGATACCTAAATTACGAATCTTGTCCCCAGTGACACACTTCCAAGACCGAGTATTCAAATATATGAGCCTATGGGAGCCAGTGTCATCAAACCACAGTGTTTTCATAAATCCATCGTTACAGTGTGCAGCCATAGAAATCTCTATTCTTCTCCATCTCTATCTTCTTTTGACATAGGATCTTACTCTGGAACTTACTGGGTAGTCCAAGCTGACACCCAACTCTGCATGCAATCGCTTTTTCCTCTGGATTGCTGAAATAACAAGAGAGTCCCACCAGTTTCCTTAAAATTTTATGTTCATTATATACTAATTGTCAGGTTGCCACTTTAAAGGATCGTACCTTTTTGTTACCAATTTCTTTACTCCTTTTTTGTGTTGTTTTATGAGACAGTTTTTCTCTGTGTTTCCTAGGCTGTCCTGGAACTCACTCTGTAGACCAGGCTGGCCTCAAACTCACAGAAATCCGCCTACCTCTGCCTCCTCCTTAGCATATTTATCAATGCCAATACAGACAACAGCCTTTCTTCATGGCCACACAATGCACAACAGGGAGCAATGCCTAACATGAAGACTTTAAAAGAGATTTCAGAAAATACAAACTTGCACCTAAGCTTAAGAAAGAAACTGAAGCCTGGTGGCTATGGTAGCAGCAGATACTCATACACATAAAATAAAAAATAAATCTAATAGGGCAAGAAATGTTGTCATTCAAATGGAAATGTCATTCGATGGTAGGAATCATGAAGCCTCAATACCAAAATCAGATAAAAGGCTATATTAACTATTGTATAAATAATGTTTAACCTACAGAATCCCTACGAATTTAGTGGCAAGACAGCTATCAAAACTAGAGAATAAGAGGGTTTGTGGTTAAAGGACGACTTTGACAGCGTGAAGTTATCCTTTTGACCATTGTCTCCTTAATCCAGGTTCTGTAAGCCTTTGCAAACAGAGTTAATTTAGCTGCAGACCTACCAGTGATGAAACAGAATGCTAAATGTCTCCTCATCTACCCAATCAAATCTTGAAAGTATTTCACGTAGAATCATGTGAGTTGCAATAGTTATAGATGTCTGCAACGATCTATGCAGTAAGCTGAAGAGGGTCCATGTAGCCTGTCCATGACTGGCACCGTTATTTCACTTTTATAGTTTGTAGATGAGGTACAGTTTTGTGCCAAAATAGAAAGCAGCCATAAGGGAAAACTTCACAGAATGCCTGTCGTGTGTCAGGCACATTGTGCACAAGTCCTCTTAGCAAATACGTGAATATACCTGTCACTGCAATGTACACATGGAAACACTGAGACCCTTAGAGGCTTTATCAGGCAAGGACTCTGGAATGAAGGTTGCACGCTGACAAATATGTCCTTCGTGGGACAGTAGAGGAGCTCCAGGAATGGAAAACAGAAATCTTTTCACGAGTACTATCCTATCCATGTTGTGGTTTGAAAGGCAAAGGCACCCAGAGGGAGTGGCATATCAGAAGGTGTGGCCTTGTTGGAGTGGATGTGACCTTTGGGAGGAAGTATATCATTCTGAGGTCGGGATTTGAGATGTTTTTCTCAATCTTCGCTCTGACTGTTGACTTCCTGTTGCCTACAAGATGTAAGACTCTCCGCTTTTTCTCCAGCACCATGTTCACTTGCATGACACCACGCTCCCTGCCATGATGATAATGGATTGAACCTCTGAAACTGTCAGCGAGCCACCCCAACTAAATGTATCCTTTATAAGAGTTGCCAGGGTCACGGTGTCTCCTCACAGCAATAAAAACCCTAAGACACACATACAAACAATACTCTACAATAGTAATCTACTCATATGTAAGAATTCAATTTCCACAGTCTCAGTTACCACAACATCCAAATACACACTATTTTAAGAGACCACATTCGTATAACTTTTATTAATATTGTCATAATTGTATTTTATTAGTAGCTGTTAATCTCTTCTTGTGCCTACGTTATAAACTAAGGTTTATTGTAGACATTATTCATGTATACAAAAAAAATCAGCAGGATGATATTCCACTAGTGTCTATGATTGCAGGAAGGTACCGGGATATTGGAATGTGTAGGACCTGGGCCCATAATTTATTAAATGTCTTGGAAGACGAGACCTTGGGGTTGGGAGTGGCAGTGATGAAGGTGTAGCCTCAACATAGTGGCTAAATTTCAGAATGTCAAGCTTCTTTTTAGGTTTGGTTTGGTTTTGTTGAGATGGGGTTTTGCCGTGTAACCCTAGCTATCTTCGAACTCACTCTGTAGACGGGGTTCGCCTCAAACTAAGAGATCCACCTGCCTCTGCCTCTGGAGTGCTGGGATTAAAGCTGTGAGCCGTGGCCTCAAAGACGACAAGCTTCTTGGCTGAAGAAAGGAGGAGCTTCCATCTGAGCCGGCCAGATGGGGGGTAGTTCGGAGAGGAGCTCAAAACTTACAGATATTAGGGGGAAAATGAAACACCACCACGCTATAAAGTCCATCCCGAATGGCAATAGACTTTTCACTCTGGTGATGGTGTTATCTCTACTGTGTGTAAAAAGTCCCTGCTGTCATGAAACCATCTTAAGACAACAACACCATTTAAGATCTGTTTTCAAACTCTCTTGGGTGGAGACCATCCTTAAATTGAGGACTCAGCTTCTAAATGGAATTTATCAAAGAGTGGGCAGTGCTAGTGATCAATTGCTGACCCTCCTCTGCATCTCCAAACACTGGCCCAGATGAAATCATACCTTTTTTTAAATCACTTTTTCATTAAACTCTTACCACCCTTACCACTCAGATTTCCACTGATAATCTACACAGTCTTTTGCCCCATCTTGAATTTGATATTGTTCATATAGGAAGTCATCCATGTGACTGGATAAAGACCTGAGAATCATAGATAGCCCTATTAAGTAAACAGCAATTCTAGTGCTGATACACACCCTGGATAATGTTGCTATTTAATTAAAGGCTAAATTGCAAAAATTGATAATGTGATTACATGATACACATAACTGATTTCATGCCTATAATTTCTGGTCTCAGGAGGATGAGCCAGGAGTGTTGGTAAAGAGTTCCAGGCCAGCCTAGGCTACATATCCAGAGTGCATCTAAAAAAAATGTGAAAAGTGACATGGACATCCATCTGACAAAGATGCAGCATCTATCTATCTTTACTGACAAGTAGTTATTTTTCCTTTAAAGCATTCTGAGCCTATACTGATGAAAGCTGACACCCTTCTATCCACAGCTATCTGTAGTAACTCTTCTGTTCTGCACCCGTTATGCCAGTGTCAAGTGTATGAAGAGAGGTTGATTTTTGCCCAGAGTTCAGTGTCTGGAAAGACAATGGGAAGGAGAGGATAAATATTCCTTGTCATCCATAGTGACCTCATATTAGCACTTGGGGGCCTTGCTGATGCAGATTCTGAGTTCACAAGGTTCTCCTATATGTCCCTTGTCATCCACGCTGCATAGGGAACCTGTAGATGTTACTGTCCCCATAAATGGCCTTATTTCAGCAAGCATAGACCTAGTCTGTGAGCACCCTGAGAACAGAAGGTCCCGAGTGTGCAAAGTTATTCAGAAAGCATGAGGTACCTGTGTCTGTAGACATGAATCCGGCCTATGTGGGACCCAAGGACAGAGATTTCTGTGTACTTTGTGTGGCTTTGCTGGTACACCAAGCCCAGACATCAGTCAAGCCTTGGGAGTTTTCCCTCCAACCATGTCAGTAGTCCTCAGAAAGCAAATCATTATTCCTAATATCAGAGCTCTGGGAGCAGGGACACTTTGGAAACACCAGCCCCTGAGGACAGTCAAGGAGCACACCTTTGTTCATATGAGTAGCACATAGAATGCCAAGTAGTTCCTTGGGTTCCAGAGGCTCATGAGAGGCCAAATCTTTGTCTCTTGGTGTCCAGACAGTCTGTTCAACTGCCCAGCTCCAAGATGTGTCAAAGAAATGTGGTGTAAGAGGTCCTTCTGTGTTTGTGTTACTTTCATTGGTTAATAAAGAAACTGCTTTGGCCTGTTGATAGGGCAGAACTTAGATAGGCGGGGAAAAGAACTGAATGCTGGGAGAAGGAATGGTGGAGTCAGAGAGATGCCATGGATCTGCCAGAGACAGATGCTGGGAACTTTACCACTGCCATGTGGTGATACACAAATTAATAGAAATGGGTTAAATTGAGATGTAAGAGTTAGCCAATGAGAAGTTAGAGCTAATGGGCCAAGCAGTGATTTAATTAATACAGTTTCTGTGTGGTTATTTCGGGGCTAAGATAGCTGTGTGGCCGGGATGAACAAGCAGCCCCTCCTTGCAACAGTTGGCGCCCAACTTAGTCAACTAACTAAAGGAGGTGATCCAGTGTAATAAAGGAAAAGAGGATTGGCTTCACTGCTTTGGTTTAAGGTCCCAGACTGCAAAAGGAGCAAACAGAATCCTGATCCCATGCCTTCTGCTTTCAAGCTGGTCACTAGAAATAGAGTATCCCTGTCTTTTATTCCCAGACATGAGCATCTGAGCAGAGGCCTGAGGAGAAGACCTAGGACTTCTCATCAGCCTGTGGATCACCCAAGCTGCTTCTGAACTGCTCTGAGTCCTCTCTGGCTCAGGGAGCCTCAGGTTCTCCTGATCGGCTTAAGGGAAGCTGTGGCCTTCCCTGTCTGTTCAAGAGGCTCTGTGACCTTCCTCATATATACAAGGGGACCTAAGATGTTCTGCCTCTACTCAATGGATCTTGTAACCTTTGCCTTGCTCCTAAGGGGTTGAACTGGTGCTTTATATATACTGTATACATCACAGAGAATTAAATTTTGACATGACCACAATATGTAATTACAGTTACAATTTATAGTTGAACATTTATACAGTATAGGTATTGATTAAATGTGAATTAAATATTAATAAAGTTGAAAATAATTTTGAAATATAGATTGGCATGCCAATGTGGAGCTGACTACATCCATGTAAAACCTGAGAAAGCTTGGAAAGGAATTCTAGATGCAAAAAAAAAAGAGTTATGCATGGCTTCTTGGTAGCTGGCATTTTTTTTTCTGGAGGGGCCCTGTTTGCTGGTGACGAGTAGGGGCAGGCGCCATGGCTCCTTTAAGAGAGGTCTTTCTGATTTAGCATTAGCAGCAGAAAACTAATTCTTGCTTAATAACTTTTGTTGTATGTAATCTTGCTATATTAAAGTTAATTTTTATTTAGACAGAAAAGGGGAAGTGATGTGGGATTCCCCCTGTATGCTATGAATATGTTTTATTGCCATTGGTTAATAAAGAATCTTCTTCCGACCAATGGCTTAACAGAATATAGCCAAGCTAGAAAAAAATATAGAGTAGGCAGAGTCCATGTCCAGAGAATCCATGTCGCCGCCACAGGAGACAGACACCAGACACCGGACAGAACATTACCAGTAAGCCACAACCAAGTGGTGATACACAGATTAATTTAAGATATAAGAGCAACTAGAGATACGCTTAAGCTATTGGCCAAACAGTATTGCAATTAATATAGTTTCTGTGTGATTATTTCATGTCCGGTCGGCCAGGAATGAACAAGCAGCCTCTATCAACAACAGGTATTTTAAGAATACTAATGTAGCAATTGGAGAGATGGCTTGGCAGTTAAGAGCACTTCCTGTTCTTCCAGAGGACTGAATTTAATACCAACACCCATATGTCAGCTCACAATCATCTGTCAAATTGGTCTGATGGATGCCCTCTTCTGGCCTCCGTGAGCATGAGGCACACACATGGTGCATAGATATGCATGCAGACAAAGCACTCATACACGTAAAATACAATCTCAATATAACACATCAATTATTTGTTTTAGTATGATTGGTATTATTCCACTGTATGCATGACATAAACAGACACATAAATTAGCTTTTCTAGCATAATGAAAGAGGTTAGAACCCCTGTTCTGTGTCCTGTGGATATTTTCTGCACAGAACTGTTTCCACTTGAAACCTCTCTGCATATGGTTGGGGTATGAAATTTACAGGATGGAATTTAAAGAAGAGTCCTGGAGACAAGATGACTCTGTAGTCCTCTCAATTGAGAAACTCATTATGCAAACCAGGCAGTCTTTGAACTCACAGAGATCTGCTTGCCTCTGTCCTGGAATTAAAGAAATGGGCTGCTCACCTGGCTAGATTAAAACTCTACACATGAAGCTCTAACTTGGAAAATTCCAAGCCCTCTGCTAATCACCCTTGTCCTATCTCATTGTTCACGAACATAGGTGTCAGTTAGCCTGGGGTGGTAACGTACCTCTTTAATACTCTGCAGGCAGAGGCAGGTGGATCTCTGCAGATTCCAGGCCAGCCTGGACTACAGAGTCAAACCTTGTCTCAAAAACATAAAAGCAAACCCCCTGAATTTGGTGCTTCGGATTCCTTTAGTTTTATTTGGTCTGTCAGGGTGGGTGTTTGTTTATTTGGTGTTTTTTTCTTTTTGAGGGATGGGTTGGATAGTCTCTCCCTGTGTAGCTTTGCTTGGCACAGAATTTGAACTCATAGAGATGGCATGCCTCTGCCTCCCAAGTGCTAGGATTAAAAATGTCTTTGATGTGAAAAGAAGGTCCCTGTGATTTATTTCCATGCAGCAGGACCACAGAGACTGTCTCTGTTTAGAAGAGATGTATTTAGTGGATGAGCGTGAGTGTGTTGCCTCTCAGGCATCACATGAAGATGTCACAGTTACAAACTGTCTGATGAATGGGACAGATCTCTCCAGGTTGGGGGCTGCAGGTTCTGGAGAGGGAAGCTACAGGGAAGGCCTGGTGCATAGGGAAATTGCTGACCCCTGCCCACTCCTGGCACTCCTCCCTCATTCCTTCCTCTGAAGATTCAGCTTTAGCCTCGTGAGACCTCGTGGCCTGCAAAGACGGAGCCAGGCGCCTTTGCAGCCTAAGGGCCTGGGGTGGGGAAAGAGGCCCAGGCACATGATGCCCAACCCCCCTGTCTAGCCCAGCACCTGACCTGCAAACGCCTTGGGTTTTGCCGAACGGAGAGCAAGACCAATTGCAAAAGCCTGCGAAAGCCTTGAGTTTTGCAATGGCCTCCCCACGCCTGGGCATCTTCTGCTGCCCCACGAGGGATGCAGCCACACAGCTGGTGCTGAGCTTCCAACCGCAGGTGTTTCAAGCGCTGTGCCTGGGCAGTGGCGCTCTCCGCCTGGTGCTGGGCCTCCTGCAACTTCTGCCGGGGCGCAGATCTGTGGGTCACACGGGGCCTGCGACATCCCCACCGGCCTCGGTTCGCATCCTCCGCGCTGCCACCGCCTGCGACTTTCTGGGCTGCCTGGGTAAGGGCGTGCCGCCGGCTCCTTTTGGGGATGGAATACGCAGCTCATAGAATGTTCAAGGTTGTGCAGCCGGCTCCTTTTGGGGATGGGATACGCAGGTCATAGAATGGGCAAGGTTGTGCAGCCGGCTCCTTTTGGGGATAGGATACGCAGCTCACGGGGTAGAATGTGCAAGGTTGTTAATTCAACGAGGAGAAACAGCGCCATCCGTGCCCATGCTTTTTTTCCCCAATGTGCTTATTTGTTGGTTGTTTTGGTTTTCATCTAAAAATCCTATCTTCTGAGCTGTTGTTGAAATCACCAGGGTCCTGTGCGTGCTGGGTCAAAGTGCCTCCCCCCCCCCAGCGGCGCTGTCTCCAGCTCCTCAGTCTGGTTTTGAACCTCAGGTATACAAAGTTCTATCTGATACATGTTCTGGGACACCTAAGAGAGACTCACGTGGATCTAATCTACATGGGAAGTAGAAAAAGACAATTTACTCTCCTGAGTAAATTGGGAGCATGGGGACCTTGGGGGAGGGGAGAGGCAGGGAGGGAAGCAGAGAGAAATATAGAGCTCAATAAATAAATAAATAAATAAATAAATAAATAAATAAATAAATAAATGAATAAATGAATGAATAAATAAGAATGACACAACATTTTCAAATGTTTCAGCATCCCAGAGAAGATAAATGGCACGTGAGGGCTGCATAAATTTATATAAAGCTGTGTGGGAATGAACACAGCATTTGTTCCTGATCTGAGACCCTCTTAGCCCTGCTAGGGCAGACCGTGTAGGTGGGAAGTAGATGCCGTGATCCACAAAACAACCATGGTTAATGACTTGGCCCTTAACAGAAATGAATCTGTCGATGTCCTCTTTCAACTAGAGCATAATGCATGTTGCTGAACTCTAAACTAGACGTTTTATTTTATTGGCTTGTTGTGGGAATTGCCCAACAAGCATGAAGTATCCTGAATCCCCAGATGCACCCTGCCGGGGTTTGCAGATCTTTTTCCTTTTTCCTCCCTCCTGGTTAGGTTAATTGGAAACAAATCCCAGACTGGATGTATTTCTGTCTGTCAGGTTCCAATAGAAAGCACCAAAACTGAAAAGTTTTGTGCAGTGAAGACCTGTTTTATACCATTGCCAAGAGTCACAAAAATGTGATTATAGACACTGAAGAGTTTGAGTTCCCATGAATACTCTGTAATTCCAAGTCAATTTCTCACATTTGGAGAGCAAGACAGGAAAAACCGTTTCCTTTCCACGAGGGATAAATCGTTTTCGGTGCAGGATAACTCAATGAAAACTGGCATTTTCTTGATTCCTTCAGGATGTTCTCAGAATAGGTACCAATAAGTAATTTAGTTCTATAGCTCAAATAATTTGAAATAAAGACATACCTAGATATCTTGTTGAGTAGCAAAAGAACATAATCCTTCAAAAAAAATCATGTAGATGAGGTTGTAGACGTGAGACCGAAGTACTTTTCAGAAAAGCTATTTTATTAGTGGTGGCTTGATAATTAGAAGATTTGGCTTAAGAGTTCAGGGACCACACTAATCCTTCAGTGTATGTGTGGAGTAGTGTGTTACATAGAACACATGCATCTTCCCGGGTCCTTATATGATGAGTAACAGGGATATTAAAAGTACAAGTGAAAAACACAGATCTTCAAGTGGCGCTGTGATTCCCAATCACCAAACAAAACAGGGATAATGTTGCCCTTGCTTATAACGTGAACAGACACTGAAGTGCCTGGGACAACTCTCACAATAATGATGATCTAGGTTGCTCAGTCTTCAGTTTCCTTGTTATTGTTGCACACCAATATATCTGCTTTTCTCTTTCATCTTTCTCTCTTTCCTTTCTTTGTTCCCTTTTTATACCCCATCTAAAACAACCAGCTTGTTGCAGTTTTGAATTAAAATCAGTAAGGCTTTTACTTTCTAATTCTCATACAGGAATTGTTATCAGGTCCACAGTATGGGTGGTCTACCCAGATTTCATTGAAAACGTCTCCGGTGTGAACAGAACTGACATGTGGCCTGCTGCTTTCTGTGTGGGGAGCACAGTAAGTCTCCTTCCTTTGTTCACCCTCCTCCTTCTGCTCCTGCTGCATGATGGTCTTCACACACACACACACACACACACACGTGCACACATGTGCACACACCTCCCTCTGCTCACCCTCCTCCTTCTGCTCCTGCCGTGTGAATGTCTTCAAAGTCAGCAGAGCAACACTGGGAATTGTGATGAATACAACTTTCAGGTCACACTCTGGACCTGAGGACCAGGAGTCAGTGTGAGGCTAAATCTACTTGGGATGTGGATGAATACACAAGTCTGAGAATGAACCGTCTAGTGCCTCAGCCTTCACCTTACACACACACACACACACACTTTTTCCATAATGTGTATGCAGCCCCAGTTAAAGCCAGCTATAGAGAAAGACAGGGAGATTGGATATGGTTTTCTAAAGGAAATATATTTAAATATACATGAAATATTCCACAATATTTTTGTATAAGTAAAAATATTTATGTATAAGTAAAACATGCAGTAAACGCACAGATTGCACACAGAGAAACACGCTAAGCTTCTCACACTGCCATGCCCCTCACAGGAATGACATGGAGAAGGTATGAATGCCATGTAGAAGTCTCAGTTCCTCTGTAGAATTTCCAGCTTACTTCCATTTCTGCTCTCTGATTCCCTAGCTGCATTCCAACAATGCCTCTGTCTCAATGAACATGTGCCCTGTCTTAAGCACACCAGAGACAGAGTTCCTCTGTCAAATCTAACTCTATAGACAGAGGACACACATATATGTCAAATCTAACTCTATAGACAGAGGACACACATACATGTCAAATCTAACTCTGTAAACAGAGGATACACAGAGTTCCCATGTCAAATCTAACTATACAGAGGACACATGCATACACAGACACCACTGGGCCACAGCCACCGTGCACTTCAGAGAATATGTCCACATGGGATGGCTCACCGATGCCATCAGACAGAGCCATGTCTGCCCCTCATTGCAGGTATGAGTTGCACGCCTCATGCATGTTGATAGAATCGTTGATGCTGAGCTCCTCTTGGTTACAGATGTGGATCCAGCTGTTGTATGGCGCCTGCCACTGGTGGCTCTTCTGCTATGCAGTTGACGTGTACCTGGTGATCAGGAGATCGGCGGGACTGAGGTATTTATGACTGGGAACACGGACAGGGATGTTTTTCCTGTTCCTGTGAGGAAAAATCAGACATGCTGTTGGGCATTCGAACGTTCTTGGTGGTGCGGTTCACACCATACATCACCTGCCAATTGGATTTCTATCCAGAAATATTTATGCTTGCTCATTTTTATAGTGACATTTCTTTCAGGCACCTGGTTTCACTATGCAATTAGGCTTCCCCTGAACCTAGGATCTTTCTGCCTCTGTTTCCTGAGTGCTCAAATGAAAAGGATTTGCCACTATTCCCAGCTGACAGCTCATTTCTATAAGATACCAATGGCAAATTAAAAACATCAAGATGCTTCCAACCTTGCAAATAAGTAACTTTGGAAATTAAAGTTAGAGACTTTTGGTAAGTTTAAGTGAAGAACATATGTGTTCAAAACACTGGGTTCAATTCCAGTGGCCACATCAAACTTCAGAAACCTAAAAGGGGTGGGGGAATCAGACATTTGGAAGTGAGCACTGTGTAAGAGCCTCTCACTCCCTGTCATCCTGCACTGATTTTATGCTGTGTTTGTCATCTGGACTCCCACCCTGTCCCCTGCTCCTCAGGGACTTCAATATTAATTCTGAGGTCAACATTCATTTTAGCAGGCAGGATAATGGTGATGCCAGCATCTAGAAGGTTCTTGGAAGTGCGTGGCTTCTGAGGACATGCGATCATGTGGAAAGCTAATGCATGGGCTGTGAAGCCCTAGAAACTTTTAAAAGGCAGGAGCGTGGGCAAGTCTCAAGCGTGGAGATATATGTGCCTGTCCCTCTGCATGAATGTGATAGTTGGGTAGCTTGTCTTCTCACAGGACTCCTAACAGTGGGAGCAGGGGCTGTCTCTGACTCTGATGCCTGCTTCCGTAGCCCTTTACTTCTGTTGGGTTGCCTCATTCCCTCTCAATAGGAGAGGAGGTGCCTAGTCTCAGTGTAACTGGCTGATATCCATGGGAGATTGGCCTTTTTCTGAAGGGAACTTGAAGAGGTGAGAAGAGGGACTGGAAGGAGAGGAGAGAGGGGAAACGGCTGGGATGTAAAACAAAACAAAACAGATAAATACAAAAATAGTAAGACTTTGAAGAAAAAAAGTTATGTGCCTGTGTGGAACAGAGCGAGCTCCCCATCCTAGAGATGCCAGGCATACAGCAGAAGTCACAAAATGCTCAGTTTCCATGGAGACCAAGTCTCACCCTAGAGAGACTGAGGCTGGTGCTAAATTCCAAGGCAGGGGCCCAACTTGGCAAACATGGTTGGTAAATGTCACCTGTCCTTTTGGGATCTGGTCAGTATTCACCTGATTTCTTTGGCAGAGCAAAGTCCTTTCCCCTTTAATTCCCATCCCCAGAAAGATCATTAAGATAGACTTAAAGTTTAAATTTTAAATTTCACCGTAGCTTCCCACTCTAGTGAAGAATATCGAGGTTTCAAAACAAAATTACACAGGGCTTGAGATCTTGAAAAAGGCCTTGAACTAAATGTAAGAAATGTAAGAAATGTCATTCGTAAGAAATTGACAGTATGATTCTCCTCGGAGTCATCTCAAGCACCCCAGAGACTGGGGCAGGAAGATATGGAGTTGGAGGTCAACTCAGGCTGAATAATAGGGACCTGTTGCAAAAAGAGATGAAGGTGTGGGCGTCAGAAGCCATGAGTTCTTGGGCAGGCCACGAAGGTGGCTGGTCCCGGGCAAAGGGTGAGAGACAGAGACATGAATGGGCATAGTCATGCAGAGTGAGGTTGGATATTTATTTAGTGGGTTATGGAAGGGAGAAGGGGAGAAGGGAGAAGAGCAGCGAGGTTATGGAGGGGAGAAGGGAGAAGAGCAGCGAGGTTATGGAGGGGAGAAGGGAGAAGAGCAGTGAAGCAGACAGAGAGAGAGAGAGAGAAAAGGAGGAGAGGAAGAAAGACAGGGGAACACACACACACACAGAGAGAGAGAGAGAGAGAGAGAGAGAGAGAGAGAGAGAGAGAGAGAGAGAGAGAGGGAGGGAGGGAGGGAAGAAAGGGAGAAAGACAGGAGAACACAGAGAGAGAAAGGGAGAGAGAGGTAGAGGAGAGGAAGAAAGACAGGGGAACACACAGAGAGAGGAGAGGGAGAAAGACAGGAACACATACACATACACAGAGAGAGTTAAAAAGAGAGAGAGGAGAAGGAGAAAGACGGGAACACACATACACACACACACACACAGAGAGAGAGAGAGAGAGAGAGAGAGAGAGAGAGAGAGAGAGAGAGAGAGAGAGAAACAGAAAGAAACAGAAAAACAGAAAGAGGGAGGGGAAGGGGTGAAGGGAGAGAGCTGGAAAAAAAGAGACTGGGGCCTGCAGGAAGGAAGGACAGACAGACAGGGAGCAGGCAGGGCTTGTCTCTTACAGGAATAGGACAGACTGTTACAGTTGGGAACCAGGTAGCATTCATATAGTACGCGGGTGTTCACTTATGGTCTGACTGCCACAAGTCGCCACTGAGTGAGGGTGCAGGTTCATAATCTGGTTGGGTTTCAGAAAGCATCTGTTATTAACACGGCCGTCTCCTGTATCCTGTGGCCCAGATGTGGCTGTTGTGGCACAGAAGGAAGAACCCAGGTTTCAGTGACCTCCAGCCTTGGACTTGGTTAGTCTTGCATCCTGAACTGGACTCCTTGCTCTGTCAAGGCACTCGGTGTGGCCCCAAATGTGGGGAGGGTGTGGTGGAATTTGCATAGTCTGCTGTCATCAACAACACAGCTCCTGCAGAGGGCCGCTCCAGTGTAGCAGAGTCTGCATATAACTTAGATCTCTGGCAATGCTCACATCACAGATGTGCACCCCTGAGATCTCTGCTCACATCACAGACATGCTCCCCTTAGATCTCTGCTCAAATCATAGCCGGGCTCCCCTCAGATCTCTGGCAATGCTCACATCACAGACAGCCCCCCCCCCAGCTTCCTGCCCCTGTGAGGCCCGGGGAGGGATACTCCAGGAACTGGTTACAATGGGGGAGGCAAAATATGCTGGAGTCATTTCCTGTGCTCTCCCAGGCAGCTGGAACAAAGTGGTTTTTCTCTGGAAACTTTGTGTGCAAGCCTCTGCTTCTTTTCCTGCTTAGTTTCTTGCTCTGATCCATGAGCATGACTTCTGCTCATACAGCTGCTCTTCAAAGTCAGAATACCCATCAGACGTGGGTGCCATTTGCTAGGTATCTTGCTGAATCTCGCATGACACCTAGTGTGTGTGACTGCTGGAGCCCAGCCTGCCCACCTGATCACAAAGAAGCATCTGTTTGAATGCTGTCCACTGCTCCATGGGATAAACTGGCTTCATGTGACTCTGTGGAGTTACCAACAGTATCTGAAGGCCACATCCTCAAATCCAGAGAACTGGATGAGAAGGGTGGACTGGGTGGGTATGTGCAAAAGATAAAGGAGGGATGTGGCAGGAATGTGAGCTATGCAGGGAATGGGGAGTACAGAGGAAGGAGGAAAAAAAAAAGAAAACCCTCAGGTTTGCCAGCAGAATGTGGGATGTCTAATACCCACCAGGTCCTGAGACACGGAGTCTCTGTTGAGCCTTCAGATTACACCCTTTGTCTGATTTCCACCCAAGATATCCATCCCCTTTTTATTTATTATTCATTTTTAATTATGTGTATATTTGTGTGTCTGTGTGTAGGCTTATGGGCAGGTACCTGAAGAAGCTAGAAGAGGGTATAACCTGGATCCCCAAGAGCTAGAGGTACAGACATTTGTGAAGCTGCCTGACAAGGGTACTGGTACAGTATGGTGCTTTTAACTGAAGCATCTCTCTAGCTTCCCATACTCTGTTTAAAACAGAGCCTTTTTTGTTTTCTAGATTTTAGTGTTTTAAACCTTAACACTTACCTTATTGCATTTTGAATTTATTTTCAGAGTTTTTCTGTGTATCCCTGGTTGTTATGGAGCACTTTCTGTAGACCAGGCTGGCCTCAAACTCAGAACTCTGTCGGCCTCTGCCTCCTGAGTATTTAGATTAAAGGTTTGTGCCTTCACTGCTTGACTGATCTATCATCTATCTATCTATCTATCTATCTATCTATCTATCTATCTATCTATCATCTATCTATCTATCTATCTATCCATTCATCTAACATCTATCTATCATTTATCTATCAATCATCTATCTCTCATCTATCAATCATCTGTCTATCGTCTATCTATCATCTATCTATCATCTGTCTATCGTCTATCATCTATTTATCTATCATATATCTATCTAATCTATCATCTATCATCTACCTATCATCTATCTATCATCTATCTATCATCTATCATCTATCTATATCAATCATATATCTATCTATCATATATCTATCTACTCTATCATCTATCATTTATTAATCAGCTACCTATCATATATCTATCTCATCTATCAATCATCTATCATCTATCTATCTATCATCTATCTATTCAGTTTTTGAAACAGGGATATGACTATGTGTATTCTAGCCCCAAATTCCTGTATTTTTATTACTATGATTATATTGGGCCACCCTGGTAATCTACGATGAGCTCACCTCACCTCAACTGAGGTGAGCTGAATCCTGAATCACGTCTGTGGACTTTCTTGTCGTATTGTATTTCAGGTTCTAGAAATCAGGACATGGACATCATTGGGACTTTGTTCTGGCTACCACACCATTTAGCTACTTAACTTCTACACTTAGCCTTCTACTTTGGATGATCACAGTTCTGAACTCAATTTCTCTGCCTCTGTTCCTGTTTCACTAGTTAGTGTTTAGGGGGTACAATTACTTGCGTGATTCATATGAAGGCTTGATATGGCATCCACTTGAGCTTGTGAAATTCAGAAAAGCGACTTGTGTTGTTCTTGGTATTTTCTTTGTCTACAACTTTTGCTCCATAAACGTTTGGCCACTGAAAGTTGCGAGTGATTTTACTGTGCCATATACGATCACCATAATGGATTACCATAGGGTCAGAGCAAAGGGGTCAACTAATCACACATTGAAATCGATCACTTTTTCAGAAGGCTCCACTTTTTGTCACTTCCCCATTAGAATTTCCTGATGACATTCAAATCACAACAGATGAGAACTGAACACGGCTGTCTCAGGTTGTCTACATATGGGATTGTTTCTCTTTTTTTTATTTTTTATTAAGAGTGAGTCTCAGAAGTAGCAGCCACCATCCCCCATTAGGACAGTTGTCATCAGACCTGGAATTACATAATGGTGTGTATCTGTAGTTGCAGCTACTTTGTAGGTTCAAACAGGACAATTACTTGAGCTCAGGAGTTCAAAGCCACTCTAGACAACATGGTGAACTCCCACTTAGTTTGTTTTTAAACACACACACCCCAAAACCAAGAAAAGAAGAAAAAGTGGTGTTCACTGTTGTCAGAGACAAAGAGAATTTGGTTCTTTCAAAAATTAAATATGAAGGGACTGGGGTGCAGCTTAGTCATAGAGTAACTGACTTGTTCTATGAAGATGTACACTGGCTTAACATGGACATACCATTTAACCCAGCAATTTCACACACACATGCACACCACACACCATACACACATACACACACACACACCATACGCACGCACACAACACACACACACACACACACGCAAACCACACACACACCACACACACCATGCACACACATACCCCACACACATGCACACCACACATATACACACACACGCACACCACACACACACGCACATACACACATACATACATGTACACACACACACCACACACACAAACCACACACACACGTACACCACACACACACACGCATACCACACACCAAAGAATTGAAAATAGGAGCCCAGATAGCTGTATATACATGTTCACAACAGTACTACTCATAGTAGCCAAAAGATAGAAACAATCTAAATTTCTATTGGTGGGTGTTTGAAGGAGCATGATGGGGCTTGTCCATATGACAGTGTATTATACAACCATGAAAAACACACTAAGTGAAAAACACTATACGCAAAGCCATTCAGTTTATTATCGTCTGTGTGAATATCCAGAACAGACAACTCCACAAAAAAAGTGTATCGGTGGCTCACAGGGCCAGCAGGGATGGTAGTGACTGCTAACGGGAACAAACTCTTCTTTTGTGCTGATCAAAATGTCCTGGAATTAGTTGTGATGGCTGAACAACACTGCACATGTGCAAAGCCTCTCTGAACTTCTCACTTTCAAATAATAAATTTTACGTGATGTGAATTTCACCTCAACTGAAAATACAACAATGTAAACCCAACAACCTCCTGACCGACAGCACGAGAAACTCTTGGCGGGAAATCCTTCACGGCACAGAAGTCGATTTGGTTCTTTCCGCTGGGCAGGCATGTGACTGTCTGACCTGTGGCGACCTCTCTTCTGTTCTCTCCTAGCACCATGATGCTCTACCACATCATGGCCTGGGGCCTGGCTGTGCTGCTCTGCGTGGAGGGGGCAGTCATGCTCTACTATCCGTCTGTGTCCAGGTAAGCCGGGTCACCCCGTAATGTAGTGCTCAGATCCCTGGTCTATTGAATGGTTCTAACACGGAATGAAAAGCTGGATAGATGAATTCCACTGGAAAAGAATGAGGGATGGTAACTCAGTGATAGAGAATTTTCCAACACGCTTAAGGCGTTGAGATCCACTCTTCCCTGCGAACGGAGATATTTATAAAACCTCAGGGCCGGAGGATGACCACTGTAAATTTCAGCAAAAAACAGAGAGGTAGAAAGTATCTCTGTGATTTTAGGAAAGTGTCTACCAGGGCTCAGCACAGCACAGCACAACCTTCCTGGTCAATCCTACCCTTTGCCTGTGTTTGTTAATAAAGTTTTATCAGAACACACACTTTTTGTGTGTGGATCACTGCCACCTTTGCTTGACAGACACAGGATTCAGAGCTGCAACAGACACCACGAAGCTGAAATATATGAACCATCTGCTTCTGTACGGGAGAAGTTTGCTGACCCGTAACATAGAACATTTTTGATGACTCTTGGTTTCTTTGATAGATGTCTGTCTCCAATTTGGTATTGCCTTGTCTATGAATCACTTTTCTATGGCTGTGAATAAATACCGTGACTCAAGGTAACTTAAGGAAGAGAGAGTTTATTTGGGCTTACACTTCAGAGAGATGAAAAGTCCATCGTGACAGGGAGGCGTAGCAGCAAGCGGTAGCCATGATTGCATGATTAGGAAGCTGAGAGATCATGCCTTCGACCACAAGCACAGAACAAAGAGAGTGAACTGAAGGCCTTTTCAAATACCTGATCCTGTTGGGGACATTCCTCATTTCAACAATTGCAACCTGCCAACTAGGAGTCTTCTCAGGGAACTCTGTGCAGGCATGCTCTATATTCTGCTTTCTGGAAAGCTTATAAAGAACAGACAAGCTGGGTGGTGGTGGCGCATGCCTTTAATCCCAGCACTCGGGAGGCAGAGGCAGGCGGATCTCTGTGAGTTTGAGACCAGCCTGGTCTACAAGAGCTAGTTCCAGGACAGGCTCCAAAGCTACAGAGAAACCCTGTCTCGAAAAACCAAAAAAAAAAAAAAAAAAAAAAGAACAGACAACAGTGTTACCACTATCACAGTAGAGCTCACTTAACTGGAAAGCCCTTTCTTTTCTCCCTTTCTTTTCTCATGTCCTCCCCTCCAGGACCTGGAAATTCCCAGAAAACAATTGAGCCTGACTTCTATTGATTCGGGGCTTGCAAGGAGGCCCTGGGGCTCAGATGCCTTTGGTTGAGCTTGGATTTAAAGTTTTGATGTGTGATTATCTCTTAGTCCTGTGCTTCTCATTTTCTGGAACCCTGGGAGTTCTTTACGTATATCCTCACTCTCATTGGTCATTTTCTTTCTGCAATTCTGTCAGAATTATTCTTCTCTGTCTTCTCATGTCCCTGACTGACCTGGAATTTTTCCAGACCACATTGATCCTTCAAAACTGAAGAAGAACATTATTTCTGTTAGAAGTCATCATAGTGGCTCGTTGGGCTCTTTGTGCCTGAGCTGTCCCGTGGCCTTCTTGCCCTTCGTTTCTTAATTCACAGCCATTTTTCTCCTCTTAAATCATAAGTGTTTTAGTTGATAGTTCTTACCTTTTTAGATTAAAAAATAATTTATTTATACCAGTGTTTTGCCTGCATGTATGTACGTGCATCATGTGTGTGCCTGGTGCTGGAGGAGGTCTGAAGAGGGCACAGGAACTCTGATGATTATGATGTGTGGGTGCTGGGACTAAATCCAGGTCCTCAGCAAGAACAGTAAGTGCCGTCAACATCTGAGCATGACTTTTTACCACATCCTAAGGTGACCAATGATTTTCATGATTTGTAGAAATCCTCATTAGTTGCCCTAAAAACTGCTGAGACTTTGTTATTTATGATAATGACAACATTTTATTTTAAATCTTTTTTTGGAGGCAGGGTCTCTCTATTCTATAGCTCTGGCTGCCCTGGAACTCTCTGTGTAGATCAAAATGGTCTCAAACACCAAGACGCCACTGCCACCATCTTCCAAGTGCTGGGATTAAAGGCATGCACCACCACACCCAGCTTTTTCAAATCTTAAACTTCTACCTTCTGAGATTCTGAGTTGCTCAAGGAAAGGGAGTGGATCATACTCAAGTTCCTGGGCAACGCCACGTAGCAAGTACTCAAAGTCCAGTACTTAAATGGGTGTCTTTGTCTCCCCTTCCACTTTTTTTTTTCTTGAAGAGACCCAAAGCAGAGAATCTACCACTCTGGAAGACTTTCTCTGTCCTATACTTTCCCAGAAGGCCTTTAAAAGGTTCCCCCAGTGAAATGCTCTATCACTCCTCCCATATATGAGATAGGAACATGACCTCTTATCTCAGTTTCCAGGGAAGTGGGTTGTCTCAGCTAAAGCTTTTCTTTAAAGGAGAATGTTTTGGTATTTTTCTTTTCAGGTGTGAGAGGGGCCTGGACCACACCATCCCCCATTATGTCACCACGTACTTGCCACTGCTGCTTGTCCTTGTGGCCAATCCTATCCTGTTTCACAAGACAGTGACTGCAGGTAAATCTTGGGGGGGGGTTACTTTTGTTATATGAACGCTGAGTGTACATTTGCATGCCTTGGAACTCACAGCAAAAACAGCTGTTCCTTCTGCAGTGACATACAACAACTGACCTTATTTATCGTTTTTCAAGACATGAAAGCAAGAGTTGGACAAAACAATCGTATATAATAGGTGAAAATGTGAGAGTCTACTTACCTACACAGAGTTTTTGCTGATATTTGCTCAGCTAAAGATCGTTGGGTTTGGTTGATGCTTCACTTCTGTCCTGGGCTCCTCCAGAGTCTGCCTTTAGTCTAGAGGACCTGAAGGTGATTTTGTAAAACTTAGGTAGAGCAAGAGGCAGATAAGAGAAGAGATGAGGTTTGGATTCAGAGTCTGGTCATCCCTAGGCAGTCACTTGACCTATGCATTTTTCTACAATGACAGGAAACAGGAAGTGGGACACAGGAAACAAGTCCATTGCAAAGGTAAAAGCTGGATGAGAGGAGAATAGTGAGTCAGCAGAGGAATACATCTCTTACAGCTAGGACTAGGGGCCTGCGTCTCATCCCTTCCACCTCCTCAAGTGACCATGGCTCCGAGCGAGTGTCCATTGGTATCCATGTTTCTGTGTCTCTCTTGGGTAGAATGTGAATTAGGGTATTTGCACATTGGCCTTCACAGAACTGTCATTTAAGAAACAGCAGTTGTCAGTAAAAATTCTAAAGAGTGTTTAAAGTCTTTATCACTAGTAATAAACTGTTGACAGGTTTGATACATCTTTGCCTATCTGCATTTAAATATAGTGCATTAAATACTATACTTTTTATGCTATAGTCTCACCTGTTGGTTGAACTGAAAAATATTTATTTATTTACTATATTTATGTGTATGTGTGTGCCTACCTGAGTTTGTGTGTATCACATGCATATAGAGGCCAAAAGAGAGCATCAGGTTCCCTGATGGGTGTGAGCTGTCATGTGGTTATTGGGAACGAAACTGCAGTCTTCTGCAAGAACAGAAAGTGCTTTTAATCATTGAGGCATCTCTCCAGCCCTTGCTTATAGAATTAAAAAAATTAAAAGTCTATTATTATTCTAGACACAGAAAGACAATTATCACATGTACTCAATCATAAGTGATTTTTAAACATAAAGCAAAGAAAACCAGCCCACAAACCACAATCCCAGAGAACCTAGACAACAATGAGGAGATTAAGAGAGATTTATATAGATCTAATCTAGATGTGAAGAAGAAAAAGAGACAAGATCTCCTGAGTAAATTGGGAACATGGAAAGCATGAGGGAGGGCTGAAGAGAGGAGGGGAGAGGCAGGGAAGGGAGCAGAGAAAAATGTGGAGTTCAATAAAAATCCATAAAAATATATAAACATATATAAACAAAACAGAACAAAAGTCTATTATTATTGGTAAGAATTTGTTGTCTTTAGATAAATTTTTATCTGCATTTAAATATAGGAATTTTGTTTTAAAAATTTCACACAAGAAGTGTTTTTTGTCAAAGCAGTGGAAATGTCTTGGCCAAACACTATACTGTTCCAGTGGTTCTATCTGTGCAGTGGAACCATGGGTCATTAATTCTCTAAATATATATTTTAACTTGTCTGTAAGGAGAATTGTTAACTTTTTCAATATTCTTTTTTTATTACTTTATAAATAATACCAATTAAAATTTCCACTTCCTCCTCTCCTCCCACTTCCCTCCCGCTCCCCCTCCCCCTCCAGTCTTAAGAGAGAACAAGGTACCTTGCCCTGTGGGAAGTCCAAGGCTCTCCCCCTCCATTCAGGAATGGAAGGTATACATCAAATACAATAGGATCCCAAGAGCCAGTACATGCGGTAGAGACAAATCCCAGTGCCATTAACATTGGCTTCTCAGTCTGCCGCAATTGTCAACCACATTCAGAGGGTCCAGTTTGATCCCATGCTCTTTCGTCCCTGTCCAGATAGATTTGGTGAGCACCCATTAGATCAGGCACACTGTCTCAGTGGGTGGACCAACTCCTCATGGTCATGAATTCCTTGCTCATACTCTCCCTCCTTCTGCTCTTCAACTGGACCTTGGGAGCTCAGTCCAGTACTCCAGTGTGGGTCTCTGTCTCTATCTCCATCCATCGCCGGATGAAGTTTCTATGGTGATATTCAAGATAACTATCAGTCTGAGTACAAAATAAGGCCAGTTCAGGCACCCTCTCCTCCACTGCCCAGGGTCCTAGCTGGGGTCATCCCCGTGGACTCCTGGGAACCCCTCCAGAGCCAAGGCTCTTACTAACCCCAAAATGGCTTCCTCAATTAAGATATCTCTTTCCCTGCTCCCACATCCTTCCTTCCTCCATCTCAACCATCCTACTCCCCCAAGCTCTCTACAACCCTCCCCTTCTCCCCTCTCTCTCCCCATTTCCACTTCTGCTCACCCCAACCCCACCCCAATGCTCCCAACTTTTGCCTGGCAGTCTTGTCTGCTTCCAATTTCCAGGAGGATCTTTATATGTTTTTCTTTGAGTTCACCTTATTACTTAGCTTCTCTAGGATAGCAAACTAGAGGCTCAATGTCCTTTCTTTATGGCTAGAATCCACTAATGAGTGAGTACATACCATATTCATATTTTTGGGTCTGGATTATCTCACGCAGGATAGTGTTTTCTATTTCCATCCATTTGCATGCAAAATTCAAAATGTCATTTTTTTTTACCACTGAGTAGTACTTTAATGTGTATATATTCCACACTTTCTTTATCTATTCTTCCATTGAGGGGCACCTAGGTTGTTTCCAGGTTCTGGCTATTACAAATAATGCTGCTATGAACATAGTTGAACAAGTGCTTTTGTAGTATGATTGGACATCTCTTGGGTATATTCCCAAGAGTAGTATTGCTGGATACTGAGGTAGGTTGACTCCCAACTTTCTGAAAAATCGTCACACTGATTTTCAAAGTGTTTGCACAAGTTTGCATTCCCACCAGCAATGGATGAATGTTTCCCTTACTCCACATCCTCTCCAGCATTAATAAGCTATCATTGGTGTTTTTGATTTTAGCCATTCTGACAGGTGTAAGATGGTATCTCAAAGTTGTTTTGATTTGCATCTCCCTGATAGCTAAGGAAGTTGAACACATCCTTAAGTATCTTTTGGCCATTTGAAATTCTTCTGTTGAGAATTCTCTGTTCAGTTCAGTACCCCAATTTTTTAATTGGGTTATTTAGAATTTTAATGTTTAGTGTTTTTGAGTTCTTTATATATTTTGGAGATCAGACCTTTGTCTGATGTGGGGTTGGTGAAGATCTTCTCCCATTCAGTAGGATGCCTTTTAATGACTGTATCCTTTGCTTTACAGAAGCTTCGCAGTTTCAGGAGGTGCTATTTATTCATTGTTGCTCCCATTGTCTGTGCTACTGGGGTTTTACATAGGAAGTGGTCTCCTGTGCCCAAGTATTGCAGGCTATTTCCTACTTTCTCTTCTATCAGATTCAGTGTGGTCGGATTTATATTGAGATCTTTAATCCGTTTGGACTTGAGTTTTGTGCATGGTGATAGATATGGATCTATTTTCATTCTTCTACAAGTTGACATCCAGTTATGCCAGCACCATTTGTTAAAGATGCTTTCTTTCTCCCATTGTATAATTTTAGCTTCTTTGTCAAAAATCAGGTGTTCAGAGGTTTGTGGGATAATATCTGGGTCTTCAATTCAATTCCATTGTTCAATGTTTCTGATTCTATGCCAATGCCAAGCTGTTTTCATTACTGTAGCTCTGTAATAGAGTTTGATGTCAGGGATGGTAATGCCTCCAGAAGTTCCTTTATTGTATAGGATTGTTTTGGCTATCTCAGGTTTTTGTTTTTCCATATAAAGTTGATTATTGTTGTCTCAAGGTCTGTGAAGGATTTTGTTGGGATTTTGATGGGGTTCTGCATTGAATCTATAGATTGCCTTTGGTAGAATTGCCATTTTTACTACATTGATTCTACCAATCTAAGAGCATGGGAAATCCTTCCATTTTCTGGTATACTCTTCAATTTCTTTCTTCAAAGACTTAAAGTTATTGTCAAATAGATCTTTCATTTCCTTGGTTTGTGTTACCCCAAGATACTTTATTCTATTTGTGGCTATCGTGAAAAGTGATGTTTCTCTGATTTTCCCCTCAGCTTCTTTATCATTTGTATATAGGAGGGCTACTGATTTTTTTGAGTTGACCTTGTATCCTCCCACATCACTGAAGGTATTTATCAGCTATAGGAGTTCTATGGTAGAGTTTTTGGGGTCATTTATGTACACTATCATATCATCTGCAAATAACGAAAGTTTAACTTCTTCTTTTCCAATTTGAATCCCCTTGATCTCCTTACATTGTCTTATTGCTATTGCTAGAACTTCAAGGACTATGTTGAAGAGATATGAAGAGAGTGCACAGCCTTGTCTTGTTCCTGATTTTAGTGGAATCACTTTGAGTTTCCTCTCCACTTAATTTGATGTTAGCTGTCGGCTTGCTGTATATTGCTTTTATTATATTTAGATATGATCCTTGTATCCGTAATCTCTCTAAGACCTTTATCATAAAGGTGTGTTGAATTTTGTCAAATGCCTTTTCGGCATCTAATGAAATGATCATATGAGGTTTTTTTCTTTCAGTTTATTTATATGATGGATTACATTGATAGATTTTTGTATGTTGAACCAGCCCTGCATCTCTAGGATGAAGCCTACTTGATCATAACAGATGATTTTTTGATGTGTTCTTGGATTCAGTTTGCCAATATTTTATTGAGAATTTTTGCATTGATGTTCATGAGTGAGATTGGTCTGTAATTCTCTTTCTTGGTTGAGTCTTTGTGTGGTTTTGATATCAGGGTAACTGTAGCTTCATAAAAAGAGTTTGGCAATGACTATTCTGTTTCTATTATGTGGAACACATTAAGGAGTATAGGTATTAGCTCTTCTTGGAAGTTCTGGTAGAATTCTGTACTAAAACCATCTGGCCCTGGAATTTTTTTGGTTGGGAGGTTTTTGATGACAGCTTCTATTTCCTCGCGACTTATAGGTCTATTTGAATTGTTCACCTCATCTTGATTTAATTTGGTATATGGTATTTATCTAAAGAAATGTCCATTTCTTTTACATTTTCCAATTTTTTGGAATACAGGCTTTTGTAGTAAGACCTAATGATTCTCTGAATTTCCTCAGTGTCTGTTGTTATGTTCCCCTTTTCTTTTCTAATCTTGTTAATTTGAGTGTTCTCTCTCTGCCTTTTGATTAGTTTGCATAGGGGTTTGTCAATCTTCTTGATTTTCTCAAAGAACCAGCTCTTTGTTTCATTGATTCTTTGGATTGTTTTCTGTGTTTCTATTTTGTTGATTTCAGCCCTCAGTTTGATTATTTTCAGTCTTCTACTCCTCCTTGGTGAGTCTGCTTCTTTTTTTCTAGAGCTTTCAGGTGTGCTGTTAAGTCTCCATTGTGAGCTTTCTCTGTTTTCTTTATGTGGGCACTTAGTGCTATGAACTTTCCTCTTAGCACTGCTTTCATAGTGTCCCATAGGTCTGGATATGTTGTGTCTTCATTTTTGTTGAATTCTAGGAAGAGTTTGATTTCTTTATTTCTTCCTTGACCCAGGGGTGGTTCAGTAGTTGACTGTTCAGTTTTCATGAGTTTGTAGGCTTTCTGGGGGTGGTATTGTTGTTAAATTCTAACTTTCCTCCATGGCGATCCAATAAGACACAGGTGGTTACTTCAATTTTCTTGGATCTGTGGATGTTTTCTTTGTTGCCAAGTATGTGATCAATTTTTGAGAAGGTTCCATGAGGTGCTGAGAAGATATGTTCTTTCCTGTTTGGGTGAAAAATGTTCAATAAATGTCTGTTAAGTCTATTTGATTCATTACATCTGTTAGTTCTCTTATTTCTCTGTTAAGTTTCTTTCTGGTTGACCTGTCCATTGGTGAGAGAGGAGTGTTGAAATCTCCTATTATTATTGTGTTGGCTTTGATGTGTGATTTGAGTTTTAGTAATGTTTCTTTTACATATGTGGGTGCTTTTTCAATATTCTAAAATAGTAAGTACATATTATTTTAGAATGGACAAAACAAGCCTTTAAAACACAATACTTGAATGAATTACTAATAAAATCAAGAGTTCAGTTAACAAATGATCAGTGTTAATTTCCAACTTGTGACAAAAGTCCTGCATTTGTGTATGATGTTAGCACCAAGAGAAGCTAGAAGGACTTATAGGTTTGCAGCAATTCTCTGAGCTCAGTCAGTTAAGTTGAAAAAAAAGAGCTCAGGGGTAGAACACTTTTCTAGCATGCATGAGTCCCTAGGTATCTTTCCCAGTATCACACAAATACAGAGTTATTTCAAAGTGTAAGTTTCTATGTATGTGTGTGTATATATGTGTACATGTACATGTGTATATGTCTGTATGCCTCTGTATCTATGAGTACTCCAGGTACAACACTGCAATAACTGTCAGTGATGGGTTTACCTCATGTTCTTATGGCTATGTTTAAGAGTTCGCATCTGCTTTGATTTTCTTCTCTACTATGAGCTAATATAAGTCATGAGTGTTGTCTGACATTCCTTTACACTCCTACAGTGGCCTCTTTACTGAAAGGAAGAAAAGGTGTTTACACGGAGAATGAGAGGCTGATGGGAGCTGTGATTAAGACCCGGTTTTTCAAAATAATGCTGGTGTTGATCGCATGGTAACCTTTCTTCTAGTATTTTTGTTGTTGTTTGTGCTAGTGGGAAGGATCTGCCAACTTGTCATTTTACTTTTCCAAATGTGACTTGTGTGTTTCAAAGGAAATCATCTGGAAGGTAAATCTCTGAGACAATGTAATGCATCCCCTAAAGGAATGAAGAAAACACAGGTCACCAAGTCCAGAACTCGTGTATTTTTTTAAAAGAAAAACATTTATGACAATTATGTATCAAACCCTGAGAATAAGAAGCTAACTGTTCAAGTTTTTTTTTATTTCTTTTTCTAAAGACAGATTCATCCAGTTTTTCTTCTCCTTTTCTATTTTCTTATTGTTTTGAGATAATGTCTCACCACATACCCCTGGCTGATCCCTGTGGTTTCCCTGCCTCTGTTTACTAGGTGCTGGGGTTGCAGACATGAACCATCATGCCCAGCTATGGGTTCAGTTTTCAAATATTTAAGCTTTATGCCCCTGGCATTTCATCTTGTTGCTGGGCTGACCAAAGTAAAGGGGCAGCGATGCTTTTTATCTTATGTAAATATAAGTATTTTGCTTGTGTGGAAGCAGATGTGCTATGTGTGTGCTTGGTGCCAATGGAGACCAGAAGAGTGTGCCCAGATCTCCCTGAAGTTAGCATTTTTTTTTAATTTTTAAGACAGGGACCGAGTCTCATAAGTTGCTCCAGTTAGCCTGGAACTCACAGAGTTCCTGCCTCTGGAACACTGGGATTAAAACACGTGCCACTGTGCCCAGCAGGTACAGAATTTGTGAACTACCCTGTGGGTGCTGGGAACTGAACCCACATCCTCTGTGAGAACAGCAAGTTCTTCTCTGCCCTGGACTAGTTTTATGAGTGTGCCCATCTGTCTTACTCTTGTCCCCAGAATTCCTGCGTCTTTAGAGAAAAGGGCCAGGGCACATCTTCAGTGTAAAGACTCAGCTCAGTGGAGGGTAGAGAAGAAGCTGGACAACCATCCCCTTTTGTGCCCCCCCATTGCACAAACATTCCTAGTTGATGCTTTGAAAACATCTACCAAAGTTTATGTAAAAAGATTGAGATCCAAGCTGTAATAAATCAGTACCATACAGAACACAGCAACTCTCCGTGGTATTAATTCCCCGGCAGGAGGACATTTCTTTAAACGCCTTTCAGGCAAGGCCGACGTTAAATACTGCTTGTCATACATTCACCTGGTTATTTCACATCACAAGGACCCACTGAGACTGACATTTTAAAATTCCACACAAGGACTTATATTGATTATCTTTCTGCTACTATGATAAAACATCATGTCAGAGGCAATTTATAGAAAGAAAGGTTTATTTGGGGCTTACAGTTCCAGAAGGATAGGCCTTCATCACTCTCATAACAGCAAGCATGGCAGCAGGCAGGTTGGCACTGGGGCAGAAGCTCAGAGTTTACATCCTGATTCACAAAAAGAAGCAAAGATTCTCACGGAGAATGCCATGGGCATTTGAGACTTAAGAACTCACCGAAAGTGATACTCCTCCCACAAAGCCAGACCTACTAACCCCTCCCAAATAATTCCACTGGGGATCAAGAGGCCATTCCCATTTAAACCAGCTCAGGACAGTGATGTGGCTCAGCAAGCGAAGATGCTTATGCTCAGGTCTGACGATTTGATGTCTGCATCCTACAAAGTGGTGGGAGAGAACCGACTCCAAGAGACGTCGTCTGACTGCACCCCAGCCCTGCCACAAGCACACAAGCACCGTCTCTCAGGGACACACAGATTTTTCATAAAATATTTTGGTCTCCATCGAAAGTTTAGGTTACTTCTCAAAAGGAAAGAAGGAAGGAGGAAGGAAGGGAGGGAGGAAAGAGAAAGGAAGGAAGGAAGAAAGTCTTTAGGTTACCTCTCTTATGGAGGATGATTTCTGGTTTGATACAGGGTTAAACTTTACACCTTGATGTGATGTGCAGTGTTTCCATCAGGAAAACCATTTGAGGTCTGTGTTAGATCAAGAGAAGGATTTGTGTCTCAACTAAACTCTTGATGCCAACTCAACTCCTTCTTCCTAAAGTGGTCAAATTGCTACCAAAAACCAATACACACAACCAGTGGTGAAAGTCATGATGAATTTCACTGAGTGACATTTTTCTTCTGTCAGTTGGTCGTCCAATATCATCAACGAAAGTCTTTTGTTCTACCTTGAAATGCAACCAGATATCTACGGAGACTCTCTAAAACGCATCCAGAATGCAGCCAGGACCACATGGTTTATAATGGTAGGTTAATATAGACTTATTTTTTTCTTCTCATAAAAAAAGGAAATCAACGTAAAAAACACTCAAAGTCCAGCGTATAAACATATAATCGGCGCGAGGTTCTTAGGTGACCTCTATCACCCGGTGCACTGCCAAGCTAGATTCAGTCATCGCATTGTTGAACAGGCTCAGGTCTAAGATGGAGCCTGGTATTCGCATTCACAGGGCGCTGTGTTTGATCTTCAGCACCACAAAGTGAATAAGCGAGTGAATGAGTGAGTGAGCGAATGAATGAATGAATGAATAAATAAAAACAAGGCAATCTCTGCTGAGTCACTCGTGCCTAGAGTATGAAGCATTTGACGTTAACTCACAGGATCAGACTCTTACTCTTTTCTTTGCCTTTTTTTAAAATTAGATATTTTATTTTGCTTGTTTTTAAATTAGGTATTTTATTTTGCTTCTTTTTAAATTAGATATTTTATTTTGTGTGTTTGGGTGTTTCAGAGGAACGCTAGTTCACTGAGCAAACCAGAACGGCACTTATCACTATGGTGACCAAAGGTCGTCCCTTCCCTTGACCTCCACGTGTCCTTCGCCCTCCTTCCCAGGGAATACTGAATCCGGCCCAAGGACTTCTCCTGTCTCTAGCCTTCTATGGCTGGACAGGATGCAGCCTGGATGCCCATCCTCCCAAGATGGTGATGCAGTGGGAAGCAATGACTGCATCTGCCGAGGACATGCACCAGTCCCCTGTGGGCTCCCGCGTGCCCCACGGAAACCCCAGGAAGGTGGTGTGTGCTGGGGGACACACTCCTGATGAGGTGGTGAGCGTTCTGTCCGAAGGTAATGCATTAAGCAGGGAGGTGCATTTCCTCTTCCACATCTTTTCATTTTTATCTATTTATCTACCCCTTTTAGAAATCTCTTACATTTTAGCGTATGATTGTTTTATCTGCATGTATGTCTGTGAACCACATGTGTACCTGGTGCCCATGGAAACCAAAAGGTGGGGTCAGATCCACCAGAACTGGAGTTCTGGGTGGTTGTGAGCAGCTCTGTGGATGCTGGG
>JAQHUG010000606.1:305142-323402 GCA_028555095.1 Dicrostonyx torquatus
CCTCCTGCCACTGCTAAAGCCAGGCCGAACTTTCCGATGGACTCAAACACTTTGGCAGCCATGATTCCTTCTGTTGCACCCACTCACACCTGCTTCCACTCTGACTTCCACATGAATTCCTCTTATTTGGTTAATTGTTCTTCGGTTTTTATAGTGGGGAGGTCTATGGACCCACTATAATATAAGAAGTCATGTAATTTTCATATGGAGATAGGTTTGCTTTCCTTCTTGGATCTGTTCTAATCCTAAGCAAATCTATAGACAGTCCAGAGTAATACTGTTTTAAGTATAAGTTTAGCTACATATTTCTTAAGTGTTTCCTTGTTCTATTTTCCCAGATGGTAAGGATGGGGCTTGGGTTATGGCAGTCCTTCCTTAATAGTTAAACTTTTCATAATTCTCTGAAATACTACAAATGACCACCATTGTCTTAATGGATATTTTCTACAAGGCTAACCTGTTTTAATACAACCTTAATCACACTACTAACAGTCATACCTGGAAGATAGATAAGATAGATTCTTTCACCAAGAGAGATGATTCACTATTACCTGTAAATAATTTTGCTTTCCTCTCATAGGCATTTCTTTGAAGTCCCACTGGGAACTTTTAAAGAATATCAGTCTAGAAGGTCTCCTACCTGGGATTTTCCATTATTTTTGTTGTTTTTTTTTTTGCTTATTGTTTGTCACACACCTGTTTAACAATGGTAGAGATCTCTATACAACTATAACTTTAAAGTATTTCATCATACATGGATCCCTAATGACTTTTCAAATTCTGGGGACTCCATGGCTTCTCTGATCAAGAAGACAGTGACTTATCAGATGAGTCCCATCATCACTTGAGTGATCTCCATTGACCTTGTAGAATAAGAGCCAAAATATTGCCTGTCCTTCTCGACCCTCTTATCTGCCATATCCCATGTCCAGGTAACAAAATCAGCCAGGTCCCACCCACCTTATTCATCTATGCTTGGAGGTAAGCCTGAGGATTAAGAAATGACAGGGAGAAAAAACAGATACCAAAGAAAAGACAGAGACACAGGATAGAGTCAGGAGGGCATCCAGGAAACACTGAAATTCACCCACGTTTACTTCTCATAGGCTTTATATACCCCAACCCAAAGAGGAGGAGGAAGACAAAAGACTTCTTTACCAAGATGCAAGGAACAAACCAACCTTTTCAATACCTAAAGCATCAAGTAACCACACCGTATGTCAATTATCCTGTTAGTAGGTACACCTTGGGTCAAATCTCCTGTCAATAACCTTAAAGGAGCAAGAAAAGGTTTGAACTCTTTGATCTTTAGTCAAGGTGGAACAAATTCACATCTTTGGGCTCCCACATGTATTCTCACTGAAGTAGGCCTTTAAGAAGGAGAGCTTTAGCAGCCTTGTAATTTTAACTGCTGTGCAACATATAGGTAAATCTCAGACAAATACCACAGTTAATTTTCCCCAGTTGGTTAAAGTGTAATGAAGCTAGCAAAACACAAATAGTTGTCTTAATTAGACACATATCCTCTGCTCTTTTAAACTAGCTTTTGTAAATGTTACCATAGGTGGGTCAAAATAAACTCAGAGATTTTGATAACATTCAATTATCAAACATATATCATCCTAAGTGCCTCCACAAATCTTGTTCAAATTACTTAGAACTTCTGTGACTTCACTTTGAACCTTCATAGTTTTGTCCTCATTTTTAATCTTTTATTCTTGAGACAAGATTTTTTTTTTTTTTTTGGTTTTTCGAGACAGGGTTTCTCTGTAGCTTTTGGAGTCAGTCCTGGAACTAGCTCTTGTAGACCAGGCTGGTCTTGAACTCACAGAGATCCGCCTGCCTCTGCCTCCCGAGTGCTGGGATTAAAGGCGTGCGCCACCACCGCCCGGCTTAATCTTTTATTCTTAAGACAAAAATCTGTTATCATAACAAATCCATCCTTACCTAAAATATTCCTTTTTTTCTCTTTAACACTTTTCAACAAAAATATAACCTCACACTTGAATCCTTCTCAATAGTTCTCTCTCATCTACTTACTGTTTTTCCCTTCATTTTCCTTAACAAGTGTTGAACACAAATTACACATATGGCCACATATGGCACATGGTAGCAAATTAAGATTATTTATACACATATTTTTAGCTACCAATCATTTTTTCTTCTTTAAGTCTCAAAGAAATCTTCTCTCTGCTTGGATTTTCACACAAATACACACACGCACACACACATAAACACACCTTTTCCCACTGTTACTCTCAGGTATTTGAACACTTGGTTTCTAGCTAGTGGTGGGTTCCTAGTTGGTGGTGCTGTTGGTGGGGGGGATGATTCAGCCTTGCTGAAGGAAGTAGGTCACTAGGGACATGTTTTAAGATTATATAGCCTTAACCTACTTCCCGTTAGCTCACTCCACTCCATGCCTGCATTTGAATGTATGAATGCTCAGCTTCCTGCTCCTGCTGCCATATTTGCAACTTCTTGCTATGCTTCTCTGCCCCATGGACTTTTATCCCTCTGAAACTGTGGGCCCAAATAAACTCTTCCTTTTTAAAGTTGTCTTTGTCCAGGTATTTTGTCAGTCTATGGTGACTGAAAATTATGTTGGGTATAGTAGTCTGGATTGGCATCCATGGTCTCTTAATGTCTGCATAACACTTGACCAGGACCTTCTGGCTTACATTGTTTCCATTGAGAAGTCAGGTGTAATTCTGATAGATCTGCCTTTATATGTTATTTGGCCCTTTTCTTTTGTAGTTCTTAATATTCTTTCTTAATTCTGTATGTTTAGTGTTTTGATTATTATGTAGTAAGGGGATTTTTTTTGGTCTAGTTTATTTGGTGATCTGTAAGATTCTTGTATCTTCATAGGGATATCCTTTAGGTTGGGAAAGTTTTCTTCTATAATTGTGTTGAATATATTTTCTGGGCCTTTGAGCTGGAGTTCTTCTTCTTCTTTCATGCCTATTATTCTTAGGTTTTGTCTTTTCTTGGTGTGTGAGATTTCCTGAATATTTTGTGTTAAGCTTTTGTTAGATTTAATGTTTTCTTTGACTGGTGAGTCTATTTCCTCTATCATACCTTCAATGCTTGAGATTTTCTCTTTCATCTCTTGTATTCTGCTACTTATGCTTGCATTTGTGGTTCCTGATCATTTTGTCACATTTTCCATTTCCAGGGTTCCCTAAGTTTGAGTTTTATTTATTGCCTTTATTTCAGTTTTCAAGTCTTGAATCCTTTCTTTTACCTGTTTGATTGCTTTTTCTTTGTTTTCTTTAAGGAATTTGTTGATTTCTTCCATTTTGTTTGTCTTTTCCTTCATTTCTTTTTAAGGGAATTTTTCATTTCCTCTTTAAGGGCCTCAAGCATTCTTCTAAAGTTATTTTTTAGGTCATTTTCTTCTGCTTCATCTATATTGGGGCGTTCAAGTCTTGCTGTTTTAGAGTCACTAGTTTTTGTTGGTGTCGTGTTGTTCTTTGTGGTGTTGAATGTGTTCTTATCTTGTCTGCCCATATTTTCCTCTGATTGGTGTAGTCTGATGGATTGTGTCTCTAGTGATCACTCTTCCAATTGCTAGTGGATCCGTGACTCAGATGGTTACTCCTCATGGTGGAGTTGGGGCCACAGTTCCAGTCACCCCAGAGGCCACTCAGCATTCTCAGTGGTTGCTCAGCACTCCTAGAAGTCACTCAGTACTCCTGGAGCTTGCTCTGCAATCCTGAAGGTCATTTGGGCCTTCTACCATGGAGGTCACTTGCTTAGGCCTGCTCCCACAGAGGTTACTGGCCTGGTCCAGGTCCTGCAGAGGTCACTGAATTGAGCCTGCTCCCATGGAGGTTTCTGGTTTGGGCCTGCTCCCATGGTGTCCCTGTCTCTGTGTTATCATTTTTATTAAATTCTAGGTATTTGAAATTTTCTTTCTTAATTTCTTTCTTGACCCAACTTTCATTCAGTAGTGTGTTGTTCTAGGTTCCATGAATTTTTGTAGTTTCTATTCTTGTTGATATCAAGTTTTATTCTATTGTGCCTTGGTGGAATGCAGGATATTATTTCAATTTTCCTAAATTTGTTGAGACTTCATGTCCTAATTTGTTCTTCTTGTGGACTGGTGGAAAAATGCTTTATGGAAATGAAAGCATTAAAATATTTTGCTTGTACTTTCTGTGCTGGTTTTATGCTGAGATCACATAGAGAAATGGATCAATACTATATGAACATGGAAGAACTGAAATTACCTAGTCCCTCTGCTGTGTTTGAAGGGTTTATGATGCCATCTTGTGGCTAAATAAAAAATACATTAAGAACGTAGAACATTTGAAAAAAAACATTGGTTTTGGTTTTCTACTACTTTTGATGATCTTATGCTGCTACCCTGAGGCCATATGGGAGAATATTTTATGACTATAGGGAAGTTATAAAATCTAAATAAATTCTTATGTATTTAAATGTAAATAAATTATATGTTATGCTTACTATTAACAATTAATAAATTTTCCTTAGGTAAAATTTATAGGATTCATTAAACTAGAATGAATATATAAAGCCAGATATGGTGACATATATGCTTGTAATCCAGCCACTTGTGTGACTGGGGGAACAAAGTCATAAGCTTGAGATCAGCCAACATAGCAAGTCCCTCTCTCAAGAAAATTAAGAGAAAGAAAGGAAAGAGAGATGAAGAGGAAGAGTGAACACCATAGTTTCATTGGACTATTAACTCAAGATACTGAGTTTCTTGGTAGAGATACATAGAGATTGGGGTGCAGTATCTAAAAATATCTAAAAAATATCTAAAGGTAACTACAAAAACTAAAGAAAAATAGAGGATATAGTAAAAGACAAAGTTTCATTTCATGAAACTTACAAGGCAAAAGGATCTAGGCCTCAGTTTTCCAGTGTTTCTGCCTGATGGTCCAAGATGTATTTTAAATGCTCTAATAAATATTTTTAAACTCTTTATTCTATTCCTTTATTCTTTATTTCTCTCTTCCTGGAAGATACTGAAATCTCTACCCTGCCTGCCATGATATTTTATCTCTAACAATTTTATGGCAGTTTTATTTGAATCAATTTTAAAATATTCTACCAGCTAGGTTAAGAACCTGAAAAGGGGATTCTGTGTCCTTTGACACTCCAAAATTGTTCTTTGATGAACAAAATGAAATACAGAAATAAATTATTAAGGAGTTACAATTAGACCAACAGATCCTACACCTGAAAACAAGCACTAAAAAGAAAAAAAATGAGTAAGCAAGCAAGCAAACAGCAAAGGAATGTCTACAAAATACTGAGGAAAACTAATGCTCACCATATAATCTGTATGTATTTAATAATGGATCACTCAAATTTTGAGGTAAAAATGAAGACACAAAATTTTGAGGAATTTTGAGGAACTCAAAATGGAGTTGAATTCAGAAGTAATTTGAAACAAGGAAAATATGATGCCTGTTGGTAAACCTAAAACAACATTGGTCATATTTAAAATTTTTTTTCTTATTGGAGACCTCACAAATCCCTCAGGATGACCTGCTTTTTGTCAGTAAAGTCATGGGCAGAACAAAATAATGGTGATCATAACTGAGTGAATCTTTGCCAGTTTCTACTATACAACAAAAAAAGAATTAAAAATAAATAAAGAATATGAAAGGAGCTTCTAGGTTTCCCAATAAATAAATGCTGTTGTATAGTAACTCTCATGGCAGTGTACGGGATACCTATCACTTCAACAATGGATAACTCCAACAACATATTTTCCTTTCTTGAAGTCTAGCATGGAGAAACCCCTCAAAAATCCTCAAGCAAACATGGAAGGTGAGAAAGAAGTGTTATTTTCATCACATCAAGCAAAGACAGTGTGTGATTGCTGTTCTGTAACCCCAGGGCTCAAGGAGTCCAAGTTTGAAGTCAGGCTTGCCCTATACAGTGACTTTCAGATACACATAAGCTATAGAGTGATACTGTCTCACAAACCAAGTAAGCAAGCAAACAAACAAAAAATAAGCAGCACAGAAAATATTGCTAACACATATATGCTTCTTTAACTCGCAGATATTTTGTTTCACCTGCCCTGGTAAAGCTACATGGTCCAAAACCAAACAGTATACAAAATAACTTGCTGACCACCAACATGCTTAAACAAGATACTATCAAACCAGACTTGACTAGACATACCTGTTAACTCAGACTTAAGTGTGATGATTTTTGCACATCTTTTGAGAATGTAAATTCTACAACTATTACCTTTGCAACTATAATCAAATCCATGAGGTATTCCATGGAAGCCTAAGAAGTGTTTGCAGTAACCACCCATCATTTTGCTACTCCAGACATTACAAATAACCCCAAGGAAATCAAGTTAGCACAGGAAAATCCATTGTTATGCAGCACAACCGAGGAAGTAAACAAAATTAAGCCTATGATAACCGTATTGGTTCAAATTCTAGAACATGGGAGTCAGAGTCAGGAGGCTGGCCTTAAACTTATTCTGTAGACCAGGTAGGCCTTGAACTTACATTCCTCCTACTTTGGCTTCTCAGGCAGGTGGGAATACAGGTCTAGACCACTAGACCTGCCTCAAATTTTGCTGTGAGATATCTGTACATTGTGTGAAGATATATTACTGCAATTGATATAATAAAAAGCTGAGCTGTCTGGGTCCATGGTCCAGCTGTAACTGGGGTCTGTGTTGATGTCTGTGACCCAGTGACACCTCAGGAGGTCCTAGAAACCGTGTGACATGAAATCTAGAGGGCATACTGAGCCAGTCCTGTCATTCACTGCTGGAGAAAAACTTCCCTTGCCTCTCACTGCCCACTACAGCCAGAGAGCTGGCCCCTGCACTCAAGAGAGAGAGCCCTACTCTCACCACAGACCATGCTGTTTGGGGTGTGTTTTTTTGTTCTGTTTTGGTTTATTAGTTTTTGCTGTTGTTTTTATTTGCTTGCTTGTTTTGTTTTCTTTTAGGGGAATCCAACTGGGATGATGGGGAAATATGGGGGGACCAGAGGATAAACAGAATTGGGATGCATGATGTAAAACTCCCAAAGATTCAATAAAGAAGTTTAAAATAAATCTCAGGAAATATACTCAGGTTGGAAGTACCATGTAGCACACTCCCAATTGCACCATGTTTTTGTTGTACCTGATGAATCTTTGTTTATTGTGTTATTCATGATGGGGAAAGGTTGATGGCCCTTGAATCTATAAATGACTCTTGATGCAAAAAAAAAAAACAAACAAACAAAAAACCTGAACAGCCAAAAGCTAGGTAGGAGACATAGATGGAACTTCTGAGCAGAGAGAGAACTCTGGGAAGAAAAAGGCAGAGTCACCAGCCTACTCTGAGGAAGCTGCATGGACAGTATGAAAATATGAGGTGACAAGCCATGTGACAGAATGAAGACTAAAAGAAATGGCTTAATTTAAGTTATAAGAGCTAGTGGGACAAGCCTAAGCTAAGGCCACACTTTCATAATTAATAATAAGTCTTTGTGTCATTATTTGTGAGCTGGTGGTCCAAAGAAAAATGCAACCACAAGACATGACTTTTATGTTTGTCATTTAAAAGTCCCAAATGATAATATTATGCTTAATCATTATATACTCCCTACTATTACTATTGATTAGAGTTCACAAATAAACGTATAGATAAGTGGTTATGACCTTAAGAAGCAAGGTCATTATCTTAGGAAGGAGAATTGGTGGTGTTGTAAATAAAATACACCTGCATATTTTTGTTGTTTTGAGAGAGATTGGCCTTCACTGAAGTCTTCTGGAAGAGGAGATGAGATATTTATGATGCTCACAGGAGTAGATCACTTGAACTTTTAGGAGTACACTCATTTTTTTCTTCTTTTTTTTTTTACACCCATCTTGACACTGAATAGATGAACTCCCATTGACAAGTCTTGTAATTTGACTGCAGTTGGAGACTCAAGAAGGACTTGGAATGGTCTGGACCAGCCATCTTTGAGTGTTCTTTTCTCATAGGGAAAAATTTTTCAGATAGACCCAGTCTCCTGAGTTAATGTGAAAAAATGATTCAGACTATGGGTTCAGACTTGGAACTGTACCTATCTACTCATTGATAGCCTTGATCATCTATCTGGCCCCCAATAACAAAACATTCTGAAATGGAGACAGTCTTTGGCTTTAGTAGAGTTTGCTTTTTTATTATTTATTTGTTTGTTTGTTTTGTTTTTGAGGCAGGGTTTCTCTGTGAAACAGTCTGGGCAATCCTGGAACTCATTTTGTAGACCAGGCTGGCCTTGAACTCACAGAGATCCATCTGACTCTGCCTCCTGAGCGTTGACATTAAAGGTATGTGCCACCACTGCCTGGTTTAGAGTTTGCCTTTGAAAAAAAGTCTGTTGTAAAGGAATTAAAACGGGTTGAGGAGTGTTGTGGACTTAGAAATATTATCTGTTGCTGGGATGAGATACCATGACCAAGACTAAAGTTTATTTGGGGGCTTATGGTTTCAGAGGGTTAGAGTCTATGATTGCAGAGCAAGGGCAAAGTCATGGCAGGAGGAACAGTTCCAAGAAAATATTTCACGTTGGGAATGATGGGAGTCTTTTGAAACCTCAAAGCCCAACCCCAGTGACATAGCTCTTCCAATAAGGCTGCACCTAATCATTTTCCACTAACCAGGAAACAAGTATTCAAACACATGAGCCTATGGGAGCCATTCTCATTCAAACCACCACAAGCTGGAAGAAGAGTGAGCCACGTTTGTTGAGTCGCCAGTGTGAGCTAACTGAGAAAGCTATTATAAATTACATTAGCTTTTTTGCCCTTCCTGGAAGATTAAAAATGTCAGGCTGGTGGGAAATGTAAGCAAAGGGTTAGATAAGACAAAGCTCCACTAGGAATTATAAAGAAGTCATTTGGCCAAAACGCTGATTTCTCCCAACACCTTGAAATAAAAACATATGCTCAAAGAGGCCATTGGGTTCACTTTCTATTGGTCATCTACTGCTGGACATGCGGCCTACCCTTAAGAGTAGTTTGTTTCCCCAGTGAGACTTCCTTGGAGAAAACTAAATTTTTTATTTGCAAGTGGTTTATCTAGAGGTAACTTCTGCATTAGAGATAAGGGCATGTGCCCACTTCTCCTTTCATCTCTAGGGCCCCTTCTGGTGCAGACCTGGGCATGCTGCCTTTGTTTCTGTGAGTTCATATATGCGTTCCCATCTACTGCAAGAAGAAACATCTCTGATGGTGGCTGAATAAGGAACTGATCTATGAGTATAGCAGAATGTCATTAAGAGTCATTTTATTGCTACATTCCTTTAGTAGTATTTGGTTTCACCCTAGATCCCTGGGCTATCTGGTTTCAGGTTCTTTGTCACCCAAGCAGTGTCAGGTATTTGTTCCATCTTGTGGTATAGGCCCTAGGTCAAATAAGAGATTGGTTGGTTACTCCCACAAGCTTTGTACCACCATTGTACTCATATATCTTGCAGTCAAAACATCATTGCATATCAAAGGGTCTATAGCTGGATCAGTGTTTATGTTTCTCCTTTGGTCACATGCAGGGCACCTTCTGGTACAAAGAACACTAAGCTCATATGTGTGAAGGCTCTATATAGGCACCAACTTCATCTCTCTGCATTTAATGGGTTGTGTTAAGTGTTGTCTCCTGCAATAGAGCCTTGATGGAAGTTTGTGTAGAACAACCAATATAATCTTGGCAACAGCCTGGGTTGTTTGGGAATTCCCATGGGGCCCCTTTGGCCAACAATTTAATTAAATGTAACTCAATCCTGGAACTAGAAACTTCATGTGATGACAAGAGATGGACAGCTGTGGCTGTGTCTCTCCTATTATTTGTCAATTTCATTTAGATTGCCTTCATGTATGTATATATAGTTAGGAAGCTTCTACTGTATTAGGTTTACATGCTATCCATCAAATGGCCCTTAACTTTATCTCTCCCCATATTGTCTCCTTCATACCCCTCTTTCCTTTCCCTCCCTCCTTGATCCTACCATTCCACCTTCCCCTCATCCATCCCATATCTATTCTATTTCTCTGTTTTAGGGAGTTCTGGTTGTCCCCTACTTCCTTAATCTCTACCTAACCTCTGTGGTTCTATGGATTTAAGCTTAGTTATCACCAACTTAACAGCAAGTATTCACATAAAGGTGAATATACACCATATTTGTCATTCTGGGGGTCTGGATAACCCCACTCAGGATGTTTTTTTCTCATTACATCCATTTACCTGTGAATTTCATGATTTCAAGTTTTAATAAGGACTGAGTAATATTCTATTGTAGAAATATACCACATTTCTTTATTCATTCATTTGTTGAGGGACATCTAGGTTTCCAGTTTCTGGCTATTATTAATAGAACAGTGTTGTTTCATAATGTGTTCAAGCTGTTTCTTTTGTGCTTGTTTGTTTGTAAAAAATTTTTTTATTTTTATTTTTTCTCTTGTTTTACCCTACAGATCCTTTGCACATATATTATAGCTTTCCATTTTGTGTTTTTACAGGATTCCTGAGTGTGCAAATGAATGGATCTTTCCATCTGTATCTGTTTCTTCTGCCTTTTCTTGGGTTCTTTTCCTTCTGTTTGTTTGCTTTTATCCTGTTCTAATGTGTTTGTTTTGTTTATCTTATGTTTTATTTCATTATTATCTCTTAGGAGCCTGTTTTCTAATGAGAGACAGAAAGGGGGTAGATCTGGATGGGAGGAGAGGTAGAAAGGGACAAGAAGTAGTAGAGGGACGGAGGTGAAACTGTAATCAAGGTATATTACATGAAAAAAATCTATTTTCAATAAAAATATACTCATTTCATACATGATTATTTCATTTCTCCTTAGGAACTACATTGTTCTGTATTCGCCAGTCATATAATAATGTGAGGCAGAGCTTTAACCAGAGTGAGGCGCCCCATGTCTTTGCAGCAGAAATAAAAATCTGTTAGATGTGCTTGTTTGCTTGACTTAACACAGTTATGCAACCTTCCACAAAAGTAAAATCTTTTGAATTGCTAAAATATTTTGGATTGTGTGGCTATTTTCCTGAGATCCAAGATTTATTACTTAAAACTTGATATTCAACATGGGGCTCTATCTTCATGACTGCAGGTCTAGGGAACAAATTCCCATCCTGAAACATGCCCTCCATTGCCTTGTTGTAGAAACCCTGGTGTGTAGACACTCTCTGGCTTTGAGACTAACAGAAACCCCAAATCAAAAGTAAATCAGCAATGCAGAGTTAAAGGCTCAAAGCAAGCATTGCTGCAACCAGGTAGTTTCATGCATATATTAAGGTAGGGGACATTTGAAAAAATTCAAGTACTACTTCAGTTATTGGGACATCCTGGAGGTTGTGTAAGTGTGAATTATATGTGCATTCAAACTCAAAATGAATGTGGACTCTCAACACTAAGTTTCAGTTTTCCCAAGGAACCTGACCAGAAACAGCAAAGCTGAATGGAGTACAAGAAACCTCTGTGTGGAACCAAGCAGAGCTGATCTAGAGTATGCCTTCATATGGTATAATATGGTCTGCACAGACTGGGTGAGCTAGTCAAGGCTTTATACTGATTCACCAGTGGTCAAGAATCACCTCTGTAATCCTTCCTGAGGGTTTTCATGACAAGAACGGGAAGAGGTTGAGCCCCATCCAATCCTCAGAGAGGGTAAAGAACATTGTTTTGTGGAAGGTCCAAGGCTTTCTCGACTATATCTAGACTGAGCAAGGTATCCATCCAAAGAAAATAGGTTCCCAAAAAGCCAATACATGCAGTAGGGATAAATCCTGGTGCCACTGTCGCAGCCATGCAACTGTCACTCATATTCAGAGGGACTAATTTGGTCCTATGCTGGTTCCTTCCCTGTCTGACTTGTATTGGTGAGCTCACATAGACTGTTTCAGTGGGCGAACCCATCATGGTCTTGACCTCTTTGTTCATATTCTCATTCTTCCCACACTTCAACTGGACTTTGGGAGCTCAGTCCAGTGCTCTGATGCAGGCCTCAGCCTCTGTTCCCATCAGTTGCTGGATGAAGGTTCTATGGTGACATTTAAGATAATCATCAGTATGATTACACAGCAAGTCAAGATCAGGCCCCCTCTCTTCTATTGCTTAGGGTCTTAGCTGGAGTCAGCCTTGTGGATTCGTGGGAATTTATCTAGAGCCATGTTTCTGCTAACCCTATAATGGCTCCCTCAATCAAGATATCTCTCTCCTTACTCTCATCTGTCCTTCCTCCATCTCAACTATCCCATTCCCTCAAGTTCTCCTCAACCCTCACCTTCTCGCTGGGAGCCATGTTTATTGCCACAACTCTATGGGGTTTCAAGGTCCCTGTCACCACCAAGAAGCATACTATAGGCTATTCATAAACACCATTTAAGGCTTTGTGGCAGGGCCTCTTAAAAGAGCTGCTGCAAAGTTTTACAACTAAAGCTGAGTCAGGAAGCCTCTCTTAAATGAGAAGCACTTTCCTCAGGAGAACAGCGCCCAAGAAAATGCTGCTACAAAGAAGCTGTGCTTGACTCTGAGGGTTTTTTTGTTTTGTTTTGTTTTTGTTTTTTCTTTTTTGGTTTTTCGAGACAGGGTTTCTCTGTGGCTTTGGAGCCTGCACTGGAACTAGCTCTTGTAGACCAGGCTGGTCTTGAACTCACAGAGATCTGCCTGCCTCTGCCTCCCGAGTGCTGGGATTAAAGGCGTGCGCCACCACCACCCGGCTGTGCTTGACTCTGTTCTTTTGTGTCTAGAATTACTTCCCAAGCTCTCTCAGGTTTTATGTAGATACAGTTGTCCATGTTGGCACCATCTGTTGACAGGACCCACAGCCGTTCAGGCATGTATCATCAGCCTGCTTTCTTATAGAACCTAAGACAGGCCAGGAATGGCACCACATACAATGGGCTAGTCTATCCCACATCAGTCACTAATTTAGAAAATGCCCTATAACCAGATCTTGTATGAGAAAATGTTATTTGAAAAGTTCAAAAAGTTATCCTTTCAGATAACTCTAGCTTGTGTCAAATTGGCATAAAGCTAGCCAGTACATGTGTCAAAAGATAAACAAGAAGGTAATAAAAACAAAGAAACAAACAAACAGAAACTCCAGATAGGAGGCCACATAGGCTTAAATGCTTGCAGAATATCTAAGTACACTTCACAGAAATGCCCAAGGTAGACCAGTTGAAATATTTATTGGTTATTATGTTCACTATATTCATTATTTTTCTGTGGAAAAATTATATTGCTGTGGAAAAATAACAAGTCAAGAGCAACTTCTTAAAGCTATTTTTTGCTTATGCTTCCAATGTTATAGGAGTCCATTATGGCAGGGAGGCATTGCAGCAAGTTGCAGGCATGATGGTAAGAGGATGAAAGCTGAGATCTCACATCTTCAAATGCAAGTATGAAGCAGAGAGAGTCAACTGGAAGTAGGGTGAGGCTTCATGCTCTCAAAGTGACATTTGCCTCCAACAAGGCCAAACCTCCTAAACTTCCCCCCAAAGTGACACCAACTGGGAACCAAGTATTCAAATACTGAAGCCTGTGGAAGACATTTCTTATTTAAACCACCATAACCACTTACTAATTGGGTATAAGCTTTTCCTCTCCTTTCTAGCTGTAACTAACCATTTAACAAAGACAATGTCAGAGACAACAGTCCCAAGATTTAGGTTAATTGAAAATATAGATTCAGATAAATCAAACCATTCTTCTAAAAGACCTCATGAAGACATCAGATACTAATAGGAACTATCATACATCTTGACACTCTCCTGATGTAAAGTTGAAAGAATGAATCATACCCTTAAACAATAAATTACTGTTTGATTTAATTGCCTTGTGGCAAAATTTTGCTTGTAGCTTTGCCAAGAATACCTATAGCCCCTTAGAACCTAGGACTGTCTCATTAAGGGATGCTATATAGATTGTCATACTTGGGGAGAGCTACTGATCTCCCACCATGAAAATTAAAGAATAATTCTTCACAAGTTATATACTGGTTTATTCCTCCACTTTGATTTCGCTTAGGTTAAAAGGCCTTCTCCCTCAGATCCCTCCACTCAAATGTCTAATCCACTCTTTCCTGCATGGGGACTGAATACTAACAAAAAGTTGGAAAGATAATAAGTTGAAATCAACTAGGGAGTGGCCTTTTCTGGTACTTTTAACAACGGAAGCCATGGTGCATATGGCTTAAAGAGGTTAGAAACTGTGCTAGTTGGTTTTTGTCAGCTTGACACAAACTAGAGTCATCTAGGAAGAGGGAACCTCAACTGAGAAATTGCTTTCATTGGCCTGTGAGAATGTCTGTTGTACATTTTCTTAAATGGTAATTGGTATAAATGGGTCCACCTCATATTGGGCAGCATCATCCCTAGGCAGGTATGTCACATCCATCATGACTCCAGGTATGGAACTGACTGCTGTGATGAGAGAATGAAGAAAAGAAACATAGGTCCATAAATGCATAAAATGGGCACAGGAAATCTGGGATTAGGTAGACTGGGATCTCTGCTGGAGAAACCACAGCAGTCTGGAAGCTCATATTTATTATATGGATTTGAACAGAAAGGAGGGGTTGTTGTCTACAGCTCAATAAGTAGGTGGGATTATTACATACAGACAAACAAGGAGGCAGGGTTTATGGTATGCAGCTAGATCAATGAGACAGGTTTTGCTAATCTCTGTAGGAATGGTCTCTGTGGGGAAACAGTGTTCGTGTCATAAGTATCTGAGGGAAAAAGCTATAGTGAACATTTTTGTACACACTATCAACACTCAAAAAGGATTTCCCATCAAATAAGGCTTTCCCATCCTTCTAAGAGGCTTTTGAGGTTCTTGATATGTTAGAACCCATGTCAACAGTACACATTCTCTCAGGACAACACTCAGAACTTTCTCCTCTCCAGAACTTTCTCCTTTCCCCATACATGGATCTGAACTAAATAAGAAAATTACTTGAACAAGGCAGAGGAGTCACACTAGTAAGCAGCACTTCTTCATGGTCTTGGATTCAGTTCCAACTTCCAGAATCCCACTTAAGTTTTGGCTCTGAGTACCCTCCATGGTGAACTATGATGTGGAAGCATAAGCCAAAAAATCCTTTTCTGCCCCAAGTTGCTTCTGGTCTATAACAACCATACAAAACAAACTAGAACAAACAGACATATTACACCCAAATAAAAGAAGGCAAAAATACTCAATAAAATACTGGCAAAAAGAATACACATCAGAAAAATCATCCACAATGGCCAAGTAGACTTCACCCCAGAGATGCAGGAATGGTTCAACATTTGAAAATCTGTCAGTGGGGGCTGGAGAGGTTGCTCAGTGGTTAGGAGCACTGGCTGTTCTTCCAGAGGTCCTGAGTTCAATTTCCAGCAACCACATGGTGGCTCACAACTGTCTGTAATGAGATCTGGTGCCCTCTTCTGGCGTGCGGCATACATAGAGGTAGAATGTTATACTCATAAATTAAATAAATCTTAAAAAAAAGAAAATCTGTCAATGTAATCCAACAAATAAACAAACTGACACAAAAAAATGATCATCTCATTAGATGCTGAAAAAGCCTTTGACAAAATCCTACACCCCTTCATGATAAAGGTCTTGGAGAGATCAGGAATACAAGGAACATACCTAAAGATAATAAAGGCAATACACAGCAAGTCAGCAGCCAACATTAAACTAAATTTAGGAGAGTAACTCAAAGAGATCCCACTAAAATCAGGAACAAGACAAGGCTGTCAACTCTCTTCATATCTACTTCATATAATACTTGAAGTTCTAGTTAGAACAATAAGACAACAAAAGGAGCCAGGCAGTGGTGGCACATGCCTTCAATCCCAGAACTTGGGAGGCAGAGGCAGGCAGATCTCTGTGAGTTTGAGGCCAGCCTGGTCTACAAGAGCTAGGTCAAGAACAGGCTCCAAAGCTACAGAGAAACTCTGCCTCAAAAAACAAAAAAGACAACAGAAGAGATCAAAGGGATACAAATTGGAAAGGAAGAAGTCAAACTTTCACATTTGCAGATGATATGACAGTGTATATAAGTGACCCCAAAAATTCTACTGAGGAACTCCTACAGCTAATAAACATATTCAGTAATATGATAGGATACAAGATAAATTCAAAAAATTCAGTAGCCCTCCTATATACAAATGATAAATGGGCTGAGAAATTAGAGAAACATCACCCTTCACAATAGGGACAAACAACATAAAATATCTTGAGTAAATCTAACCAAACAAGTGAAAGACCTGTATGACAAGAACTTTAAATCTTTAAAGAAAGAAACTGAAGAAGATATCAGAAAATTGAAAACTCTTCCATGCTCCTGAATAGGTAGTATCAACATAGTAAAAATGGTAATCTTATCGAAAACAATCTACAGATTCAAAGCAATCCCCATCAAAATTCAAACACAATTCCTCACAGACCTTGAAAGAACAATAATCAACTTCATATGGAAAAACAAAAAATTCAGGATAGCCAAAACAATCCTGTACAATAAAGGAAATCCTGAAGGCATCACAATCCCTGACTTCAAACTCTACTATAGAGTTACAGTACTGAATACAGCTTGGCATTGGCATAAAGACAGACAGGAGGACCAATGGAACTGAATCAAAGACCTGGTTATCAATCCACACACCTATGAACACCTAATTTTTGACAAAGAAGCTATAATTATAAAATTGAAAAAAAGAAAGCATCTTCAACAAATGGTGCTGTCATAATGGATGTTGACATGTAGAAGAATGAAAATAGATCTGTATCTATCCCCATTACAAAACTCAAATCCAAATGGATCAAAGACCTCAACATAAATCCAGGCACACTGAACCTCAGAGAAGAGAAAGTGGAAAGTAGCTTTGAATTCATTGGCACAAGAGACAATTTCCTGAATATAACACCAGTAACACAGACACTGAGATAGACAATTAATAAATGGGACCTCCTGAAATTGAGAAGCTTCTGTAAGGTAAAGGACACAGTCAACAAGACAAAACAGCAACCTACAAAATGGGAAAAAATCTTCACCAACCCCACAGCAAACAGAGGAATGATCTCCAAAATATACAATGAACTCAAGAAAACTATGTCAAAATATCAAATGTGATATTTATCTAAACAAAGAATTCTCAACAGAGGAATCTCAAATGGCCATCAGGCACTTTAGGAACTGCTAAAAATCCTTAGCCATCAGGGATATGCAAATTAAAATGACTCTGTGTTATCAGCTTATACCAGTCAGAATGGCTAAGATCAAAAACACCAATGATAGCTTATGCTGGAGAGGATGCAGAGTAAGGGGAACACTCCTCCACTGCTGATGGGAATGCAAACTTGTACAGTCACTTTGGAAATCAGTATGGTGGTTTCTCAGAAAACTGGGTATCAATCTACTTCGAGATTGAGCAATATCACTCTTGGGCATATATACCTAAAGGATACAGACCCATATCACAAGGCCATTTGCTGAACTATGTTTATAGCAGAATTATTCATAATGACCAAAACCTGGAAAGAATCTAGATGCCCTTCAACTGAAGAATGGATAAAGAAAGTATGGCGCATTTACACAATGGAGTACTGTACGATCCAGTGGTAAAAAAAAAAAAACAACAATGGCATCTTGAAATTTGTAGGCAAATGGATGGAACTAGGAAAAAACATCTTGAGTGAGGTAACACAAACACAGAAGTACAGACACAGTATGTATTCACTCATAAGTGGGTATTAGACATAAAGCAAAGGACAACCAACCTACAGTCCACAACCCCAGAGAAGACAGGTGTAGGCAGATGCTGCTCAGTCATTTCCCAGCTGCCCAGACCCGAAATAATTCACAGAAATATATCAGTTACAACACTGCGTGGTCAATAGCTTAGGTATTTTCTTAGCTAACTCTTATATCTTAAATTAAACCATTTCTATTAATCTATGTATCACCACATGGTTGTGGCCTACTGGAAATGTTCCATCTGACATCTGTTTCCTGCAGCGGCTACATGGTGTCTGCTTGACTCTGCCTACTCTCTATCTCTACATCTCTGTTCAGATTTTCTGCCTGGCTTTACTATGTTAAGCCATTGGCTAAAAGCAGCTTCTTTATTAACCAATGGCAATAAAACATATTCACAACATACAGAGGAGAATCCTACCTACATCACCTCCCCTTTTCTGTGTAACTAAAAAGGAAGGTTTAAACTTTAACATAGAAAGATTGCATACAACAAAACAGGTACCAAGCAATAATTAC
>JAQHUG010000606.1:367535-387500 GCA_028555095.1 Dicrostonyx torquatus
GGGTTTGGGATATCTCACTAAGGATAGAGTTTTCTATTTCCATCCATTTTCTTGCAGGGGTTTTCAGTGTCTTCCCACAAGTCCTTAGAATTCCCTAATCTCTTACAAGGGTTTTCAGTGTCTTCCCACAGGTCCTTCACCTTAGACTCCTACACCACTAGGGTCTTCTTTTCTTTTTTGCTCCTGCAAGGATGACAGAGTGAGGACATCTCTCACACAGAGGGCTGGTAAGCAAGTGAAGGGGACATTTTGAGGAAGAGGTGTGGGTTGAGGAGGAAATTCATGCCAGGCCAGGGAAAGACAAGAGTCTCAGGGGAAGGGAAACTGCTTAAGGAAAAAGAAAGGGTACCTAGCTCTAGTCCTCTCTCCTTCCCATATCTTTGTGACAGTGGCAGACCTGTGGCTTTGCCAATTGCATGGAAGAAGGCTTGACAGGAAGTCAAGGCACTCTCCTGCTGGTCCTTTGAGGTTAAAGCTTGTACATCTTCACTAGGCTCCACTGGCTCCTCACTCACCTCCATAATGGAGCCTAGGAGAAGTCTGAGCCAGAACTCTCAGCACCCTACTGATCTAGCCCACAGAACAATTCAGGTCCATATCTTTCAACCCTGATTGGTCAGCACAAACTTGCCAGCCAATATGAATCTCTCTGACTTCACACAGCACTGCCTCTGACCTCTCTGAACACAGGGTTGAGGGGTGGCTTCTAGAGAAACTAGGATGCACCTGAGAAATGTGGAAGTACCACATTGATACCTCGGTGGAGGGGGACCATGTTGGTAAAGGAAAAAGTCTGTCAGGACACAGGAGGCTCTTGCTGAGCTGCTTCATGATCTATTTCCCAAGTTCCTTTCTTTGTGTAGTCAATCCTAATTATAGTGAAAGATGTGACAGAAAACCCCCTTCTCCAAACTCTGCCCCATGTGACCCCTACTCAGTAGTTCATCCTGGTTTTTCTTTTTGCTATCCCTTTGCTAGTGTTTGGATATTATTCTGCAAGTGATTCCAAAACTTATTAGACCATATTTAAGACTCGTTGGTAAGTGAATCACGCACAAAACAAAGAGAACCAGATTTATGGAAAAGAACTCTCCTATCTGTTAAATTTCTCTTCAAAGAAGACTGATTTTTACTAGAATATGTTTTTGTTTCTGCTTGGAAATTTTCATATAAGCATATGATGTATTCTTATTAAATCCCTCCCCAAATTCCTCCCAGTGTCTCCTGAGTTCAAAATGTTTAGAGGATTTTTCTGGTAGCCCTTTGACTTATCAACAGAGACTGAAAGCCATTGGCAATCATGTGGACAACTGTATGTTCACTTTCAATCAGTAGGAGAACACAGGTTTCATTGTTTTTACTAATTTTAGAGTTTTTTCTTTTATTTTGTGTATGTGTCTTAAAAAGAGAGAGAGATTTCTCGCACACAATTCCTTCCCAATAATATGTCCATTTCGATGCTTTTGAATCATATATTGTTTTATATTTGTATTTTGTGACATACATACTACTACTTGACTAGATGTGTTGGCTTGTAATATAATTTGTCATGATACTAATATTACCATCTGATTTCTATGCTTGTTACTACTAAAGGATTCACAATATCTCTTTAGAATGTACATACCAACCTTTGTTATTCATCCCCTTCCTTTTTACCTACATTTCCTGGGCATGCCAGTGTCACAAACAATGATGTTCTGAGAATCCTTATTCACATCCTCTTAAGGACTTCTGCATAGAAACATGTCAGGTACAAAAAAATAGAAGAGAAACACCTGGGTAGTTTAATCCTTTAATCCCAGCTCTCAGGATGCAGAGGCAGATGGTCTTTGTAAGTTCTGGGCCAGCCTGGTCTACAGAATAAGTTCCAGGACAGCCAGAGCTACACAGAGAAATCCTGTCTCAAAAAACTAAATAATAACAAAGAAATGAAAAAAAGATATATGCTCAGGAAAATAATGCCCAAGGCTTTGACACAATCAATCTGTCAAAGCCTTTAGACTATTGTGCCACAACATTTACAGCTAATAAGATTTAAACAACATATATTTATTTAGCAGGTTGTCCTGCTCATGGTTAAGACCCACTTGACTGGTTCAAACCTGTTTGCCATCTCTTTCTTTAAGGCATAGTTTCTAACACCTGTCATTGGAGGTTGTGATCCTATTAGAAAAGTCACTGCCATACATAGATCAGGTGCTAGCAAGGTGACATCAACACTCTTAAAATCAAATTGTTAATTAGAGATGTGTAGCATGTTTCATTATGTATTCATCAGTTGAAGGACGGTGAGGTTGTTTCCATTTCCTACTTATTGTAATTAGAGCAGCAATGAACATGGTTGAGTAAGTATCTGTGGAATAGGACGTCAAGGCCTTTGGACATATGCCAAGGAGCGCTACAGCTGTATCACATGATAGATTTACTTATAGCTTTTTAGAATTATCCACACTGATTTCAACAGTGGCTGTACCAGTTTGCAATCTCGCCAACAGTGAATGAGTGTTCCCCTTTCCCTCACACCCCCCAGCATTTGTTTTCAGTTGCTTTCTTGATCTTAATTACTCTGAGTGTGTAAGACAGAAATCTCAAAATAGTTTAAATTTACATATCTCTGATTGCTAACACTTAAAAATTTTTAACCTTTTTAGTTTCTTTATTTGAGAATATTCTCTTCAGTTCTATAGCCCATGTTTTAATGTCATTTGTTTTCCTAGCTCTTTGGTTTTTGAAACATTTTAATATTTGGATATTAATCTTCTGTCATATCTATAGCTAGAAAAGATTCTCTCCCCATTCTATAAGTTTCCTCACCACTCAATTTTTTTTTCTTTAGCTGTGCAGAAACTTTTTAGCTTTATGAGGTCACGTGTCAATTGTTGGTCTTAATTATTTGGCAAATGAAATCCTATTCAAAAAGTCCTTCCCTACACAGAAATTATGGAGGTACTTGCCTGTGTTTTCTTCTAACAATTTTAGGGTTTCAGGTTTGTATCTTTGATCCATTTGAAGTTAGTTTTTGTGTACGGTGATAAATACCGGTCTAATTTCAGTATTCTGTATGTGGACATCCAGTTTGCCCAGAACCATTTGTTCAAGATACTTTCTTCTCTCCAGCTTAAGTTTTTGGGTATCTTTGTCAAATTTTAAATGGCAGAAGTTAGGTGTACACATATTTGGGTCTTCAATTTTGCTCCATTGGTCTACATGTCTGTTTGTGCCAGTATCGCACTTCATTTATTACTGTGACTCTGTAATATATCTTAAGATCTGGAATTGTAAATCCTCCAGAATTGTTCTTTTTGCTTAAGATTGTTTTGGCTCTCTGGGGTATTTTGTGGTTCCATGTCAGATTTAATATAGTTTTTTTCATATAGAATTGAATTGAATAGCATTAAATTTGTAAACTGCTTTTTGCAAAATGATCATTTTCACAACATTAATTCAACTAACCCATGAGCATGGCATGTTTTCCATTTTCTAGTGTTTTCCTCTTTTTCTTCAGAATTTTAAAGTTTTCATTGTAGAGGGCCTTCACTTCCTTGGTGTGGTGGTTTGAATGAGAATGCCCCCCCCCGACTTTGTAGGATCAGATATTTGAACTTAGTCACCAGGAAGTAAAGTAGAACTCTTTAATAGGATTAGAAAAATAAGAAGGTGTAGACTTGTTGGAAGAAGCGTGTCACTGGGGGTGGGGTTTGAGGTTTCAAAAGTCCATGCCAGGTTCTCTCTCTCCCTCTCTCTCTCTCTCTCTCTCTCTCTCTCTCTCTCTCTCTCTCTCTCTCTCTCTCTCTCTCTCTCTCTCTCTCTCTCTCTCTCTCTCTCTCTCTCTCTCTCTCTCCCACCCCCACCCCCATGTAGTTCTCAGTTACAGCTCCAGTGCCTGCCTGCCTGCCTGCCACCATGATTCTCACCACGATGATATTGGGTTAAACCTCTGAAACATTAGGCAAGCCCCCCAATAATACTTTCTTTTAATAAGAGTTGCCTTGGCCATGGTGTCTCTTCACAGCAATATAACAGTAAGACATTTGTTATGTATATTTTAATTACTTTGAAGCTATTATGAGTTGGAGTGTATTCTCTTTCTCCATATGTTTTTAATGTATAGAAAAGCTATTGATTTATGCAATTTGGTTCTGTATCCTGATGTATTGTTGAATTTCTTTATCATTTCTAGAATTTTTCTGTTAGAATTTTTGGGATCTCTAATGTGTAATATCATGTCAACTGAAAAAAGGTTAATTTGACTTCTTCATTTCCTATTTATATCCCTTTAATTTTCTTTTCTTGCCTTATTGCTCCAACTAGTACTTTGAGTACAATGTTGAAAAAGAGTGGGGATAATGAACCTCTCAGTGGCATTCTTCACTTCAGTTGGGTTGCTTCAATCTTTTCTCCATTTAGAATAATGTAAGCTTTGGGTTTCTCATATATAACTTTTTATTATGCTGAGGTATGTTCCTTCTAATCATACATTCTTTATGACTTTTATCATGAAAGCATGTTGGATTTTGTCAAAGTCTTTTTATGCATCTATTGAGATGATCATATCTGTATTCTATTTGCAAGTGTTTTATTGAACATTTTTGAGTCTATATTCATCAGCGATATTGGCCTATAGTTTTCCTTTCTGTTGTATTTTTACCTTTTTCTTTTCTTTTTTTGACTAGAATGATTGACTACTGTAGCTCTTTTTAATTCTGTTGTGAATTCATTTAACCCTGGACTTTTTATTAAACTAAAAGGTTGTTATTACTTTCTCAATCTCCTCGTTCATTATAGGTCTATTTAGGTTTAATTTTGGTGGTCTGACTGAAACTAGAAATTTATCCATTTCTTTTAGGTTTTCCACCTTAATGGAGCACAGGTTTTTAAATTATTCCCTTGTAAAGTTCTGAATTTCTTGGGCATCTCTTGAAATGTTTCCCTGTTTATTTTTGATTCCATTAATTTGGGTCCTCCTTTTCTTTCTTTTGGTTAGTTGAGCCAAGAGTCTGTCAATCTTGTTTATCTTCTCAAAGAACCAACTCTTAAATTTATTGATTCCTTGTATTGTTTTGTTTCTTTTTTGTTGGTTTCTGCTTTGATTTTCATTGTTTCTTGCCATCTACTGAGTTTGTTTTTGATTTCAAAATTTTTAAGTTGCATCATTAGGTGATCTTTCTGATTTTTTTAATATAGGCACCTACAGATATAAACTTTCTCTATAGAACTGCTTTTGCTGTGCCCTAGAAGTTTTGCTATGTTATGTTTTCAATGTCATTTAGTTCTAGTAAGTTTTTTTCTTGCTTGCTTCCTCTCTCCTTTGATCAATTCATTATCCATTCATCACTAACAGTTGTTTAATCTCTATGAGTTTATGTTTTTGCTAGATATTTGCTATCAATTTTAAGTTGCATGACATTGTAGTCAGATAAGATAAAAGCTATTGATGTGAGATTCCTCTCTGTATGCTGTGAATATGGTTTATTACCATTGGCTAATAAAGAAGCTGCTTACAGCCAATAGCTTAGCTGTTGCATGAGAGGTGAGCGGGACCTGCCACTCCCATTGCCCAGCTCCCGCTGAGGAGCGGGCCACGGTCCTGGCATCTGGCTCCCAGGCGCGGGCCTGCTTTTGGCCCTGGCTAGCTCATACCCTGAATAATTACACACAAACTGGATTTATTAAACACACTGCCTGGCCATTAGTTTTAGCTTCTATTGGCTAACTCCTACATCTTATTTTAACCCATTTTTAATAGCCTGTAAGTCACCACGAGGTAGTGGTCTTACCAGGAAAGATTCAGCATGTCTGACTCTGGCGATTTCATGGCGGTTCTCCCTGAGCCTTCCCTATCCTAGAATTCCGTTCTGTCCTCCCTGCCTATCTAAGATTTTGTCCTATCAAAAAGCCAAAGTAGCTTCTTTATTAACCAATGAAAGCAACCCAAATACAGAAGGCCCCTCCTACACCATTTCTCCTTTTTCTGTTTAAACAAAAAAGAAAGGCTTTCATTTTAACATAGTAAAGTTACATATAACAAAACAGTTGTTGGGGGCTGGAGAGATGGCTCAGCGGTTAAGAGCACTGACTCTTCTTCCAGAGGTCCTGAGTTCAATTCCCAGCAACCACATGGTGGTTCACAGCCATCTATAATGAAATCTGGTGCCCTCTTCTGGGGTGCAGGTACACATGCATGCAGAATATTGTATACATAATAAATAATCTTTTTTTAAAAAAAACTTCAGAAGGATATAATATTACCTAAGTAAACAAGAAATAAGCAACTTCCAAACTCTAGAAATGACAGAGACGTCTCGCTGCCTGTACAGTCACCCAAAGTTCTTTTGTACCGTTGGGGCATTCATCTTCAGCCTATAGGCCCATAGTATCCAGCAGACATTTCCATGAAGCAAGAAAATTCAAAGACAGTTCAGTCACTTTCTTCTGTGTCCTGTAGAATGCCTCACATAATCTTTTATGAAGCAGGAACCCTGAAGAATCATCTCACCTTTAGGCAAGTTCAGTAGTCCTCTCTCTATGGGTTCTTTGTATCCATTTAAGCAGTCCAGCGTTTAATGTTTCAATAGCTTAGGACTTTTCATGACAATGAGACACGTCTGCTCCTGACAGCACCAATCTACTTCAAGAGGAAGATGAGCATCGAAGAGGCTCCTTATGGAGTTTGCTAGCCATTTGGGCAAGATTAGCAGAATAGAGCAAGGCAAAAATTCCAAGCAGAGATAGCAAAGAAAAGAAGGCAGTGTCAGAGAGATGCCATGTAGCTGCCACAGGAGACAGATGCTGAACAGATCCTTACCGGTAGGCCACAACCATGTGGTGATACACTGATTAATATAAATGGGTTAATTTAATATATAAGAGTTAGCCAGGAATGGCTGGGTGGTGGTGGTGCATGCCTTTAATCCCAGCACTCAGGAGGCAGAGGCAGGTGGATCTCTGTGAGTTTGAGACCAGCCTGATCTACAAGAGCTAGTTCCAGCACAGGCTCCAAAGCCACAGAGAAACCCTGTCTCGAAAAACCAAAAAAAAAAAAAAAAAAAAAAGAGTTAGCCAGGAATATGCCTAAACTATTGGCTAAGCAGTGTTGTAATTAATACAGTTTCCATGTGATTATTTCATGTCTGAGTTCTTTGGACTTTCGAAGTTTTTATTGAGAAGTCAGTTGTTATTCCAATGAGTTTTTCCTTTTATATGACTTGTATTTTTTTCTCTTGCAGCTTTCAAAATACTTTCTTTGTTCTGTTTAATTAGCTTTTAAACTATGATATGCAATGATGATTTTCTTTTCTGGTTTTGTATATTCTGTATGCTTCTTATAGTTGTTTGGGTGTGTCTTTCTTAGTTTGGGGAAATTTCTTCTATGATTTTGTTGAAGTTCTTGACTATGGTATGGCCTATGACCATACCACTCTGAACAAACCAAATCTCATCTGAAGATCTAGTCTATTCCATTGATTTGGTATTCTTCTCCCTTTTCAATGCCTATAACTCTAGGTTTAGTTTTTTCATGGTGTCCCACACTTTCTATATGTTCCTTTCCTGCTGTTTTTAAAATTCATATTCCTTCTTTTTTAGTTTAGATCCTCCACTTGATCTTTGAGTACTGATATCCTATTTTCTACTTAATTCATTCTTTGTATATGGCTTTCTTTTGAGTTTTCTATTGTTGGTGGGTTTTCAATTCCATCTTCATTTCAGCTTGAATCCTCTTCAATGTCTCTTTATTGAATTCCATTTTCAGATCCTAGATTGTCTTGTCATTTCCCTCAGCTTGGTGTTTTCTTAAACATCACTCAGCAATGTTCTGTTAAGTTCTTTCTCCATAATTTTTATTATTATTCATTCTCTCATACAATACATCTCGACCACAGTTTTCCCTCCTGCCTCACCTCGCAATCCTCCCTACCTCACCTTTTCCCTAGATCCATTCCTCCTCTGTTTCATTTCAAAAAAAAGCAGGTCTCCCAAGGATATCAACCAAAAACAGCAACAACAAGTTACAACAAGATTAGGCACATACCCTCATATCAAGGCTGGCTGAGGCAACCCAATAGAAGGAAAAAGGAGGAAGAAGGTTCTAAAGACAGGCAAATGAGTCAGCCCCCCATTCCCACTGCTAGGAGTTCCACAGGAAGAGCAAGCTACACAACCTTAACATATATGCAGAGAACCTAGGGCAGGCCCATACAGGCTCCCTGATTGTCACTTCAATCTCTGTGAGCCCCTATGATCCCTGCTTAGTTGGTTTTGTGGTATGAGTTCCCTGGTGTCCTTGACCCTTTTGGCTCCTTTTATCCTTCCTCCCCCTCTTCTGTGAGAACCCTGACCTTTGCCTAATGTTTGGCTGTGGATCTCTGCATCTGCTCCCATCAGTTGCTGGATGAAGCCTCTCTGATGACGATTATGCTAGGCTTGGGTCTACTTCTGTAACCAAGCAATGCTTCCAGTAGTGGGAATGGGGAATACCAAACCAGCCACAAAACCTTCTACCTAAAGTTTGTCCTGCTTGCAAGATGTGCTTGGGTAAAGGTGGCATAGAACCGGTGGAAGTGGCCAACCAATGACTGGTCCAACTTGAAACCCTCACCAGGAGAGGGAGCTCATGCCTGACACTGCCTTGATGGCCAGGAATCAGGAGCCGTATAGCCCAGAGATCTAGTATAGAACCAAACGAGACTAGAAAAAAATTCAGTGAAATGATTCCTAATAATATTCTGCTTTTTCTCTAATTTCATCAAACTATTTAACCAAACAAGACTGGAAAAAATTCAATGAAATGATTCCTAATGATATTCTGCTTTTTCTCTAATTTCATCAAACTATTTCTTTGTCTTCTGTATGATTGTTCTTTGAAATCTGTATTTTGGTATTCATCTAGGTACTTCTCATTGGCAAATATTTCTATAGGACTGGTAGGTTTTGAAAGAAAGATACTGGTTTGTGCCTTCATATTGATGGCATTTTTAAAATGATATCTGAATATGTGGACTTTTTTCCTTTGTCAGATATGGACAGAGCAGGTTGGGGCAGAAGAGAGGATGTGTGAGCAGGCTGTGTCTAGAGGTCGGAAATGGCTTGGGCAGAATGAAGTCAGGTGGACAGAGGAAACTAGAGCTGACGGTCAGGATTTGCATCCTGGTCCAAGCCTGCAGTATGGGGTATATCTAGCTAGGTAGAAGGGTTGAATTTGATGTGAGAGGTGCCTATCTATGTAAGGCGCCTCAGCACTGCCGTGCTGTAAACTCGATGGCTCGGAGCCAAAGTGTCATTTGCCGTTTCTCTCCTGACAACTTCTGCGCACACGCGCACTTGTATAGAGCATCGTATGAATCGACCAATCCGGTCATCACACGATTGCGCCAATTTGGCCTGAGCCTATCAGGCGATGACAACTCAGGGCTTTGTTTGGCACTGCTTATAAGCGAGCTGCGCCTGGGATCAGGGTCCTTCTGCCTTTCCTATCCTCAAGACTGTGTGTCCCAATAAAGTGCGTTCTAAGAAGAATCCTGTTGTGGTCGTCTCTTCCGCTGGCGGACGCGGCGTGTCACATATCTATACATTGGAAGCAGGTGGGACAGGTCCTGTAGAAGCTTATAGCTTGGTTGGGACACAGGCAAGTGTGCCAGACTAGGCACTGGATATGGAACCTGAACTAATTCTGGAGGTTTTGAGAAGCTGTGTAGAGGGGGAGTATTCAGGCAGACTCACTGCACTAAACCTTGTAGAAGGATGTTCAGGAAATTGCTGGGTCAAGAGGTTTTATGTGGCATCTATAATTAAGCTTTAATTTTGATTTCTCTGTGCTTTATTTTTACTACAACATTTTTTATTGTATTCTTTCCCCAAATTTCCCCAAACTTATTCCTCCCTCTGTACACACCATGTTCTTTCTCTCTTTTATAAAACACTTAAACCCTAAACCAAAACAAAACAAAAACAGCACAAACACATACATGCAGAGAGAGACAGATAGACAGACAGGCACACAAACACATAGAAACAGGCAGAGAGATGCAGAGACACAAAGACAGACAGAGAGAAAGGTGTTTTGTATTGGCCAACTACTCCTGAGCATGGGGCCTGCCCTGGATTATGGCTGATGTAACCAATATCACTCTGCTTAAAAATACTGATTGTCTGTCTTCCAGACACTATCAATTGCAAATAGTTTCTCTACATGCTTTTAAAAAGCAAGTATATAAGAACATATAATACTTAACCAATGAAATTTTAACACTGTATGCTTGAGTAAATTAAAAAATATTGTCAGGCATGGTGTTGAAAGCCTGTAATCCCTGTACAAAAGAGGCTAGGGTAGAAAGAGCAGAAAGTCAAGGAAAATTTGGGTAACAGTAAGATCCTGTCTCTAAACAAACAGAAAAACTCCAAAAGAAATGGATGAAGGTACAGATGAGTCTCAAGATGCACTGGAGAGATTCCTTATAGAAATCTCTCAACTTTAACATATTTTGACATTTCATAGAGTTGAGAGATACTACTGTCATGATGTGGTATTTAGGGCTACATTAGTTTTTAGCTTTGGATTCAGAATGTGATGTGGAAGTTTAATGTACTCAGACGCTAATTTCAGTGCACACCATGCTTATGATTGTTTCCATTCACAAACAGTAATTAAAGCCCAGATTACATTATACATACTGGCAAACAGGAAATATTTTAAGAAATGAAAGCCCATAATCCAACCAATGAATTAAAGTATCAAATAAACCAGAAAAGATGCTAGATGGAGTCATGGGGCTATTTTCAGTTACAGACCACATTGGTCAGTCTTAAGTCCTGGGAAAGTTTATGTAGACATATCAATAATACTACCCACTTCCTGAGGAATTTTGGATTTGTGAAGCCATGCAAGCTATAAATTCATTTTAAAATCTCTATATACACTTGAACATTTATAGAAATATTATAAAAGTGAAATTCATATTATCTAACAAAAACAGGATAATAGCTACACTAGCCACTACCCTGGCATCTCCAACTTTCTAAGTATCTGACTGGAAGTGCATGTGGGAAGATGGTGGGAAGGCAATCCTCATGATGATACTCATAACTGGGTGGTAATTGCACAGAACAGTAACACACAAGGACTAATGATCATGTGCAGAATCCTTGAAAGGATGGGTGAATTCTATGTCACATTCTTCCATAGTCTCTCCTTGTAAATGCTCTTAAGTCCCACACATTAGAGACTATCCTGAGAATGTGGGTGTCCAGCTGTAGGTGTTGAACAACACAATTGTCTAGGGGGACTGAGTGTCATGGTAGGTGTAACTGTGATACACTGTGATATTGATGGAGTTTCTGTTATGGTGGTAAATGCAGGTTCTCCATATTCCCACAATGTAATGGCATTTCACTTGTATTTTAATAAATAAAACTTTTCTGAGTATCAGAAAAGTAAAACAGCCACAATGGCCAGCCTTACAGATCAGACAGCAATAACACACACTTTTAAACCCAGAAAACACAGTAGCTTGCCATAGAAACCAGGAGTGTACCACTACTGCCTGATTTCTATTATGGCAGGACAGAATATAGCAAAGAGGAAAATCCAAGCAGAGATAGCAGAGAAAAGAAAGCACACTCTCTGCTTGCACCACAGAGGCCATGCTGATTGAGGTAGAAGATTGGATTCTTGAAAGTACCACACTCATTACTGTTGGGAGGCCCATGGAGGTACTGAAAAGGATCCATGTTGTGGAGGCCGTGGGAAATGTAAACAAAATGTACTGTCTTTCCTAACAAGAATTAAATAAAACAAAATTCCATTATAAAAATGTATAAAGAAGCCACTTGGCAGAAATTCAAAGTCCTCCAGACTCACCACTTCTTGCAATCAAGATATGTGCCCCAAATTACATCCTCTTCTAAAAAGTTCTACTTTGACTACCAGCTGTGCTGTTTTGAGTTAGCCAGCTGTTTAAGAGTGTGAGGCCCAGCTCTGACTATTAAGAGTGAGGCACAGGATTTCATTGCATTCTGAAAGGAAATGGGAAGGCAATCCTTATCACACTCATGACATAACATACACACCCACTGTTGGTCTAGACACACAATGATGCTTGGCCACAAACATCGTCATAAAAACCCAATGAGATCCCCACTGGTTGTGCTTGCTTGCTTGATTAGACATTCTTCTGAATCTTCCCAGAGACACAAAGCTTTTCACCTTGTCGAAATACTGATATTCGTGCTGTTGCTTTCATGGGATCCCATATCCGTTTCTAACAATGGCCAAAGTGAAAGCTGCCAAAGTGTAACTGGTGGTTTTGTTGTGGGCAAGGGCCTGGTGACAATGAACATGGGCAATGTAAACAAATACCAGGCAGCACTAGGGTGGGAATCCTTGGGCCTGGGAGACTATTAGTCCCTGGGACAGCAGAACTGGAAAGGAAAAATCAGTTATGCATGAGAAAGTTGGCCTTTGTCCCAAAGATCTCTGTTCCTGAGAGTTTTGTCTGAGCAAACTGTGAGGGTCCTTTGGCAATATTTACTGGTAGCTTGAAAACATACACACTCACTGTTGTCTAGATACACAATGAAGTTTGGCCATCACAGCACCATTTGTTTTATTGAAAAATGGAAAACTACTTTATATCTGACAATTAGATAAGTAATTTATGCTACTTCTAAACCATGGAGCTATATATATGTTAACATTAATTATACAAGTCAAGTATTATGTACAACATATGGTATTTTGGGCTTAGCACTTTACAGCTAGTATAAGGTTTTGTTTTGTTTTTTTATACTGGGTATGACTGTATCTAGGTCTGGCCTGGAACAATGTTCTCATGCTGGCCTTGAAATCATGACAATTCTTCTGCCTCTTTCCTGCCAAATGCTAAGATTAGAAGCATGAGCCACTACATCCCACTACTAAAATAATGTTTTCATAGTTTAACCATATTGCAGCTTATGTGAGAAAATTTTTCTCTTTTACTCTAACTAGTGTTTCAGGGCATGAATCTCAACAGTTTGCCCATTCATCAATGAATTTTAGGCATTTGTATTAGTTCTAATCTTTACATAATATGAAAAGGCATACATAAAATTTTCTGTTAATATATACTCTCATTTCTCTTGGGTAGATCCTGAGGAATTGAATTGGGGTAAGATCACACCATGTCTAGTCCATTAGTTTAGATATAACTAAACTGTCTCACAAAGCAGTTGAATCATTTTTGCACTGTTGGCTATAAGATATGAAGCTCAAGGTTCTTTGTGACTTTTTTTACATTGATTATTTTAAACATTTTTCTTGGTGAAAATTGCCTCACCAAGTCGCCCAGGATGGCCTAGAAATCACTATATAATTCAGGCTGGCCTCAAATGAGGCTTTGGTCTCTTGAGTAGTTAGAAATGTAGCCTTGTGCTACTCTATCAGAGCGTTTTCCATACATAGTCTTCTTGTGTAGCTTCCCCATCCTAGTCTGGACTTCCTTCTGTAATCTAGTCTGGCCAAGAACTCACAATCTTCCTGCCTTACTATTCTGTGTGCTAAAATTACAAGCATGAAGCACCATGCCTAGTTTTTAGTCTGATTATAGTCATTGTAACTATGATTACAGGTAACTCAAAGGGAGGTATTTGCAATAAAGTAAATATAAACAGCATGATATAAAGTGGTTTGTATAATAAAATCATGGTTGTAAACTAAACAGCAACTCTATATGTCATTAAGATAAGTTTTAACAGGAACGGAGAAATATCGAGTTTCTTTTTAAAAATTGTTAGTGCTGTGATATATCTCATACACTAAATGAACATAAATTCTAAGAATAAAGCTAAAGAAACGATCATAGAGCAAACATCCATGCTGTTACCACTCTTAAAAATATATATACTACATCATCACTTTACTGCTTTGTTTTATAGTTGAATCAATTAAGGATTGCCAAATATCTTAGCATAATTATGGCTATTTTAAAAAATGGAAACCATGCAGGAGATAGTCTATGGAGACAGTTTAGATCAGGGGTGTTTTATTTTGCTATGTTTGGTTTTGTTTTGGCAGTGGTAGGGTGAAACCTAGTGCTTTGAAGACATTAGGTAAGTGCTTTATTTTTTTTTACCTACACCCCAGCACCAACTTATAGTATTTAAATAATTCTTGGATGCTCAGTGGCTTTAGATTTTTTATTAGCATGCTTTAAGAAAATAATAAAAACACATCATTGAAAGCTTAACAATCTATATATAATCATAAATATAATCTTAGCACTTAGGAGACAAGAAGCAGAATGGTAAAGTTCAAGGCAAACAATCTACATCCTGAATTGCAGGCTATGCAGGATTATAAAATGAAACTCTGTCTCAAAACCAATATACAAATATCAATCAATCAATACATAGTTTGAAAGTACAAGGTTTAACTAAATCTGGTATATACATATAGCTTACTATTTAGAATACACTAACTTGAAGCAAACTTATTCATTGAAATATTACCTCATGTCAAAATAGACAACTTATTAATCGAGTAAAATAACCAACAGGAGGTGAATCTAAAATACAGGGGTAATTGTTTTATTTATTTATTTATTCTTATCACAAAATAAATAGGGAAGATACAAAATATATCTGACTGCTGCACTTACTCATGATTTTTCTTTTTGTATTTTAGGTTAAAATTCTATCAATGATTTGTGGTTTTATGTTTGTTGCTTGCTTTTTTGTTTGGGAAAGACTCTGTGTACAAAAGACTTTTCCATGAAATTCCTGTTTAGCCTTGGATGATGTCATACTCAAGGAAAGTTAACCTGCTTCAGTTTCCTAAGTGTTGGGACTATGGTCATATGCCACCACGCTTGGCTCTGGGCTCTGAGGTTTTATATTACTCCTTTGTTGTTATTTGAGGCATGGATAGAACCCAGAGACTTGTGTGTGCTAGAAAAATACCCTGCCACTGATCTGCCCCAAAGTATATTTTCATGGGCTTTATTTTCAGGTATTTTCCAAGCATGTCTTTCCTGGTGCTCCAGAAGAAATTTCAAGAATGTACTGCAGGATGGGACGCAGGGAATTTAATTCCATGAAGTGAACTATCTAGAGAATGAGTAGAATGTAATGTCTTGAAACAAAAGTCTGAAGGCATCTCCAATATCATTGCTCAAAGAAGCAGCATTTATGCACAAGATGGTTTTACCTTCTAATAATCTTTATTTGTTCCATATATTGTACTTCTTGCATGGCTACTATGTGTCATCTACTAAAGACAGTCTCTTTATGCGCTAACGTGGAAATGTGCATCTTTTGTAGAATATTATTTTAAAATGTGTTATATTTATTTATGCTGTGGAATACTTGTTTAATGATGCAAAGATGTGCTGCATTCTTTTTTATGTTGTATTTGTTTAATTCTATGAAGCTGTGTAACTTTGCCTGCCTGAAATACCTGATGGTCTAATAAAGAGCTGAGCTGCCAATAGTGAGACAGGAGAAATAGTCATGGAGAAAGAATAAATAGAAAGAGAAATCTGGGAGGAAGAGAGAGATCAAGGAGCTAGAAAAGAAGGGGGCAACCACCCAGCCAGTCACAAAGTAAAGGTGACAGTAAGATTACAGAAGAAAAGGAAAAAGCCCAGAGGCAAAAGGTAGATGGGATAATTTAAGAAAAGCTGGATAGAAACAAGTCAAGCTAAGGCCAGGCATTCATAAGTAAGAATAAGCCTCTGTGTCATGATTTGGGAACTGGGTGGTAGGTTCCCCCAAAAAGCCAAAGAGTAAAAATCCAACAACTACATGTGTCAACACATGTTAAAAGAGCAGAAAAGATGGATAGAAGAAGCTACAAGGCAGGTAGGAGTGATAGTGTAAGAAGTTCCTTATGGATATTTCCCCTAGCTCAACTAAAAGGGTGAGTCAAAGTGTCAAAAATAGAGAAAGGGAATACCACCATGGGCTTGAGCACATTCATACTATAACACCATGGTAAATTGTGTATTTGCTTAAAATCCTAATACCCATTAGCCCAGTGCCTAGGCTCTTCCAGATTAGTTAGCTATAGATGGGCATCACAATACCCCAACAGAAAACCATAGTGAGAGGATAATATTAGAAAGCTTTATTTCTGGAATGAAACTTGTGTTCAGAAACCTTCTAACTATGACAAGATCTGGGCAGTCACTCAAGAAAAGGAAGAATGTACTGCCTAATTTTTCATCAGGCTAATTGAAACTTTCAGAAAATTCACTAATCTGAATAACTCATTGCTGAAGTACAAGCTCTGTTAGCTCAGAATTTTATTATCTAGCCAACCCCTGACATCTGTAGAAAATTTCAGAAATAGGTAAAATGTCAGACCTTTCAGGCTCAGCTGTTGTACACTGCATTCTTATTGTTCGACAACAGAGATCTGGAGAAAGACCAGTGAGCGAAGAGAGGTTAGAAAGAGGCCCAAATGACAATGATAATGGCACTGGGACCTATCTCTTCTGCATGTATTGGCTTTTTGGGAACTTATTCAATATGGATGCACATCTTCTTAGACCGGGATGGAGCAGGGAGGGCCTTGGGCTTCCCATTGGGCAGGGTATCCTGCCCCATCTTAAGGAAGCAGGGGGAGGGTGGTGGGGTAGTGGGGGAGCGGGAGGGCTGGGAACAAGGGGAGTAAATGTAAATTTTTCTTTTAACAATAAAAAAAGAAAGAGGCCCAAATGACTATGCTTTGTCCTTGTAGGTGATATTGTCCAGACCCACTCACCAATAGCTCCCCATAATAAGCCTAAGAGACCAAAAAAGTCAATGTCAGTCTGGCTTCATGTGTAAATATCCAGGCCATGGGATACATGAATGAACTCAAACCTCCTCATGGCAAATTCCAATATGCATAGACCCAAGCACCTAGCAGTTGAGAGTAGATTGTCCCAGTTCTCGTAGTAGAAAAAGATAAGTCTTCAACATCAAGGACTGAAGGTGTTTGGCTTCTCCTCCTGGTATCTGAATCTCTGCTGAAGAACAATAGGTTATTCAAGATGTGACAGGTAAGAAAATAAATCTACTTACTGATGCCTAGAGCCACTTTTACAGTCCTTACCTCTCTTTCTGGAGCTCTTTCCTCCTGATATAGAAATACAGTAAGGAAAGAAAGAACCTCCCAAATACAATACTATATTCCCCCAGTCATCTGTCAATTTAAAGACAAGGTTTTTAATCATTTAATCCTGGTTGCCCCTTAATAATCTCCTTCTTGGTTGAAAAGAAAAATTTTGAGCCACCTAGGGGACAATTTTACAATTCTGTAATGTCTCCAGGACTGTAATAACCTCATTCTCTGAAGTGTGCCAAGGAAATTCTAACAAAAGTGGATTTAACTCTTTGATATATGAGAATCTCTGGTCAAACCAAAACTACTTGCCTAATCAAAACACACTTCTAACCTTTGATAAGTTATCCCAACTGGAAGAGTATCTATTAAAGAAGGCTAAGAGCAACAGGATGGCTCAGAAGGTCAAAGTGTTGTAAAGTCTGCCCATCTTTGCTAATTTCCAGGGCTCACATGGTGGAAGTCAGTTCTAACAAGTGGTCTTCTGTCTTCCACATGCATACCTTGGCATGAACACACACACACACACACACACACACACACACACACACACACACACACACCTAGGTATTAAATTAGGCTTATAAACCTAACATTCAACTTTTCTAAACCACGACCTATAGTTCCCTTTCTAGTCATCCTGCAGCATCCCATTCCTTTTAGTAGTGAAGTCAAGTGCAGACTTCCTCAGAGTTCAGGACTTTAGGCTTGTTAATGAAGCAATAGTTGTACTACTTTCTCTAGTAAATCTTTATAATCTTGCATTCGTGTGTAACTACTGTCTGTGTGAGCTTTGTGCACGTGTGGTGCAAATGCATTCAGAGCCCAGAAGAAGTTGTCAGATCCTCTGGATCCAGAGTTGCAGGTGTTTGTGAACCACCCAGTGTGGGTGCTGGATACAAAACCTGGGTACTCTAGAAGAGCAGTGTAATACTTTTGCCAACTTGACAAAAGCATACACAAACCTGACAGTGGGGAATCATCAGTTGAGGAGCTGCTACCATTTGATGGGCCTGTGGCCGTGGCTGTAAGCTAATTCTCTTTTTATTTTTTTTGACAGAGAAGATTATCATATAATCAAAGTTTATTTCAAATCCTGAAAATATTCAGACAAATCAAAATTGTACTGTAATATTTTATAATATGTAAATAGTAGTTTTTGAAGTCTAGACAATTAACTAATCTCTAAACTACATACTACATATTCCCAAAGCAATGACTGTTTAACTAAATGTAAAATAACATTAGCAATGAACTACCTTAATGAGGACCTCATTAGCAGCTAGCTATTCCCACTAAATAAACACAAATCTGGGTTTTTTGTACTTCCCACTTTTGTTTTTAACTTGGCTTTATAAATACACTGATAATTAAGGCTTCTTTGTTTTGTTTTTTGGTTTTTTGAGACAGGGTTTCTCTGTGGCTTTGGAAATACACTGGAACTAGCTTTTGTAGACCAGGCTGGTCTCGAACTCACAAAGATCCGCCTGCTTCTGCCTCCTGAGTGCTGGGATTAAAGGCATGTGCCACCACCGCCCGGCTTTAAGGCTTCTTTTAAGTATTTAATTTCCAACATCAAAAATCATATTTTCAAGACTACATATGTATCTCAGTGGCAGAACACTTGCCTAGCATTTAAAAAACTGAGTGTGTGTTGCCGTTGTTGTTGTTGTTGTTAAAATTGTTTTCATATTTTAAAATGTGTATCCTCCCTACCAGCAAATCTGTTGCTATACAGTGAATAATGACTCAATGTACTGATGGGCATAAAGCAATCTGTAATCCAATTTCAACTTTCCACCAGTATAAATAAAATAACTCAAGCAACCAAAAGTTAGAATAAGAGAGAAGCTGGGAGGTATAAAGATATTTAACTAAACTTTCTTCCCTTCTGAAGCTACAAGGACTCTGTAGACAGGTATTAAATTATATTTAATTTAGCTTTACATACAAGGCTATATGTTTACTTTTGGAACATAAAATCACACTAAAAAAATTTCTACATCATTGTTTAGTTATTAAATAGTTTCCCTAATGGGAAAACAAGTATTTTTAAAGAAAATAATATAACAAAACTTGGCAGTGCGCCCCTTTAATCCCAGCAGAGACAGGTGGATCTCTATGAGTTTGAAGCCAGGGCTACATAATGAAACTTTATCTCTAAGAGAAAGGAAGGAAGAGAGAAAGGAAGGGAGGGAGGAAAGAAGGAAAGAAGGAAGGAAGGCGAGCTATATAAATGAATGGCTGTGTTCATTCCAATAAAAGGAAGCCTATAAATGAAGTTTCTTGTTTTGTTGTTCCTAAAAAATGCAATGATATCTGCCCCAATCACTGTCTACAAAGTGATCAGCAGAAAGGCACACACACACAATCTCTGAAGCACTTGATTGTAAGATATTCTAAATATGAATAACATCAATCACTTAATAAATAAATAGAACAAACCAAAGTCAGAAAAATGTTAAAGAGCAAGATTATCTACTGTTTAAAAAGTCATTTAACAATCCAGGCAGTGGCGATGCACACCTTTAATCTCAGCACTGGAGAGGCAGAGGCAGGTGGATCTCTGTGAGTTCAAGACCAGCCTGGTCTACAGAGCAAGTCCCAAAACAGCCAAGGCTACACAGAGAAACCCTTTCTCAAAAACAATAAATAAATAAATACTGTAATGTGGACTCTGATACCTGCTAGCCAGGGGATGTCATGGTTTCCTACCTGGCGCCCGACTATTTAGAAAGACAATAGCTGAGGTTTTTGCTCCAGCTTCTCTGGTTCATTTGTAGATTGCCCCAGGAAAGGTAGCTATCTCCGAGCTGAGGTGTGAATGGGAGTGTGTGGGTGAGAGAGATGCCCCGGAAAAAGGAATAGATAGATAAGTCCCCAAG